>CM057156.1:28288290-28355790 GCA_029962745.1 Echinometra lucunter | reverse complement strand
TTTGAAGTAGTAATAGTTTATCCAATACGTTCTAGAAGAGTTGCCCCAAGCTAATATCCCGTAGTTTAAGTGAGGGAGTATGAGAGTATTGTACAAGGTTAGTAATACATTTGAAGGAAAACTGCTTTTTATTTTATTGATGATGCCAATATTTCTGGATATTAATTTGCATAAATGCATAATGTGTTGCTTCCATGAAAGCTTACTGTCGATAAATAAACCAAGGAATTTCGTTGAATCAACTAAGTCTATTGTAGTATTATTTAAAAAGACATTCTCGGGTAAAACTGAAATTGAATTGCTAAAAAGCATGCAGTGTGTTTTCTGAACATTCAAAGAAAGTTTGTTACAACAAATCCAATCATAGATACATCCAAGTTCTGTGTTAATTGTGTTTATGAGAGTATCTGGGTTTTTATGAGAAAAGAAGACACTAGTATCGTCAGCAAATAATATAAATGATAGAATATCCGAAGAATTCTGAAAATCATTGATGTACAAAATGAACAGTAATGGCCCAAGAAGCGAACCTTGTGGAACTCCACATGTTATGTCATTGTAATCGGAAATGGAACCATTAATGGAAACAAACTGTTTTCTATCTGTAAGGTAACTTCTGTACCACTCCAAGGCCTTTCCCCTTATTCCGTAATGTGATAATTTAGATAATAATATTTCATGGTCAATAGTATCAAAGGCCTTGGAGAGGTCCAAAAAGATCCCAACTGTATGCAAATGGTCGTCAACAGCAGTTGCAACATGATTTATAAAATATAAGATTGCATGTGTTGTTGAGTGTTTTTGCCGGAAGCCAAATTGTGAATCAGACAAAAGTTCAAAGCTCTTTATGAATTTTATTGTACGATTATAAATTATTTTTTCAAGTATTTTGGAGAAGGATGGTAAAAGAGATATGGGTCTATAGTTACTGATGTCAGATGGATCTCCTTTTTTGTGTATGGGGACCACTTTAGCAATTTTCATTTTGTCGGGAACAATTCCATTGACAAGTGATAAATTCATGACATGTTCTAAGGGAATAACAATCTCATTAATGATATCTTTTAATAAATCATTGGTTATGTCGTCATATCCGGGGCTCTTTTTACTTTTAAGTTCTTTTACAATATATATGATTTCACTGCCATCAGTTGGAATAAAGAATAAAGAATTTGGATTTTTATTCTTTAAAAAACATTCGAAGGTTTTTTGGGTGCGGGGTATAGCACTGGCAAGATTCGGACCAATATTTGAGAAGTAGTCATTAAAACTTTTATCTATAGTAGGATTATCGTCAATTATTGAATTGTTGACCTTCACATGTGTTATGTTATTACAATCTCTCTTTTTATTCAAAACCTCATTAATCACCCTCCATGTTTCTTTTATATTAGTTACATTCGATTCAAATTTGGAACAATAAAATTTATTTTTTGCAGTTCGTAAAACAGTTGTTAAGGTGTTTTTATATTTGACATATTTTTCATGTGTTGCATCGTTAGGATTTGCACGGTACTTGTAATAAAGGTTGTTTTTCCTATTAATGGATCTTAGAATTAATTTACTAATCCAAGGATTTCTTGGCTTTCTTTTGTTATCTGGTTTACATTTCACTAAAGTGATACATTCATTAAAAGAATTGGTCAAAATACTCATGAAATTGTTGTATGATATATTGATATCATTGGATACCAATACTTCAGCCCAGCTAAGAGAATTCAACTTATCTTTTAGTCTCGTAATATTTTCCGGAGTAAATTTCCTAACTATTTTGACAGGGGGAGGGTATGAAATATTACCGAAAAAACATAAGATTCTTGCAAATACTGGATAGTGGTCGGATATATCAGACAGAATGACGCCAGAAACAGTTTCCTTCTCCACATTAGAGAAAATATTGTCAATTAAAGTGCACGAGTGAGGAGATAATCTAGTAGGTCTAGTAATCAATGGAATAAATGAAAACGATAACAGAGTTTCAAAGAAATCTTGACTAAAGAGATCTTCTTTGTATTTTAAGAGATCAACATTGAAGTCGCCCATCAAAAAGCAGTGTTTGTTTTGGAGTAAGGGGTTTGAAAGCAGTCGCTGTATTTCAAGTAAAAACGTGTTACGATCAGAAGAAGGTGGCCGATAAATCGTGCCTACAACTAAGTTTTTCCTGTTAGGTCGTAAAATTTCAATAAAAACCGTTTCCATTGTTTCATTCATCAAATTCAGTTCATTGAGTATAATATAGTGCAAGTTAATTGGAACATAAAGTGCTACTCCACCTCCTCGCCTGTTCACTCTATTATTAAAGATCAGGTTATGCTTGGATAGGGAATGTATTGTGTGAGGGTCGTCCGTAAACCAGGTCTCTGTCAGACCAATTACAAAAGAATCTACCTTAATATCATCGAACAAAAAACTCAGCTGCTCAAAATTTTTGCTTGCACTACGGATATTAAGATGAAAAAAATTTTGATCGTTCTTTCCACTTGACTGTACATTATTAATAAACTGGTTCTGGGTGTAATATAAAGATTTAACAAGAGAGTTGTCATTGGCATCAAAAGTGTATTCTAATTCTTCTAGATTATTGTTTATAGCATTTGAAATATTGTGTTCATACTGTTCATCAGAAATAGAAATGTTACTATCATTATGTTGTCTTTGTAAGAGAAGGTTCAGATCAAAATCATTTACATCTTGAAATGGAAAACTACACATAGCAATGATAACAAAACTGAGTGATCACAGATTCCAGACCTTGCAAAACTGTAATGTCAGTTGGGGACAGAGAAGAAAAATAAGTCACATAATCATGCGTTAACTGCAGAAGGCTACATCGGACAAAAAACATAACAAGAACTTGAAAAGATAACATAAACACATAAAATTACCAAAATACAGATATAAATTTCTGTGGAGGTGGCTGTATACTAGCTATGGCTTTCAGCCAACGCCCTAACAAAAAAAAATATAGTCTACTCACTAAATTCTAACATTGTTAACTTGCTTGAGAATTAAACATGAATTACATTACCCGATATCAATGACTGTCAATCTGTACAAGTTTATGAATACTATACATCTGGAATTTGCTTGCTTCCATAATCAAAATTTTAACACCAAAATTAGGTCCAAACATGAAATAGTAAATCACATGTCAAATAAATGATGCTTAGCAAAGCTATCGTAGAGGTTGAGTGAATACAGAAAATACATATACATATACATATACACATGCATGTACATATACATACACATACATATACATGCATGTACGCACACATACACATATACATGCACATGTACAAGATTTCCCATATATAGTATCATTTTCTTCAACAACAAAAAAGAAGAAAGAAGCATTTGACTGGAATTACCCCCCCCCCCCCCCCCGTCGCTAGTGCCAAATCCAATACAAGAAACCGTTTTCTTGTAAGTGAACAGCATTATTAACCTGCCCAAGTATGAATGGCGTGCTCTCAGCAATTATCATTTGGGGGATATTTTGACAAATTATAATAAGCACAACCTATTTCTACATTCCCAAGGCCACCGACCAGAAGTCACCGAGATGGAGAGAAGAAAATTAACCAATACTGATCAAGTTGTTCACACGATTCTCCAAGATAAAACATTGATTGCTTCCGTAGTGGTATTTTAAGGCAAATAGTCCTTTTTTCTTCCTTTTTTTTTCATAATTTATATTACTTTCTTCATGTTACTTGTATGATTTGTTGTTGTTGTTGTTGTTGTTGTTGTTGTTTTGTTTACAAGTGTATTCGTATTTTGGCATATGTTTTGTATCTATTTAATTACAAAATGCATTTTCCGCTTCAATAGTTTAGTTTTATGCAGACATTTTATTTAGTACTTCAAGTCTTCCAATGTACATGTACTAACTTTTGCCAGGGATCAGTGGTTTGACAACTCTGCTTCTTTGCCAGTCCCTGTTTTCATTTTCATTTGTACTCAGCTTCTTTTCTGGAATTGTTTTTGTTTGTTTTGTATGCACATTGACCATTATTTCGTATTCTTTTGTTATATTATTTGAATTTTGATTGATTAATTGATGTGCTGAAAATGAAAATGAAATAAAATTTATGAATCTGAAATCCGAATCTAGTCTGCAGACATAGACTCTATTTTGACATTTAAAAGCAATTCCACAAAGCCTTGAGTAGAGGCTAACCTTCCATTCTCTGGCTGTCAGGAGCATAGCAGAGGGCCTATGTCAGTTATGTTAGTCTCAAAGTCCAGACATACACGATTCGACTATTGTGTTTGGACCAGCAAAATGGACTATTTTATTGCCGGATAGAAAATAAAAACAAGAAACTACAAAAACAGCAAGGGGCGTTCAATTCTCATAAAAAAAATCTCTCTCTCTCCCGACTGAAGGATTTGTAAATTGTCGCAGGTAAGGAGGGTCTATCCATTTCTAGATAGACGGCGTCATACAAATGCCTGTTGTTATTTGGGAACATCCCCCCTTCCCCGTCTGAATTTTCGCCCATGATTGTCAAAAAATATTTAATAATAGCAACAACGTCGTGACCTGAATTAGTAATTTTGTCAGCATGCATTTCTTACTTTCATAGTTCATGCGAAGATAAGAGAGAATTTTGCCCTTTGGTTTTGCCAAATGTAGAACAGACTCTTGATGTCATATTTTGTCAAATTTATAATTCTGATTCATAACTTTTTGCCACCTGGGCCCTACTGCATAAAAAGTTGCAATTAAACACAACTAAAAAAAAATCAAACGTGAGTCCCAAACACTCAATTCTGATTGGTTGAAAATCAAGTTGCGTTTATTTTTTTGAGTTGCATTCAATCGCAACTTTTTATGCAAGAGGGCCCAGGAGCCGTAACATCAAGTTTTTGACTCGCATGTTTACCACAACGGTTTGCCACTAATCAAGCTCAATAATATACTGCATATTTTGTGATCACTGGGGTGGGGTTTCTCCCTCACACAGTTAAAGACAAACGCAGTCCTTTGTTTATATTCAGCTGCACGTTTTCACATCACCATACAACTACTTTTCTCTTTTTTGTTAGCCTCCATGATTCGACGGATCTCTGCCTTCTTGTCCGCCTCTGCCCTTCTAATGGCTTCTTGACACCGTCTCTCCCTCTCTGCCTCCCGCCTCTCTCTCTCCTGCTCAGCAGCCCGTTCCCGCTGTCGCTCCAGCTCCCGTCGTTGCTCCTCTAACTCCTGTCTCATCTGGTTCTCTCTCTCAATGCGCTCCCTTTCAGCCATTTGTCGACACTCTTCTGCAATCCGTTCTTCCTCTTTCTTTCGCCTCTTCTCCTCACGTCTCCTCTCAATCTCCTTCTTGCGCTGTTGCTCCTTCCGCTGGTGGTGCTTGAAGATAAATGTCTCATCTCCATCAGTCATGCATCGCTCTAGAAGAGAGAGGAGACTGTGCTGGTAGGGCTCCTCAAGTAATTCCTTCTCACTCGTAAGGTTAGCCACTTCGAAAATGTCACTAACACCAGATATCCGCAGAACGGTCTTCAGGTTTTCGACGTGGCTATTCTCTGCAACATCAACGTGGGTTATGATAGCCACCGGATAGCGTCCTGGTTGACAAAGACAGATGCAAACAGAACATTGGGAAGAAATTTTTTTTAATGGGTCAATAATTCTATAAGAAAACTATAAACGAGAGCGAAACGAAGATAATACCTATTGTCAAATTTTGCCCCGTTAAAGACTGAGAGGACATGCTCAAATTATCATCAAGTTAAATGTTGAGGGAGAGAGAAAAAATATGTCAGAATGTGCAAATGGATCGATTAAAGAGTGCATAGGCTTAAGAAGCGGAAATGTGGAAGAATAGATCCTACCTTGATGTCCATGTAAGAAGTCAATGACCTCCGTCAGTCCAGTGGTATTGGTTTCGACGTCATGACGGGCGCTGGGGTAGGTTTCCAGAGGGAAAGATTGCGAAATTTATCAAATAGGTTGGAAATTGGTGAAGGGGTAAGTAAGATCTAGGGAGAATGCACAATAGTTGCAATGAAACATAGAACTTGAAGTATTATAGCATTCTAAGTAAAGTCTTTTCTCAAGTTGGGGTTGGCTCTTTCCCGCTTTGCCAAAGCAATGTCTGGAGCTCTCTGTCTTCTCCAACATTTATAAAGATTCAACTAAATAGATGGCACGGCATTTTGAATAGATTATATCAGAAAGACTGCAGCTCAATTTCCACAATTTGTTACACTCGAGGCGTCATTGCTTGACGCAGCATTGTGTCAACGACTGGCATGGGTTTTGGCGCGTAATGAGAAAGTTGCATCAAATAGAAAAAAGTTGATGCAGCAGGGGCGACGCCAGGTAATTTGATAAAGGGGCGACAAGCTGAACAACAAATGAGCTTATACGTTTAAAATAAACAATATGCCCTCTTTATTCTGTTCCTTCTTCTTCTTTTTTTTTTTTTTTTGGGGGGGGGGGGGAATCACTTGAAGAATCATAGGGCGGCCGCCCCCTGTCCCCCCCCCCCCCCACCCGTAGCAACGCTGGGAGGCAGGATGAACATTGGAAACATTTGTTTTGGAATTACAGACGTACAGGCTAATTCCCTAGTATTATTTAGCAATGTGATTAGCGCAGGTATAACGACGCAATGGAAATGGCGCCTTCTGTGTCGCGAGCATATAACATAAGGAAAATAACTAGAATTTGGCGTATAAAAGTCACCTGAAGACAAAGACGGCACAACCGATAGGATGTCCAGTGTTGAGATCCAGTTGGCTTAGGTCCAGGTCTTCGTCTTCATCATCCACATCATCCTCATCCTGCCATTCGACGATCTCGGAGTACCCTCGTTTTCCATCTATGCAGAAGCAAGCAGAAGATATACATTATAATAATCGTCATCATGAGAAATCATCATTATCACTGACCAGAGGAGCAATCAAAGGAGCATTCTAGGGGGAGGGGAGTGGCAGACAAATTTGTCAAAAGATTACTATTTTAAAGACAACAAAGCAAAGCAAAACAAACCAATAAGATGAGAAACGTGTCGTCAGTTTTGATATGGATAAAAAGTAAAATACACAGGCAGAAATGGGCATGTTTGGGGTAAAATGGGCATACTTGTCGATAACAATAACAGATTGCGCGGACTATGCTCCTGGTAAAGAATAGATTGTCATGAAAACGAATGAAGCTGTTATATGATAAGAACAGGTTGTACGGCTGTTGAACTAGCATGGTTCAACAATTTCGCTTCTTTTTAGTCATCCTTACCCAATTGTGCGGCTAGTTCAGCAATGGCTTGTTCAGTATTTGGATCATCAAGACCTCGGTTGTCGATCACAGAGATCCTCGTAGTGATATAAGCTAGCTTTCTGAACATGGTATGTCCTCCAGCTTTCTCCTGGCCTGCAGCCTGCTGCCATTGTGATCGTCGAAGTTTCCCATGAGCAGCAAACTTCAGCGAGTTGATC
This sequence comes from Echinometra lucunter, assembly GCA_029962745.1. Classification (NCBI taxonomy): domain Eukaryota; kingdom Metazoa; phylum Echinodermata; class Echinoidea; order Camarodonta; family Echinometridae; genus Echinometra; species Echinometra lucunter. Next base: position 28,348,335 of record CM057156.1, on the reverse strand, counting down.
AAAGATGTCTTTCCACATCCTGTTCGGCCAAAAAGCCCTATAAAGGGGAAAAAGAAAAGTATGGAAAATGAATATGTGATACCCTTGTCAGGAAACGTGCAGCCCGCCAGGCGATTTGATACGGCCCGCCCAAAACATCAAGTAAACATCAAAACAAATTATTGTTATGCCCCTTTCATGAACACATAATACGCCATCGCTTACTATTTTCATGAACTAATTTTTCCGACGCTCACTCTCAACATCCTTATCTTATACTCTCTCAGCATGCCCAGTTTCGCTACGCTATATGACCGATGTTGAAGCTTTCAAGAGATAGCTGAAGACCTACCTTTTTGATAAATGTTCTCCGGCAAACCCGGAGAATAGGGGACCGGAACGCGCGCGCATGCCATTTGTACTGTGCAGAGATCGGCAGCAACAGCCGAAAGTCAGGGTATGTGACAAGTCCATGATCAAGTTCAAAATGACTTTAAAATATGTTTTAATCAAGTAATTATGTTCTAATATATTACATTGTCCTCTCGGCTTTCAAATGTGTGATTATGTGGTGAAAATCATTTTGATTTTTGCCAGAAATGTTCTCAAACCACCGGCGTAAATCCACTTTGAGGAGTGGGGGGATGATTGACTTTTTTGCCGATTTTTTTCTGTCGAACTCACACTTAAGTATAAACACACACCCTCATCCATCCGCACAGACCCCTTACACACGTTTTAATTTTCATTTTGCGAGCGAGCGAAGCGAGTGAGCCAAAAAATAACCACTTTTCTGGTTTTTGATCACATCTTCCAATAGAAATTCTAACATATGACGAGCGAGTGAAGCGAGCGATCCAAAAAATAACCACTTTTCCAGTTTTTATTCGCATTTTTCTAAAATATGACGAGCGAGCGAAGCGAGCAAGCCAAAAAAGTAACCACTTTTTTGGTTTTCAATTGCATTTTCAAATAGAAATTCTAAAATAAGATGGTTGTTTATGACAGATTATTAAAAGTTTTACTAACTGATTAATTCGAATATCATTTCTTCCCTAAAAAGTGGGGAGATATTTGTACACGCCATCCCCTCCTCTTGAAAAAGTGGGGGGGGGGGGGGATATATCCCCCCATCCCCCCATCCCCCCCCCCCCCCCCCCCCCGGGATTTACGCCAATGTCTCAAACTCACAAATGTTTCATCCATGAATCTTATGCAGATCGTCCCCATCGCCGCCGACTCTGCCGCTCCCGGCTGCCGCTGCCACCGGCTGCATTTGTTTGCACACAAATGAATATGTGCGCGCGTTCCGGTCCCCCATTCTCCGGGTTTGCCAATATTTCCTATGAATGTAATTATTGTACATGTTGAATGTAAAGCGCTTTGAGAGCCTACGGTCCTGAAAAGCGCTATGTAACCCGGTGTTGTCACTCTATATTCAAAGGTGTAACCATGATCGTTCGACAACCCAGAATTTGACCCCTATTTCGTGGGTTTCAAGTATATTTTAAGCCATTTTTACCCCTATTTGGCACAAAACGGGTACAAATTGGTCTTTAAAAAAACAACCATATTTTTCACATTCCGGCCAAGTACACCTTTACTAAACCACCCCTTTCAAATTCAATTCACGTCTGAGTCAAAAACGGAAAATTGCAAACAAGGACCAGAAAAAAAAACCAACCCTTTTTTGACATCCACACACGTATAACATACATAATAGCATCTTTCTGTTCACAAGTAATATAACGAAATTCAAGCAGTATCAGTCATGATAATGGTTATAATAATACTAATCATGATGATAGCAATGATAATATTAATAATAATTATAATGATTATAATAATAATCATCGTAACAGTAATATTAATGATAACCATGATAACAGTAATAAAAATAACAGTAATGAAAAACAATGATGAGAATAATAATAAAAGTAATAATAATGATAATAATAATAATTGTAATAATAATGATAACAAAAATAATTCATCATTATAATAATGATAATAATGATAGCAATAATAATAATAATGATGACAATAATAATAATAATAATAACGATGATAAGAGTAATTAATCATTATAATAATGATAATGATAATAATAATAATAACATTAACAACAATGGTGGCTTAATGTACTGGTTTCTGGGGAGCGTTTCATGAAGAGTCTTGTCGATGAAAATCACCGACAAATGTTATAAGCTACTGAAAATCCTCGCATCTGATTGGCTGAAAGCAAATTAGTCAGTGAAAATCACCGACAAAACTCTTCATGAAACGCTCCCCAGGTCCGTCACGCTCATGGCCTGGCGCTCTAGTATCTAGCATTATTACCCTGGGTGCCGTTGCATAAAACTTGCTATTACAATAACTTTGCCATCAAAGGTAACTGTCATGGAATAATGGATTTTGATTGGCTGTTGAACAACGTTACTATGGTAGTTACTACTGATGGTAAAGTTACTGTAATGGTAAGTCTTTATGCAAAGGTACCCTGGTCTTATCTTAGTGGCCAAATTTTAGGTCTACAAATATATAAACCGTGCTGTTTACTTCAAAGGCATGTTTTACATCTTTAAAAAGTGGTTAGAATTTGAGAACAAATGATTAAGCTCACTCAAAGCTGCTCCTACCCTCTCCCCCCCCCCCCCCCCACCCTTCTCTCATCACTTTCATGGCAGGCTTAGTCAATTTTGGAGAATGTATTCTTCCATAGGTCAATATGGCTTGCCTACATTGATTTGCCCAACAATCTTTTTTAAAAAATGAATATGTGATATGTACGGTTATTACCAATGTAAAGGATATCCGGGAATTCAACTCGATCGGCATGCGTTGATACTTTGCCTGGTTTATATTCCTTCACTTCTTTTCGCAGCTCATTGATCTCCTCTGTCAGCTCACTGCCGCTTAAATTTGTAACAGGTTCTGCCATTCTGATTCTATGTACCGATGGTACCGATAGACGGGAATGATAGGAATTAATTCGACACCCCGAGAATCTGTCTGAACATCTCAACTTCTGGCGATGTGAAGTATTTTTCGCAATTTCCTCTTGGCTCTTCGGGAGTGAGCTTTTAAAGATTATTTGTGGCATCCCATAATAAGACGGAGGACGCATGAACCAAATTTTCTGCATGGGGAGGAGTTAATTTGCATAGTCAAGCCTCCTAGTCACGTGACTGAGGTGGGATTCCCATGTTCCTCTGAAATCAAGGCTGCGGTGACTTTTCTTCCTGACAATAGTAAGTCATTATTGTTTTCCACTTGAAAACCGTGAGCTAAATGTATATTAACATGATTAAGGCGTAACAAGGACTTCTTTCAGTAATGCGGGGTTCTTAACTGAAGTTCAATCATTGCGGTTTCTGCCTCTCCTTAAAGTTGCTATTCATAGGTTTTGAATATGCTCGAATTTCATATCAAAATAAAGTTTATGGTGCACAAATCACTATGAAACTGATTGAAACTTTTGAAAAGTAACTGGGAAACCAAATTTTGGCTGTCACAAATCGATAAAACGGACCTCCAATGTTGCCTGTGCATACGTTGCCCAACTCGATGCGAGATCCGTGACGTAATCATATGGACAATAGCCTGTGATGTGGTGTGTTGTGAATGTGGTGAATGTGATGTACCGTGTCCGAGTGAGTGATTAAAACGATGTTTCTGCATTGTTTGGATGAATTCGTCATTCTGTGAATGTTTGCAAAGTATGTTTCAACCATTCTATTTAATATGTCGGAGAAATTATACGAATAACTTTTTTGCAATTATAAAGGGAAAACACCCCATAATATAATAGAACAGTCTCCCTTGTACGTACTATGTAACGGTTGTGGGGCATACCATTTTAATTTTACGGGTGTTATAATTCACGAAAGACGGAGAGATAGACGGAATACTTTGTTTCTTGAATTCAAAACTGTTTTCTTGGAGAAAAGTTTGAACTTTTCTAAAGTAAATATAGAAACGGTAATCACCTTACTGCTAATTTGGTTTCTTTTTCTTTTCTATTACCTAGCTAATTTATATTTACATGTGCTTTTATAAGCTCAAGTTAACGTTTCCATACTCGGCAGTTCAGGTAGTCAATTGTTTGTATGTAGTAGGTAGGTGAGAAGAAGTAGTGTTATGTGATAATAAGACCAATTTCACATTTTCTATAATTTATCAATACTTAATCGATACTTCTACAGGAAGTAAAACAGGATGTTAAATGTTTACAAACTTCACTCTTTTTCAGAAAGTATTACTCATACATCTATACATTCTATGTCTTATATGCTTCAGAATAGGAAGTACAGAATGATTTAAATTTTGGCATAGATGCACATTTCCCTGTGATGATGAGCTCGCAGTTCGAAACTGATTGATTTATATGATGTTACTGTGAAGTAAGGCAACTATTTTGATCACATCATAATTTGTTATACTACCCCAACTTCAATTCGTCAAAGTTATAATTCATCTTGTCATAGTTCAAGGAGGTAAACAATAGCGGGAAACTACCAACAGTATGTTTCAGTTTTGGATTTATTGTTTACCCCAACTTCAGTTTTATTGCTTTCTATAATGACTTTCAAATGATACTGATTTGGTATTGTATTGCAGGATTTCTGTATAACTTCATGGTATTAGAAACTCATTAATCTTCAAGGTATATTAAGAATAATTGAAATGTCATTATTTCTTTAGCGTTCAAATTCGATTAAGTTATGTTTTAACTTCATTAACAAATCAATGTGAATGTAGAAGTTAAATTGATATTTGTTTGGAAAAGATTTTGATTGAATATTCTTTAAAATCCCTTTTCTTCTTATGTTTCTGATTTTCTTTCTTTTTCTCCTCTTCTTATGTTTTGATATGTTTGTTAGGATAGAATAGATTGTAGAATAGAATGTTGCTTATCTTATACTGTAAATTTCTATGTTTTTCTATTGATTATCCCTTTAAGTTGATTAAGATATAATTTACTTTAAACAAATGAGGAAAGCCACATTTTCTAACAAAAGGGGATGTTATGTGATAATAAACCAATTTCACATTTTCTATATCAATCAATCTATAAAATTATACTTCTATCAATACTTAATCAATACTTCTACAGGAAGTAAAACAGGAAGTTAAATGTTTACAAACTTCACTCTTCTTCAGAAAGTATTACTCATACATCTTCCAACTAAAGCTATGACGCACTGGTCACTTTATGGTCTTCTTATCCACTACATCACTCCTTCCAGATAACTGACCCACTCCCCCAATACTGAGTAAAAGTTATGACGTACATTAGGCCTTTGGTCAAGAGCTCAAGGTTGACCAACTCCCAGTAGAGGTTTTACTCATTATAAAAGGGGTTCACTTCAGGACTCCAATCAGAGAGAGTGAGAACCAGAATACTTCAGAATACTTCAGACTGAATTCAAGACATCATCAGAGTACAGTCACCATCAGACTTACTCTAGACTTCTGTTCATATCTTTGATCTTCAACTGAATAAATGTTAACTTCATACTCTAACTGACTTTGAATCTTCGTGTCTTCAATGTACATGTTCTCTGTTGCTGGACGATTGAACTAAACACTAAAATCCGATCCCTACACGACATGGTTGAGAACCCGATTTCGACCAGCTAGAGTATAGAGAGCATTAATCATCATCAAACAAATTAGCAATGCAGAGCCTGTTTAACAAAAGATGGAGGATTGCCCTCGACAGACCCAACAATGACATATATTTCAGCACTTCAGAAATGAAACGTCTATGATTATGATGCACCACGAAGTGCTTCCTCCGGAATGACTTGAACCTGATGACCTGATGATGATCCTGACTATCGAAAAACACTGCTTGGTGATGGCCACAACGAAGGCAACATCGCCAAATACGGTGATGACGATGACTACTATGACGACTGATGACAGCGAAGATAAGCAGAGATGACCTGTATACAAACCTAATGATCGACGACGAAGACGACAACGACGACAGCGTCGAAAACACAGACAAAAAAAAACAACTTTGACATCTAATTTCATCCCAAGACTGACGAGATGGAGGATCATGACAGATTGACGAAATAATTTACACTAAATCTGGAAGACAGACGTTTGAGAAGACTGCTTCTATACTACTAAGTTGTGTTTTTTTGTTGTTGTTGTTTGATTATCTGTCTTTTGATGTTTTCAATAATATTCTACATTTCTCTGATTTGGATGGCTGCGGTAAGTTAAACCAATTTACTTAATGAACCAATTTTCTCTTTGCTTTGAATTACACTTAATTTACTAGTAGTATTTTTATTCTTAATTGATATTTTCATTCAAGAGTTTGCTTAGATAACTTTTGTTAGTGTATTACTGTAAGAATGTAGTATAAGCGATTGATTAATGTATCCATGCATTGTTATTACTGGTTTGATAAGCTCCTCTATTACCGTTGACAATTATTTTTTAAAAGAATAAAACCATGAATATTTCACCACATTTAAAGGCTACCAACAAAAACAAAATTGAACTATTTCATTTATATTTTTTCTCAAAACATCGCACATGTATCCAAAAGTTTCTAGAAAAGTATTAAAGGCATATTGATCAAGTGACGTAAGCGTGAAATCCCCAGGGGAAACTTTAAATGCATCCATGGAAATGATGCTAACACGTAAAAGCTTGATTTAAATCATGTGGCGTATGTTTCGTGTATAGACCGACAATTCCGAACAAAATCACATCATGATGTGATCAAAATAGATACTACAAAGCGATAATTCATGTATTTCAGTCTAAACTTTATAATGTCATAATACGGTTAACATGTAAAGCAAAGCAATTTTCCAGTTTGAATGATATTGGGCTACACTATAATGTGTCAAGGAATACCAATAAAGGCATTGTGTGCTCCAGTGTTGGGGTATTTCAACGCTTTGTGTATAGCATGAATAAATATCAGGTTTGAAAGTACTTGAAAAACCGTCAGAGAGACGTTATCCGAGCAATTTGGAGTAAAATTCATATAGGATGATTTGGTTAGTGCGAAAATCTGTTTTATATGCTTCAGAATAGGAAGTACAAAATGATTTAAATTTTGGCATAGATGCACATCTCCCTATGATGATGAGCTCGCAGCTCGAAACTGATTGATTTATATGATGTTATTGTGAAGTAAGGCAACTATTTTGATCACATCATAATTTGTTATACTACCCCAACTTCAATTCGTCATAGTTATCATTCATCCTGTCTTAGTTCAAGGAGGTAAACAATAGCGGGAAACTACCAACATTATGTTTCAGTTTTGGATTTATTGTTTACCCCAACTTCAGTTTTATTGCTTTCTATAATGACTTTCAAATGATGCTGATTTGGTATTGTATTGCAGGATTTCTGTATAGCTTCATGGTATTAGAAACTCATTAATCTTCAAGGTATAATTAAGAATAATTGAAATGTCATTATTTCTTTAGCGTTCAAGTTCGATTAAGTTATGTTTTAACTTCATTAACAAATCAATGTGAATGTAGAAGTTAAATTGATATTTGTTTGGAAAAGATTTTGATTGAATATTCTTTAAAATCCCTTTTCTTCTTATATTTCTGATTTTCTTTCTTTTTCCCCTCTTCTTATGTTTTGATATGTTTGTTAGGATAGAATAGATTGTAGAATAGAATGTTGCTTATCTTATACTGTAAATTTCTATGTTTTTCTATTGATTATCCCTTTAAGTTGATTAAGATATAATTTACTTTAAACAAATGAGGGAAAGTCACATTTTCTAACAAAAGGGGATGTTATGTGATAATAAACCAATTTCACATTTTCTATATCAATCAATCTATATATATATATCTATCAATACTTAATCAATACTTCTACAGGAAGTAAAACAGGAAGTTAAATGTTTACAAACTTCACTCTTCTTCAGAAAGTGTTACTCATACATCTTCCAACTAAAGCTATGACGCACTGGTCACTTTATGGTCTTCTAATCCACTACATCACTCCTTCCAGATAACTGACCCACTCCCCCAATACTGAGTAAAAGTTATGACGTACATCAGGCCTTTGGTCAAGAGCTCAAGGTTGACCAACTCCCAGTAGAGGGTTTACTCATTATAAAAGGGGTTCACTGACTGGGAGGTACGCAAATATTCCTCGTGGTGAACGAATATGTAAATATTGCACCCTGAACCAGATAGGAGATTAATATCATTATCTATTCCAGTGTCCAGTTTTTGAGAATTATCGTAAACAAGCCATGAAGAAATATTTTTGGAAACAACCTAATGTATACAAAATGGATCTACTTTTTAACCATTCCAAAGGTACAGTGTTATCAAAACTTGCAAAGTTTTGTAAGATAGTTGTTGATTTCTTTGATAGGCAGTAAAAATATTTTTCTTGTGTATGATTTATTTGTGTTTTATTATGTTTACAGTATTTACACATAACCCAGGCACAGTGCCTGCTGTAGATAGTTATTTTCTGTATTCTGTAGTTTCATCACCTGTATATAATGTCCATCTCATGTTTTTGTATTACAGTTACATTGTTATTCTTGCCAGTTTATATTGTGTTTGTTTTTACTCACATACCCCAGGAGGGTGGTTGAGTTAATAAACTAAACTAAACTAAACTAAACTTCAGGACTCCAATCAGAGAGAGTGAGAACCAGAATACTTCAGAATACTTCAGACTGAATTCAAGACATCACCAGAGTACAGTCACCATCAGACTTGCTCTAGACTTCTGTTCATATCTTTGATCTTCAACTGAATAAATGTTAACTTCATACTCTAACTGACTTTGAATCTTCGTGTCTTCAATGTACATGTTCTCTGTTGCTGGACGATTGAACTAAACACTAAAATCCGATCCCTACACGACAGTAGGTGAGGCGAAGGTGAGAGTAATATGGCTTGTAATTCAATTCACTGTTTATTTGCTTGAAAATCATCATAACCTGCACTAAAAAAGAATAAATTCCTTGAAAAATATTTTTCGAATGAAATTCCTTATCGAAATCACGTTTAATCAGAGTATTACAAGAAAAAATCCCTTCATAAAGACTGAAGCTACGCTATAATGCAATACATGTATGATGTTCATCTCTACACCCCGGCTCTATACTATCTGAGATCAGTGGTGACGTCCAGTCTCTGTACGCTAGCTAGCCATTCCTATCATGTTAAATACGAGATTTTAGTAAAGAGGAATGTTGTAGATCTAGATAGTTTCTGCAAGAAGCATCAATTTTCCTTAGACAACAATATTATCTAGGTAGCTTTTACATACAATCATGATTTTGTCGAGCGCGTCTCTTAATCAGTTCTGTCTCCGAGAATTTGATGCAATGTCGTTTTGGGACGTAGTTTGACATTTGCATCCGGGCCGGGCTTGGTTTCATGTCAATTTCCTACTTTATATTCTGCTTTGACCAAAAAAAAGAAAAGAAAATCGACTCATCAGTGAGGTCATGTAAATATTAAGCCACTGCAGTTTTGCCCCCTCTCTTAATAACAGTATCTAAAAGCCGGGCTAAAAGCCATCAAAATTGCATGCGATCATCTCAATGTACAATGTTTTACTACGTGCAAGCGCTATAGCTCGCCGCAGATCGTCCATATGCCTACGTCATCATTGGGGACCCGTTTCTCTCGCAGCCACTTCCGGGTTCTGAGAATCAGAGGGGCGTTTTTGGAAAATGTGTTTTTAGATAATTTCTTGGAATTTACAGGAGCAATAATGAACACCACTGTCTTCTACATACTTCCCCGTTTCCATTCATATATAATTAACCCTATTCCGTGATTTTCTTTGAATTTCACCTTTAAACCTGCTCTATTCGAAAATTTCCCAAACACGAGTCAAAATGAACATCTGGTTGATACATGTATGTGTTAAACCTCAAAACTATTATCATAATTTTCTTTGATGCATGTTTATAAAAATTCATTTATCCTCAAGCATTTCCTCTGAGCAGCATAATTCATATCTTTGTTTAGTTTACAAAAAATACGAAATATAGGACTTCATCATTATGTCATTATCGATCAAAATCATTGTATTATTCCATTTCACATGGGTGTCGATTTGTGTTCGCGGTTGGGGGGATGACTGATACAGCGGAGCAAAGCGACCGATCGGGAAAGGGTGTGTAGGTTCAGACGTGAAGGATAGACTGAATATGCGGGGGGGGGGGGGGGTTAGGACCTTTTTTTTTTCTGCCCATTATCTCTCTTTGACGAGTCTTATCTAACGTTCCTCTAATTAACCGCACAAAAAATTGTTTTCAAACAATATTGCAGAGGTACATCCTCATTACTTGAATGATAAGTTTAGGGGACTTGAACCTTTACTTAGAGTACGAACTATCCCGATTTTTACTTTGCGAGCGAGCCGAAAATTCCACTTTTAGTCCTCAAAGTACACTCGAGCAATATAAAATGTTTGACTAATTCAACACCTCGCTGGTCCAGTTGTTACTTACTTATTACAATCGAGGGAGGCGAGATAGGGGAAAACACACACTTTTAGTGATAAAGGGTTATTTTGTCATCAAAATCCACTATAGGTCTGTAAAATATCTACATTACCACTGGCGTGCTGGAGGGGGGGGGGCGGGGGCTTGGGGCGTCAGTCCCCCCCCCAAAAAAAAAAAAATTCAACCATGGTTTATATTCAATTTTATATTAGTGATATCACGTGAATTTCAATATTTCTCCCTAGACTCCCTTTCTACTGAAATTAAGTAACGCATTCACAATTATCTCCCAAAAAGCATGAATAGCGAGGCAGAAAACACGCATAATATCAATACTAATGAGAGTGCAGAGAACACATCATCGGGAGAGCTCAGGGAGAGTCTAGAGTCATTAAACAGAAATATTGTCAAGAACAGATGGTAGGATTTACAAGTTTGTATGATCGATAGACTACATTTGATTGGATATTAAGTTTAATTCGGTATAAAGAAGATAATTGTAAGTCATTTGACTGATTGTTGATATTAGTGATAACGTATTATAGTGGATGGATAAAAAGCTTCATAATAGATTAAAAGATATAAAACCAGATAACAGAAAATACGTCATTACTATAAGTTGTTAAAGGCCGTGTCTAGTTTTGGTAAAGATTAAAACCTGTGAATTATCTATTATTTATATCTTACCAATGTCTAGTGACTGTTAAATTATTCTTTATGGATTGATTCTTCGTGAAAATTTGAATTTGACCGTTAAATCAGATTGAGCGGCCTCTCTCGGTAATGTTATTATTTTTTCTTAATATACGCCTTGAAGGAGTTTAATAGTTTAATTTAGTGAATGTGTATCAGGAAGCTATATACGAAGATTGTATCCTGAAATTTTCTTCCCATTCCATGCTTGTAAAGTGGTTCAATACCAAAAAAGAAAGAAAAAATCACGAAATCTCGGGGTCCCCGAGATTTTCATTTTGGACATTTTAATTGAAAATTCTACCCATGTATAACAGTTTTGAAGTTGCTTCTTTCACACAATTTGTGTTTTATGATATAACACTTGGTTTTATCAATTTATCTGACAATGGATTCAAACTTTGATAATGAATATTCTTAGATTAACCAAAACTAGACACGGGCTTCAAGTTTATAGTCCCAAATAGTGTTCTTTTACAGAGTTGCAAACCATCAATATTACATAAAGCTCCTTTACCGTGGGAGTGAAACCCTGGTACCCCACCGCATCACACCCTCTCCAGTGTTTTTGTCTGTAGTATTATCATAACAAAAAAGTAATAGAGTATTTTGTGTAACGCAAAGCAGTCAGAGCGCAACGCCGCACGTAATGAGCTATGCACTGAATTTATCGTACGTCTCGGACCCGGCCGCGTCTTTTTTTTCCCTACCGTTACTGCGTAAAATTGCAGAACTTCACTCAGGAAGCGACTTGTGCGAGAGGCTACACAGAACACTTATTAGGGTTAATAACTGCTTTTCGCCCGAAGCTTCGGGCGTCCATCAACCAACTATCGCGGTGTCAGCTGCACTTCAATACATGAACAATTCCATCCAAAACTATATAAACCTCTCATAATTCTCTACCACAAAGTATGAGTGACTTTTGATATAGTTATTTTTCTTCAAATCTAGCTTACATTATGTGTACGCAGCTAGCCCATATCACATGCATTGCAAGCCGACGCGATCGACGAACTAAGTCCACGCGCATGCGTAGTGCGGGTGTACTGCGTAAATCATATTCTCTATATTGATAATAGCCTCTCGCACTAGTCGCTTCCTGAGTGAAGTTCTGCAATTTAACGCAGTAACGGTAGGGGAAAAAAAGACGCGACCCGGCCAACGTAGCGCTTTCGTTCGAGATTTTGCGAGTAACTTCAGCGAGAAAATACATTGGTTTACATTATGGAATCTTGTGAAGTTAGAAACTAAAATATGTGGCCAATTTAAATCTCATGATATTCAGCATGAATTTCCCTATCGTTTGATATGTAACTTTTGCAATTTTGCAAAATCATTATTTAAATAATCGATGCGACATTTACATGATTTTTACAATTATTATTAAAGTAAAATTTGCATCAACTTTTGTGTTTCGATCACTTGACCCGTTCATAGACTGAAACTTCATCAAATTGACAGATTTGTAGAAGAAAAATATCAGTTGTTGCAATGATGCTGGTTTTGTTTTGCTCCCGCACTTGAAATCGTGAAAATATGAAAAATCTCGTCATCTTTTTTCACCAGAAGTCGACGGATTGATTCCTCTCATTTGGCGCGGAATATCGTAAAGTGGAAGGTAAGTTGGCGTGCGTTTGCATTTAGCAGAAATTGTACTTCAGTCCCACATATCCGCATGCACGCTGCATAGGGTCTATAGCCTACTCCCACTTTGTCTTTGAAGTTGATGCCACAGAAATAGAAGACGTAGAAGGCGCATACCCATTCACAAAGCACGCATCGCGGTATCGCCGTCGGACCCGTTGGGCGATTCGCTTGAGTGCACACGCCGCCATCTTGCTTAGTCCTCGGTCTCTTCGGCAAGACCACTCGACCGTATATGACACTGTCAATTTCTGTTTTGAAATTTTCTCCAAAGAGGCCATGCATTCCGAGGTTGGCCTACCTATTCATCAGCCAATTGATCGTGTGCATTATCTACTTGCACACCGGTAGTACAAGTGATTATTTTTTGCCAAGATGAATAAAGAAAGCTTCTAATTAACTCTTTCAAGATAATACGTTATTCTCCATTTTAGTATCTAAGTTTCTTTTTAACAGTTCGTGTCCTTATAATTTTGTCAGTTTTCTTTAAGTTTGGGTTCTCTTTCAAGACACATTTCCTTATCTCATTTGATTTTTTAATATTTGGGGAGGGAGCTTCTCCTAAAATAAAAAGAAATACGTGGAATGAAGTATTGTTTTTTTTTGTTTTTTTTTTTTTCATTTTTAAAAACTGAGCTGGAGGGATGTGATTTGTACATGTATTTCAATGAACATCCTAACCATAATTTGTCCAAATTCATTCATACTCCCTGATTTTGAAAATCTAAATTTAAAGAGTCGATTAAACTTTGATTTTTTCCCCTCAGGGGAGGGGAGGGGGGTGGGGGACTTATGAGTCACTTTCACACAATCACAGTACATGCACATGTAATATAATTCACGTGCTCAGTCCTCCCAACACCACATAATTATAAACTCACACACGATGTCATTCTTCATCACACAAATGCTTAAACAAACATTTACAAGACACGTTACATGTTCATGCATTACATAATTTTGTCAGAATATTTTTCTAGTCAAGTTCAAGATTCTTTTTCCTTTGTATTTTGTGAGTTATGCCAATGCACAAAACATTTCTTGCTAAACAAACTTAGCACAAGCTATTCATATTTTCAAACAAACAGGTGCATATGTCGACAGGCTTATATTGCAAAATTCAGAACTCCTTTTAAATTCTAATGGTGTCAGTATAGTTCTTCAGTATCCATGATGAATACTTTATGTTTTCACACTAACTCATACAAGAGAAAAATAGCAGTATAGTTTACATTCTACACAGTGTTATGTTTCTTAAACCGTATCTTAATAAAACTGCACTGGAAATAATTGGCATAAAATTGGGAAAAGGCACAACAAAGGCAAGTAAACTAGAGCATATCACAATAGAATCACAGCTCATACATGTGAACCTATTACAGCAGTATACTGTGCAACATGCTGCTGCAAATTTTACTTAATAAGTACCACTCATACACGTATCACACCTATCACTTTCCATTTTTCTGGGCATCTCATACTGCAGCAAAGTAGAATGGTAATGATTTATTGGCAGTTGAAATATTCTGGTGTGACATATAATGAAATAAATTCTGCACTTGCGACACTTCATGAGACATGGAGTACTTTTAAGAAGAAAAAAAAAATTGACTTGGGAATCTACATCCCACCAAACCAAAATGTCCTGATCATGACACTCAGCTGTGAAAGCAAGGATTTTCTGAAAGACAATATATTGCATCATGCTATATTACATCAAGCTGAGATGAGCACCACTCATACATTTATCAGTCTTCCACTATTGCAACTGTACAATATTTAAGTACAAAACTATTGCAACTGTACAACACTTAAGTACAAAATATACATATACATATACATGTATTTACAATATAATCTCTGAAAATGGCAAATTAAGGCAAGTTACGGAAATGGGCACAAACTAGAATGCACGTTCATAGTGATAAATAACAAAACATATTGCATCATACTCAAATGGATCAGATGCATCAATCTTTAAATCAGTATATGAGAAAGCATCTTTGTGGTGAAGCTTCTGACGACAAGGACAAGAAAATGTCTGAATCAACACAGTTGAATTGCCTGCCCAGTAGGATCGAAGCTTCTCTCTGCTTTCCTCTACAAAGTGGTTGGAACATAAACTTGAATACTGGCTGGGCCTAAAACAATCTCTTCTCTTATTCGCTGGGAATTCCTTCAGAAGAATGATGTCCTCTTGGACATCTAGAATTGGAAAGGTAAAAAAAAAAATCATGTTGATAGGTTACCTCGCATTAAGTCGTAACAGTAAATACCATAGGTCAAACTAATTTCTAATCTAAGAATTACAATCAATTTCCTGAAAAAATTATAGCATAAGTAGGCCTAAAACTTATCCAACTGTCATGTAAATAATCTCTTTGACAAAAAAATGGATATTCCAAAAAATTTGGAAATTCAAAAAAAAAATGAAAAAAGAGAAGTAACTGTCAAGACATCTAAAAATTTTTAGTCAAAAGTTCCACGGTGTACAGGTGTAGACTACACCACCATGCCGTGACTAGATCCAGTTTCATTATTAATTGTTAGACAAAAGCACAAGTTGCAAATACCAAATATAAAAAAAAAAGCTTAGTATGATTTAACAACAAGCTTTACGTTAATCTAGGCTTTCTAGGTAGGATTTTGAACATACATTACTGTTGTACCATTAAAATAAAACATCAAAATGAACAGATGGGACTACAACTACAAATACGGGCTACACAGAACACCGTCATTGACAGTCTCTTTACACCCTGATAATATTTCAAGACTGCATTAAATAAAATCCACTAACCTGCAGAAGCCTTCCTGCATCCATTCTCTTAACGACTGGTAGAGTTATATGCCGCAAAAACAACACAGAGCTAAGAAAGCAGTAAAAAATACAAGAAATTCTAGCCCGTCGAAAATACAGTGAGCGGACGTAAACAGAGGACTAACCAAAATGGCGGATATCACGTGATCCCGTACGAACGCTGGCTATGTTTTCGAGTCCGCATGAGCTTTCTACGTCTTCTATTTCTGTGGTTGATGCTCGGTTTTCGGCCACTTGAGACAAAATTCTTGTTGTTTTTTGTTACTTCACATTTCTTTCAAATCGTGAAGCCAATAGGCAATGATTTGCCAATGTGCAAGTCTGTGATAAGACTCTTCTTAATCTTATTTCATTTTTTCAAGTACTCTCTGAGTCTAACTTACAATTTCATCATGATCATGTTCATGATCACTCAGGGAGCCATTGGTATGGTGAGCTGTGCAAATTTGTGTGAAATGCTGCCCTCTATAGTTGGAGATAGAAATCACTAAAATAATCAACAAATTCTTGGAAAATGTTTGCTTTTTACACCCAGTATGATAACATATCCTATTTTTATTCCATTCCTTCAACTGGCATGACTGGATCTAAATTATCTTCATCAAATGAATTTTGAGAAATCTTTTTCTGATCACTGCTCTTCTTCCTCTGTCCCAGAAATGTGACAGAGAACACTACTTTCCTATTGTCAGCAATTTCCACTTTACAGGTTTAATTCAGTGCAAGGTTACCTGATGATAACCTGGCATTTGTCCAAGTGGTTCATGATCATGTTTTTTTTTTTTCTTACCCAATTCCAAACTAGCTTTAACATTTTAGGAAGGCTTTATTCGGATATTATACAAATAGATTTAGGTTGCTTCCATCGGTCAGTAGTTAGTGCGACCTCCGACTTCGTGACGTGAGTTCACCCTCACCCGCTGTTCTCGGCTCAGCGAAAGCACAGCCACAGCCTACGCGAACATACATGTAGACTAGTACAGTGTAATTGTAAATGCAGGCGTACAGCGTTGCATTCTTCGCAAGTACGTGTATGTACTTTGCCTTCGCCGACTCGACTCCAGGAGTTGTGGGTGAACATGCGATGATGAAGGTCGCTATATTGAAATGGAAATCATTGGAAATTAATCGAACTGCGAAATCGCTAAGAAGGTATCGATCAAAAGTTTATATTTTTAGTGTGAAAAATGAATTGGGTACCAATAGCAATCATAGTTGGCTATTATTATAATTCTGGTCCACTGGTGAACTTTGAAGGTAGTTTGGAAGCCTAACCGGGCATGAGTGATTTGGAGGCAGAATATTTCTTGGCTTACGGCTTATGCAGTCTACACATTGGCAAATAGCAGCCTACTAAGGTTTTCATGTATTATAAAATCACCAGTAGCTTCCAAAAGCTATGTGTTGTGGTACTTGCATTTTGTAATGGGTGGCTGAAAACTCTTTCCCAACTAAAAAAAAAAAAAAAAAAAAAAAAATAGCATGAATTTTACACATTTTTACAAAACAAATTTCAAATTTATATACAACTGTTGTGTTAATCACTGTTAGGTTGCATATTCCTTTTGCAAACTTTTTAAAATATTGTATGGTTGAAGAACAATGTCTTCCAACATTGTGTATGAATCTTAGAGAATTTTTTTTTTAATGAAAGATTGTCCCCATGTAAGATTGTACCCAAGAATAATGGTTGGATTTCATTTTTTTTTTTAAGGGGGGGGGGGGGGTTCGAAAAAATTCACTGCAAATCTATATTAATTTCTCCTCTATTATGAAATAGTTTCCGGTTTTATTGTTTTCAGTTACTTGTACCTCTACAATATACCAGCTTGTCAAAGGAATCTAATTCTCAGATTTGTGAAAGGGACATGCAAACTTTTAATGTTTAAATGCTGATGTCAATTACGAGCCATGAATAATGCATGTTGCACCCATCTAAGTTACCATATTTCGAAAAATGGTATAACTATTCATTCACCTGATGAGTGAGCAGAATAAATTTCAAATTCAAAGTGCTGATGTGGATGATGATTTTGCATGTTTTTGTGATGGGGGGGGGGGGGGGGGCTCCAAAATTTCATGAAATATTAGTATTTTATAGAAATTGTTTACGTGAAATTTTTGTAAAAATTATAGAATTCTTTTTTGAAGGATATGTTGCCTCTTCTTGAACTTGATTGTAATTTGATTCAATTCAATTCCATTTAGCCCATCATAATTTTGATACATTTACGTCTTGTTTCAAGGATAAAATTCATGCGAATGAGGAAAGAGATTGTGCGTTACTTGTACCTTGTTTTTCTTTCCAGCTTGTTCTTGAATAAGGGATTTGTCATGACATCTTCACCATCTTCAGAACAGCAACCTCTGTGGCCCAGACTGCATACATGTAAAGATAGTGAGAATACAGAACCTGCTGCTCCTGCTGCTTCTAGTGAAAGTACCTCGGCCCATTGTGTAGTGACTAGTGAAGTCGAATTTTTTGACAGCAGGAATGACAGTGATACTGAAGATCGTTTTGTGGTGCATGAGTGAATCAGATGGTGAAGGTATTTAGTTAGGACCTGTAGAAGAGCTACTTGTCAAGCTCGCTAGTCATAAAACCTAAAGGCTCACTGTCCAGAACAGAAGGGGGGGGGGGGTCACTGATCATAAAGTCATTATTCAAGTTCCTGAAGTTTTGTTACTTGTTTCATAGCACATGTGCATGGCCATACACAGTGGCGGGGGCTGCCCCCCCACCCCCCCCCCCCCCCAATTGAAAACTTACATTTTTTATTGAAAATTTTCACATAATTCACCAAAAGTGTGCACCAAATCCTTCAATTAAACTTTTAAGATTGCATAAGCACCCTCATGACCAGCTCGGTCGCTTTGCTCTCTTGCTTTTGAGTTTGAGTTGTCCCCCTCAGGAAAAATTTCCATGTACGGTCCTGGACATGTGCACTCTACCATAAAAGCAATATGCCAGAAATCAACTATTAATATTAATTATTCAGTCTCTGTAGAGAGAATGGCAGAAACCATGTTTTATAGAAGGATTTCATCTGTGTCTTGTGCTATAAGCAGTACATCTTTGTCAGCTTTTAGGTTTCATGTTGGAGACTGAATGTACAAAATGTATTGTTTTATATGGTGTCCTTTTGTTTTCGGTGTATCTCAGGAACTCTTACATATCTTGCTGAAGCTGCTTTTTAATCTAATTATACATTACTTGCATTTCGTTTAAATTTCATGAAGTTTTATTTTCCTGTGTAATGCAAATGAATATTTGTAATGATAGTGATTCATGTGAACATAAATAAACACAAAAAAAAAAACTAAATAAGAAATTTCCTTTCATATGTCAGACTGCAGAGTGAGTTTTAAAGAAGTATTGAAGTTTTGGACATGTGCAAGAGTGAAAAAGCGACTGAATACATTTTTTGTAAAATTTAATGATCTGTTGGTGTTGCACATTTTGTAGACTGTGTGTATGAAATGGCTAATGTTCTATTAAACTTCTGAGCTCCATGAGAGAATAGTGATTTTATAGTCTGTAAATCAGAATTTTAACTTTTGAGCTTTATGAGAGAATAGTAATGTTATGGTTTGCAGATTGGAATTTGAATTTATGAGCTCTATGAGAGAATAGTGATTTGATATCTAATAAGTTTGCAGATCAGAATGGATAATCAAGGCCCCTCCCCCCCCCCCCCCCCCCCCCGCCCCGAAATGGCAGTTCAAAGAACCACCAGAGACCATGAAATGTGTGTTATTAATTAGGTTTGAATTGATAGTTTTTAGGGTAACAATTATGGTTATGTGTAACGGTTAAGGGGGTTTCACATCAGGCCTGCTTTGTTGAGTTACAATATTGTTGCATACCAAGTACGCAGAAATAGGCTCTGTAGTGTGTACTCTGGAAAAAAAAATATGTTGCTGCGTGCAGGATGGACATTGAAAAACCTATTGCAAGAGTGAGGAGAAGTATGGATTTTTTGTTGGACTGGTGTAGGGTAGCGTACACTTGCGTAGGCATTCTGTATAATGCAGTGTTGCGTAGACTGGCGTAGGAATGGTGGGCAGTTGCGTAGACTTGTGTAGAAATTGGCCCGAATTCACAAAGGTGGTTTCAGTCAAAACCGTGGTCTAAACCATGGTTTCAAACCACGGTTCAGACCACGGTTTCAAAATTGCGATTCACAAAGGTGGTTCCAAGTGAAACCACGGTTTCATCCCCTTTTACGTCATAATTTTGAGTCAACTGTTTGGGGTGGTCTGAAACTGTGGTTTCAGATGAAACCACGGTTTTGACTAGTTTTAACCAATCAGAGTGCAGCATTTTGTGCAGCAGACAGCCACCGGCGCACAGTGGGCCAGGGCGAAGCCAAAGTGCGCCAAAAGTCATTTTGGGCAATTTAATTTTTTCAATTTTTGTCATGCCCCATTGAAAGACAATACTTTGAAGAATACTTCAGTAAAATATCTAACTCCGGTATGTACATTAAGGGTGTGAATTTCCTACTTCAAACCGCAAAACTCGACATATTGTGCGTTTCAGTGCAAATAGTGACCAATTTGATAAATAAGTTATTTAAACATGTAGTTTTAAGCTTATCGATCTAAAATTGCTCCCACATATTCCTGACAGTTCATTTGACTGTATGAATGGGTTAAAATGGATAGAAACACAATCTTCGTGAATATAACAGAGTAATTGTCGTACAAAATAGACTGATTTTCCGTATTTTTCATAAATCCATAATAAACGTTTAGATTTCCACGGATTTCCAAATCAATTTTATCACCAGCGTTTTCCCTGATGTCTCAGCTTTAAGTTGATACCAAATTTGGCTGCCACCTTCTGCCACTTTTTATGTTAGAGCCGATTTTCTATGGCACATTACCCGGAAAATCAGGTTATTTTGGGCCGCGCGGCTGCTGAAGGATTCTCCGTCATGATACAGCGGCGCATGGGGGGCGCGCATGACCCTTTCCTCTGCTCTTTACGCACGATGCCGTATAGTTAACAACATGGCGCGTTTTGTTTGTACGTTGGGCAAGCACAATACATAGGCACAATATTCAAAAGAAATTGCGCCATAGTGTAACCTAATGAAACCGAGTTGGCCAGACGCTCTCTATAGTGGTACTGTTTACATGGCAAGGTCCCATAAACTCAACAAGAAGTAAACAAGATTTATAAACATTATTATAGGACTTGATTTAGTTGCTGAAAAACCCCCTCTTCCAAAGGTTAAGGTGTACTAACTACAAGCTAAAACTTTCCCCTGCGATGTATGGTACATGATTTTGATTCTACACTTCACAGCTAAAAGGTGACGATTCACACCATGCACACGGTATGAATTGCTAAAACTTATTCATTAATTCTTAATACAATATTTATTTCATGCAATTTTTCTTAGTTGCTTAATTATTTACCTTCATTTTCCTTTTTCCTAATCTGTTATCATTCCAGTAGCATTTAAAAGAAAACACATGGTTCAAGGTGTTGAGCTCATGATTGATCCATTCGATCGATTTATCTTTTCATCTACCTATCTATCTACACGTATCCTTCTCTATCTATCCATCCATCCATCCATATCCGTATAGTATTCCTCTATCTATCTATATCCTATTCATCCACATATCTATAGGTATCTTTCTGTTTATCCATCCATCTGTCTCATATTCATCAATCTATTTATCCTGTGATTTACACACATTCATATCTTTCTATCTGTCTATCTATCTATCCATCTATCCATCTATCTATCTGCATATATTCCTCTTCTAGGTAATTCTTCGGAAATAATTTCGAAGACTCTTCGAAATAATGCATTCTTCTAACGTTATGAACAATAGGCCTACGAAAAATGGACTAAAAGAATGCATGGACTTCATCAGTCAATATCATGTGTTCGTTAACTCCATGATACCTGAAGAATTACTTTGTACATTCATACCTTTAAAAAAGACTTTCTGTATATTATACTGAGATATGTAGAGGGGAAAAAACAATGGCATAATGTACAAAGTTCATTGAGAAGAACTTCGAATGGCTCATAGAGACATAAGCTCTCACTAATTTCGGCAGCCAATCAGAAATCAGTGTTTTAATGACGTCACATGTGTTTGAAATTGTTTTCATTGGATTCTACGTGTCTGATTACCCTTAAACTCATCATTTAACCATAATATTACTCTTTTGTATAAAAAGGGCAACAAAAATCTTCTAGATAATTGGCGGCCCATATCACTTCTTAATATAGACTACAAATTAGCAGCTCGTGTTTTGACTGTTAGATTGAAGAAAATTATTCATTGCATTGTATCTGAAGATCAGTTTGGCTTTATGAAAAATCGTTCTGCACCTGAATGCATTAGACTTGTACAGGACATAATTGATTTTTGTCAAAGTACTGAAACACCTGGTATCATTATGTCATTAGACTTTAAGAAAGCCTTTGACACCGTTAATCATAATTTCTTATTCACTTTACTAGAGGAACTTGGTTTTAAAAATTCGTTTATTAAATGGATTAAGACTTTGTATAATAACGCCAGTGGTAAAATAATGAATTATGGTTGGATATCTAAAAGGTTTTCGATTAACAGGGGTGTAAGACAAGGATGTCCATTGTCTGCCCTTTTGTTTATTATTTTGGCAGAAGTTTTAGCAGCAAAAGTTAAACAGAATTCAGAAATTAGAGGTATTCAAGTACCTAACCCTGAATCAGATTTTTCAGATTTCATAGATATTCGCATAGTTCAGTTTGCAGATGATACTACAATTTTTGCAGATTCTGTCAACTCTGTTAAAGAAATAATGAGAGAAGTAGAAAATTTTGGTAAAAATGTCGGTCCCAAAATTAATTGGTCAAAATCTAAATTCATGAGATTAAATATCAATGTCCAAAACACTGAGGATTTGGAATTTACAGAAAATGCTATAAAATGTCTCGGGGTTTATGTTGGAAAATTTTGTAGAGAAGTTGAAAACTTAAATTGGGAAGGTAAAGTGAAGAAAATAAAAAGTACTTTAGATTTATGGAAAATGCGAAAACTAACTTTGTATGGGAAGGTGACTGTCATAAAGCAATTAGTCACTTCTCAATTAGTATATACAGCAACAGCAGTCCCAGTACCATTGAAAATAATTAAATTGGTAAATAGATTAATATACTCTTTTTTATGGAATTCCAAAGCTGAAAAGGTCAAGCGAAATGTATGCTGTAATTCTGAAATAGAAGGAGGCCTTAGAATGGTCAATTTAATTTACAAATGTTCTTCTCTTCGTTTATCATGGATTCAAAAATATATCTCAGGTGAAAAAACATCATGGAAAATTTTATTCAATTATTGGATCAGTAAAATTTCTGACATTCCTATGTGTTTGAGATTTAATTGCCAAAAAAATGATATGATAAGAATATGCAAAAGAAAACAATTACCAGTGTTTTACATTGACCTTTTTAGATCGTGGTCTGAAATAAAGTATATTCACATGTTTAATGTTTGCAATGTAAACCAAGAAATTATCTGGTATAATAGTAATATAAAACATGAGAAAGAAACGTTATTTTTTCAAAACTGGATCAAAGAGGGGATTTATACAGTGGGACAGATTATAGAAGATGGGAATTGGAAAGATTTTTCATGTATTAGCAACTATTTTAATCGCAGACAATTGCTTACTTCTTTCGAAATGTCAAAACTCAAAAAGGCATTTCCACACTTCTGGTTAGAGAAATTACGTAATACAAGAACCCCACAACGGCTACAAAAAGAAGAACCCAATGTGATTGAGTTAGCAACAGGTGACTCAATAAATGTCGAAAAAATGTCAGCTAAACACTATTATAGTTTGTTAATGGATAAATATAAAGAAGAACCCGTTTGTTTACATTTTTGGCAAGATCGTTTAGACTTGTCAAACGAATTTGATTGGAGTGACGTATTTAAATTCAAATTTCAGCAAATTAATGACAATAAAATAAAACAATTTAATTTTAAACTTTTTCACAAAATATTGCCCAGCAAAGACAATTTATGCAAATGGGGAATTTGAATGATAATTTATGTCATACTTGCAATTGCAAAGAAACTATATGTCATTTTTTATTGACATGCAAAAAAGTGAGGTTATTTTGGAAAATAGTTTCGTGTCTTATTCGGAATATTTTTGGCCTTGATATTGACATTAATGAAAAAATGATTATTATAGGATATGATATAGGCAACCGAAAAACAAAACTTGTCAATTTCATCCTTAATTATGCCCAATATACTGTATATAAGAATTATGTGAAAGAATGTAATGATAAAAAGAAACATGTGTTACATGGAAACTATCTATTGAAAGATTTGAAAGCAGAAATAAGATTTCACCTAAGTTTAAAGTACAATCAGAAAAGATTTAATGAAACTGAGTTGCGGAGGATACGTTTTACTTTGAGTGAATACACTACCAGTCACGGTTTTTATGGTCCGCTGTTGGCTGGCCTGTTGGAGCCGGAGAACAATGGATTCAGTCCACTGAATCTATTGTTCTCTGGTTCTCGACGGGTGACAGCGGGCCGAGGAATTGTGACTGGTAGTGTAAGTAACATATTTTATTGTATCTTTTGTATTTCTTGTAAAATATTGTCGTGTGATATGTGAATTTTGTTAATGTAAAAACTTGTATCTTTTGATATTTTATGAATAATAAAGTACCTCAATGGAGGATAAATAGAAAAAAAAAAAACCATAATATTAGAGTAAAACTGAGTGAATATGAATTTTGGCGCACTTTGGAGCTATCCTGGCCCACTGTGCGGCGGTCAGCGTAGCAGAAAGATTTTGGGGGGCAGCAAGACTTGAGGAGCCAAGCCTATTTTCCCGAGCCCTAGCTAGAATGAAATCGTGAGTAATTTACCAGTTCCTAGAGATTTCTAATTAGAAATTCTCTTTTCTTCATATTTGTACGTATTTTGTTGTACAGAAAAGTAAATATATGATATAAAAGCATGCTGTTTGGAGCAGAGCACCAGTGTGGAGCTCAGTGGAGCATAATCGCAAGCAGGTTAATTTTTCAGTCCCAGGTGTTTATTTTTGTGTCCCTTCATCACAACGAGTTGAAGACTGGATCGAGATCGAGTAAGGCTGGACTCCTGGTGTAAGACTTGAACTCGGGTCTCGGCTAATAGTAATAATATCCAGCCTGCATTAATGAATCAAAATTTCATTATTATGATAATGAACAATTATTGCACATTCACTTGGTCTTGGGTGCTATAATGCACTTTCATATCACACGCGACACACGTAGACCTAACGTTAGACTTGGATCTAGGGTCTAGATCTAGATCTAGACCGAAATGTTCTGTCTCTAGTAACAGTCGTCGTTAGCCTCGTATATTGGTAGGGTCGGCACTCCTCCTTTTTAGAAAGGAGGAGTGCCGACGCTACCAGAATACAAGGCTAACAACGACTATTAGAGACAGAACACTTCAGTCTAATCTAGATCTAACTTTAGGCCTAGTCTAGGTCTATTTCCAGTTGAATTGAAAGTGAAATGAATGAATCTGCTTCAAATTTCACAGAGCATGGATGGTCAGCAACATGTCAATGTCATGTGTGCTGTGATAGACTCTAATGTAGAGTCAAGTCTTAAATCTAGATCTGCACAATTTTTAACCTGAATTTGAATAAAGTCTTTCCAAGGGAACCTCCATTTATTTTTTGCTTTGAAAGTTTGATCTTTGATGTCGTTGCTCAGTACACCCCCCCCCCCTTGCCAGGCCCTGCTGCGCACTGTGTGCTACGTGATTCGCTCTCTGCATCAGTGCATGTAGATTCTGCTTTCTGTTCCTAAACTAGAGCTAGAATCTACATGTACATCATGAATCATGTTATTCTTGCTAACTCTACCGATCTAAGCGGTAATCTAGACCACCGTAGGTCGAAACGGCGTTTTGAATAGCGAAACTAATTGCCAACGCAAACGCAAAATATATTGAATATAATAGAGAAGAAAAGTTTTCATTTTACTTACCAGCAATGTTCCTGAGGCTCTCAATTTCTCCTTTCTGCTTCATATCTGATGAATGAACTGAAAAATGGTGAATTTTAAGATGAAAACTGATGCTTATCAGACTTGACAGCATTCCGTCGAGTAACCAAAAGAAAAGCATGCTATGCAGTTTCGGTACAGAATTGTCACTTTTGTGGGACGAGGTCAATTCATTGACCATGTACACAGGATTTCTCATGGAATGTGACACTTCCCTTGCTGTATAGATCTATACTAGAAACACCAAAAAAATGTAGTAATCTGTGATGTAGCAATCTAAGTTTTTGCTAACTTTACATGCAGACCCATCTATAATGTGGGATAACACAGGAAAGTTTGCAAAAATTTAGATTGTTGGCTTAAGGATGGCACAAATGCGCACATGAAGTGAAGCGAACCATCGGAGGACCGTACTGAGCAACAAAATCGGAGGCCGAAGCTGCGTAAAGCAAGGTTTCCTTGGTCCAATTTTATTCCAATGCAGTTGAAAAATTGAATACATGTTGCTGATCATTATGTTAAATTTTTTGAATGCAGACTTGTTCATTACAATTGGAAATATGTGCATGGATACGAAAGTAGATTAACGCCTTGAACTGAGACTGAATCTCAAATTCTCAATCACATTAATAAGAAGCATACAGCAGATTGAGAACGACCCTGAAAATTGTTGATGTACAGTACATGTATGTATTGTATGTACACTCATTTCCAATAATTCTCGCCTTCAATATTTAATTTTGCCTCTAATTCCAACGTTATTTTACATACAGAGAGCTGACAGAAAACAGCAAGGTCTCTTGGACCGGAGGAATCGATTTGAATGCACTCTACCTCATCAGCATGAACGAAATGATCCACCATAGCTACCTGTGATGTTGCAGGTATTGACTGCTCTATTTTTTTTTTTGTAAATACTAGTTAGTTGTTCTCCCTGAATTTGTGCTTTTATTGTTTATCATTTCTCTCTTTTTTTTGGGGGGGGGGGGGGTGGGGTGGAATCTTTAAATTTTAAGCTGGACTTGCTTTTGCTTTATATTTAAGAGAAGTTAATTCTTTTTTATCCTCAAATAATATTGAACAGAAGAGGGGCATATGAGGAGAAGTTAGTGCTTTGAGATTTGAAAATCAATTTAAATGTGGAGATTCTTTAATGTATGTCATTGTTAATTACATGGAATATTTTGAGCAAGACAATAAAATTATTTTAACATTAATCCTTTTGCGGAAGCAAATCTTGGTCTTTAACAGTTCTGATATGCTGATAAGTCATCTTGTTATCTTAATCATTTAAAAATGTCATCTTAAGAGAGAATATCACAATACATGTAATTCCAAATTTCATTTTTCCATTTTTTTTACTGCAAGGAGTGAAAAATTGAGCACCATTCAATTCTCACCATCTGAAAATGACTTGCTCTACTTGTAAAATTGTTCATGCAGCAGTAACAAGTGTGTTATGAAAAGAAGGCATAATTTCAGTAATTTTGATATGCTAATAATAAATCACAAATTGGTTACTTTTTTCATTTTTTTTTCTTCTTAAATGTCAAATTAATGATGCATAGTTTTGTTGTTTTATTTTTTTTTCATATATATATATATATATATATATATTTCAAATTTAAAGGTCAATATTTCTGAGAAAATATTTTCAACCTGATATCTGTTGATATGTAATTACAGGATCATTCCATAGGATGCATGGTGATGACTGAGGCATCAGTATCAGAATAATCTGTTTGCAGAGACATCAGAGAGATTTCCAAAGCTTTCGCAAGAAGGAAAAGAGAATTCATGCAGTTTCCAAGTACGAAAGAAGAGGTCGAATCTACCCATAAGTGATTCTATGAGTATTGTGGATTTCCAGGTGTCATAGGTGGCATGTAGGTGCTATTAATTGGACTCGTATCAAATTCATGGATCAGAGTTAACTGAAAGAACTGAAGAGGCAAGGGCATATGGTGCCAGGTGGCTATATGGAGATAGTGGAATGTGAATAAGTTTTTTGATAATCATCTATAATTATCCTTAACCTTAAGCAGGGGGGGGGGGGGAGGGTCTGCGAGATGTTTCGCGTGATATGTCCCTAATATGCAAAGGAGTCGATGCGCCATTTCATGATATTTTTTTTCTTGTTAAGACCCCCCCCCCCAGTCTTTTAAGACCAAAGTTGCGACCTCAGGGCATGGGTTCCGAAGTTACATAAGAGGGGGGTGGGGGGGTCACATGCTCCCTTCACTTGGTTGGCCAAAAAATAATAATACACACACGAACACACTCTCTTTTGTACTTGGAGCCCCCCCCCCTATTGCAGAGAAGTTTGTTGTGACAAGGTTTTTCTTTAATTACATATTTTTCTTTGCAATATGAATTAGTCTCATAAGTGCTTTTGATTAGGCAGCTAGATATTGGTGCTGACAAGGTTTGCCTTTAGTTACATATTTTTCTTTGCAATATGAATTAGTCTCATAAGTGCTTTTGACTAAGCAGCTAGATATTGGTGCTCTACAAATACATCAATTAGAGTGGATTGGAATTGCAGTTTATCATAATCTGATTTCTGTTGAAAATTTTAGTTCATAATCATAATTTCAAAATGATAACAGTTTTAAAAAAACTAATTTGAATAAATATTTTGAATAAAAATTGATTGAAATTCTATAGTAGAATCCTATTTAAGGCTATCCTGAATTCATATATTCAGATGAGCTGCACATTGTCTTACTCTTGCAATTATTATTAAAAAGTAGATAATGATATTTCCTTTTTTACAAGTTCTCAAAACAAATTATAGTTCAGTATGTGTTAATGAACATTCTTATCACAGTAAATTGTCAATTTGATATTGAATCTGGAAAATTGTCTTCTAAAATATTATGTTCAAATTGTCAGAATATGAGTCATGAATAATTATTGAATTTGATAGGCATATGTAATGCAGTTCATATATGAATCAAATAGTGCTTAAAACCTTAGACAAGAACAAGTCAGCAACACATCACTGTATGCAATTATTCAAAAATATGAATACGCATTAATTTCAGAACACTCATATTTACAGCTACATATATTACCTACAAGGTTCGTATAGTAAAATTTTGATATACTATTTCTGTTTATATAGGTGTACATACAGAAAATAGCCATGTTTAGAGCATGCTCTTCTTTGAGAAATTGTATTCTTAACATATGTTCCTCCCATGCCAATTCAACCATCATTTCCTTGGGTAATACGTGGTGTACCATGCAGCCTTTCTTGTTGCCTTGACCTTGTTGACAATACTGCAAACTTCTTTATGCAGATAATGTAGTGATACTTTTGGTAAATTGCCGGTCGGTCTACTCCCACTTTGACTACTGCCCGTTTGGTCTTGCCCCACATGGTCTAATTCCATTTTGTCTACAACCAGTTCGTCTAATGATCTTTGGTCTAATTGCCACTTCGCCTATTTACCATTTTGTCTAATTCTCATTTTGTCTAATGCCCATAGTGTCTAATGTCCACTTGGCCTAACATCACTTAGACTAATACCAAATGCAATTAGACAGTTTGGTTATTAGACGAATTGGCAATTAGGCCAAGTGATCATTGCATTAGACCAAAGTGGAATTAGACCAAGTATGTATTAAACCAAATGGGAATTAGACCAAATTGATAGTATATCAAAGGGATTTAGCCAATATGGTATTAGACAATCAGGTAATTAGACCATCTGCTGGTAGACCAAGTGGATATAAACCTGGCATGGGTTCTGCATGGCTTTATGAATTCATTTTATGAGCAAAACATTATTTATGTGTACTCAGGAAGTGAAATATTTATAGTGAAAATGGAATACATTTAATGTAGACAGGGCCGTACACAGAAATTTTTTTCCTGGGGGGGGGGGGCAAGACGCAAAAAAATATTTTGAAGAAAATCGAAAGGGAAGAAGAAAAATGACGGAGCTTGTCAGGGGACACTTTTGCTTTTTTTTAAAGTGAGATTGAAGGATTTGTTACATTTGGTATACACTTTTGGTGAATTCTGTGAAAATTTTCAGTAAAAAAATGTAAGTTTTCAAATTTCTGGGGTGCCCCCCCCCCTGCGTTCGGCCATGAATGCATGAATGTAGATTGATTGATATTGTAAATTATGCCATCCCTTTCTGAGAAAAATAGTCATGTTCATATTCAGTGAATCGGTATGTAATTTCTTTGACTATTATTAACTAGCAATGGAAAATATGGTTACCTAAAATTTTTTTTGTGTGTGTGTAAATTTTGTCGCAGTTACATTATATGACAAAAGTATATATTAAATTGCTGAAATTAAGTTACTTTATAAAAACTTTGTATACATGTACTTTTTATCGTAGATACATCACATTAGAAGTCGTGTTGCTTTTTGGCAAGATGTGAATGACGTCATAATTTGTGTTTTATGATGATGTTATGAGCAGGGCCCACGAAACTGGGGGGGGGGGGCCTGGGGGCTGCAGCCTCCCCTCCCCCACTTTTTTGAGCATACATGTTTGCCTCTGTACAAAATCCTGGAAACAATTATCCTGGTTTGTACGCGCAGCTGCCCCTCCCCCCCCCACACACACTTTCGAAAACTTCCTGCGGTTTCTGATGATGCAATGTAAATATGCTTGATATTGTTGCAAAATATTGATAGTGAATACTTTGCACAAGAGAGGTTGATGTTGCTAAAGATCTTGGTAGGCTGTGGCTGTGCTTGAAGATAGCAGCATGTTGGAACGGTTGTTATGATGCTTTGACTTTACGGGGGGGGGGGGGCTTTGCAGACTCGTATGTTGGTGTGTGTGTGTGTGTGTGTGTGTGTCCGCGCGCATGCGACAATTTATTTTAAGTGAAATCTCTAATGAAGTATTTGGAAAAACAAAAACAAATTCTGTGATGCCTATCCTAATGCCAACCACTTCAAAGTTTCCCATCCTACTACAGAAAAGTTTCTCAATAAAAATGTCTTGAAATATTACTGATATATAGAGAAAATACTGCTGAAAAAAAAGTACAATGAATTCCTGAATCTACAATTTACAATGACCGTCAGAACAATGAAGCCCCAAACCTTGCAAAATTTTTAAATGAAAAGGATTTCGACGTGGCAAATTGCGAAATTAATTCGAAAGTTTAGATAAAAATAAGTCCGAAATCAATTACAATTCTAAACGATGCCGGAGATTACATTACATTATCATTCACAGATAAAAATTCAACATCGACAAATTGAATATCATTTCATTTTTCAATGCTGTAAGCATTCATGATAACACGTCGTGTAGATGCCCCAATTGGCTATAAGCGTCTTATTTATACGATTACAAAATCCTTGTTATCTTTGTCATTAAACAGATTTTGAAAAATAAATATTCAAAGAGAGCATCCTAGAATATTCCGATTGCAGTCGCACCCTCCGGTCATATAAATAGGCCTAAGCGATATACAGTAGGCTTAGCCAGGCTAGGCGGCCGAATGTTGATGTAACGTAAGCAAAGTTTGGCTAGGTTATGCGCGCACTAGCGCGATTGCGCATGATAATACGCCTGTTGCTCCGGGCGACAAGCGCATTAAGGTCAATATGCAAAATACGATGACCCTGCGGTACACGTCCGCGTTTTATTCCAAAGATACGAAAATAAAAGGAAAGCTAGCTCGGTATACGACTCTAGCTCTAGCTCTGGATCAATCATACTGAGCATGCTCAGTGCAGTGCGAAAAGGGGGAAATCCCTAGACTCCGGTTGCAACCGTGGTTTTAACCGTGGTTTCAACCGTGGGTCTAATTGAAACCGTGGATTTTTGAAACCACTGTTTGTGAATCACAGACTCGGTGAAACCGTGGTTTCAGGTGAAACCGTGGTTTCAAAAATCCATGGTTTTCAGAAACCACGGTTTCAAATGAAACCACCTTTGTGAATTCGGGCCATTGTGTTCCAGTTCAAGTTAAAATACATGTCATGTACCTCTGCGTATTGTTACATGGGGTGGTGTATGCACTGCGTAGGGTCATGTGAGCTCTGAGAAGTCACTACGCAACTTGAGGCAAGGGCCGGTGTGAAAGGGGATTTCATACCGGGCCTTGTTGGGTAAGGGCTACGACAATCTTAGTACATGGCCCTACACAGTGCCTACACCATTGTGCGTAACGGCACACTGCGGGATACAAAGGAATGTGCAAGATGGACCCCATAAATCCATTTTTTTTTCTTTTTTTTTTTGGCGTACTCCTAGTGCAGAGTAACGGAACACTGTTTCTACCCAAGTGTACACAGTGCATTTTAGCGTAATCTACGCAGAACTGATGACTTGTGAAACCCCTTTAAGATTTTTGGTTCGGTTCAGGGGTTAGGATTAGGGCTTCAGCGGGTTAGGGTAGTGTTTTGGGTTAGAAGGGCTGATAAGTTGCACAGATGTTCGCATTGTTACAAGCTTCACACCGGCTTCACACGTCAGCTCATGTGGAGGTGCATTAGCTGAACAGCATACACAAAGCTGATAACGTGGGACTGAAATATTAAATCCCGAGCTAAATTTTTAAAAATTGCGCGCTCAGTTTTCCCCCCTAAGACAGCTTTGCCACTTGATTGAAATACTAATGAAGTTCTAATTCTAGTTTTTTCGTAAAGTTGCCTAAAATGCCTGTTTTCATGGAATAATTTCGACGGAGAAAATGCCTTCTCTCCGCGAAAGTCCGTCGACCTCTCCACTCTCGGAGGGGAACCAATCAGATGCACGCATTCGCGGCGAACATAGAATATTGTCATATTCGTCAAAAATTAACTCTGCAAGGCAATGATTTATTCGTTCACCTGACCCGTTCATAAAATATATCGAAATGACTTTATTTGTATCTGAAAGAGGAAAATTTTCTCTTTTACGTCATGCCTCTTTCATCTTGCTCTCGGATTATAACACGGTCTATTTTGCCCTCGTATTAAAGTGAAAAATATGCATATCTTATGTTGTCTTTCTTCTTTATTAATCATACTTTGCATATCATATACTTCAAATCGATCATCGTATTTCGCAAGAACAACTCTTCAGCTTTCAGACGATATATAACATAACGTAATTTACTCTTTCCATCACGCTTTACGGGGACGTTAAAAATTGGGTTTCATGGCTCATTACGTATTCATGTCAGCGAGGGCCATGCATACGCGTGCGATAAATAAGACGACTTTTCTGTGCGTTGCGCTCTGACTGAAAGATTGAGCGCCCCCCCCCCCCACAAAAAATGTATATAATGTATATATATATATATATATATATATATATATATATATACATATTGACTCATTACGCCACTATACATTACATATTCGAGTGAGCGCACCGAGTGAGAAAAAATTACATTCTTTGATAGCCTCAAAGGCATCTAAATAGTTTGATCACCTAATTGCCAAATATGATGCTTTTTGGTGCATCGCTTGCCATCTAAATCCATTTTGTTTCTATGAGCGAGCGAAGCGAGCTACCCACAAAAACTCTTGTTTCTTTCTAGTAAAACGTAGAATTTTCACCAAAATAAATTAGATGAATTTTATGATGTACCATTTCCCTGTATTCGAGAAAAGCTTTACATCACGCTGTAAAAATATCACAATATTCGGACATGTTGCTGAGGGAATAAGAGCGCTTGCCTCCTGATCTTGTTTCTATGAGTGAGTGGAGCGAGTGAGTGGAGCGAGTGAGCGAGAAAGGGCTATATTTTCATACTGAGAACAACTAGGTGTTACTGTTACTCCAATTTTATGATTTTAATCACATACATTTTATGAACATCTTTCTTTCTCATATTTGGGGAGATAGGAATAAGCTATCGGTCACAGACCATTATTCCATGAATATTCTTCTGTTATGGGTCTTCTTCCCGTTCGACTCCTTGCAATTATTGGGCCGCGACGCGACAAAAGGGCCCTTAGCTCTCCAAATGGCTTACGCAGTAAAACCGCGCTAAAGTTAGCGCATATCAAAACGTGCAGAGCGCGCACTGGAAAAAAATATTTAACAACATATCAAACCAAAACAAAACACACGTGCGGAAGAAAAATACCAGAACAGTGTCAGTGACTCAAGACCTATGTTACTAGTCCGTCGATTAATCTGGCTCTAGCTGATGATCAAATGTCATTCCTTGGATGAATCGGTAAGATCATTATTATAATTTCTTCACACAGTTTTTTTCGAGTAGAAATTACGGATTTTAAAGGCATTTCGTGCATTTAATTCAGTTTTAATAGGTGACTGTCTAACACTAACAGTTAGTTACCTCGTTTCGAAGTGCAGCTGCAACTTCAACTTCAAGACTGCATGCATGCATGCATTGTTTCACAGATAAAGTTGTTAATACCTGTAATTCCGACATGTCACGTTGTATTATGAAATATCCTTCCTCTGTTATTAGGTGGTCTGTCATATTATGACAGATCACCTTTTAATTTCGTCAGAATTTTCTTTATTCTTCATTATTAATTAATTAATTAGGTGGTCTGTCATATTATGACAGATCACCTTTTAATTTCGTCAGAATTTTCTTTATTCTTCATTATTATTAGGTGGTCTGTCATATTATGACAGATCACCTTTTAATTTCGTCAGAATTTTCTTTATTCTTCATTATTATTAATTATTAATTATTATTCTTTTTATTGGTACCCACTTTTTTGTGTAGTCGAGATCTCAGAACTGGCTGAATCATTTTTCGTCAAATTTTCAGGAATCATCAGTCATAACGAGATCTCGGATGTTTAGTCATTTTCAAGTTCATCGGGTCATCGTGACGTCATCCAGGCGCCATTTTGTAAAAATCATCTCATGATCATATCTTCATAACGGAATGTAATTTTTCATTCATATTTGGCATGATGAATATTCATATCAATCTGAACAATTTAAACTTTTTAAACGCGCGCGTACGCGTACGTCCGCGCGTCAGTGCGCGCGCAAAATTTAAAAATGCTCAAAATCACTCATGGATCAAACCAAAATCCATTTCAGGTCATTTTAAGCATTTCAAAAATTTCCGCGCGTAAGCGCCCGCGCGCGCGTTTTGCGCGTGCGCAACTCGTAAATAACGTAAAAACGGCGTTTTTTTCACTTGAATTGCAATTCTGATACATTTCTTGACCATTTCCATCAGTTTAGAAACGATTTCAACTGAAATTAAGGCCGCACGCGCGCGTCGAACTTCAAAATCCGTGCGCGCGTCTATAGGGCAAGTAATGTAAAAAGACGCAAAAACATGCCCCTTTAAAATCCGCCATAGCTCGTTAAAAAGCACGGGGACCCCCCTTTTTTTTTACATTTTCTGAAAGCTTATGAATTGAAGATTTGAATTCATGAAAAAAAATTGGGGGTCGAACAGTCGGAACGTTACCATATTCTCATGTAAACTCAAAATTTCATTTTTTCAATAATGACGTCATGTTTTTTACCTTTAATCAAGACTATCTCGCTTATTGTTGGTCGATTTTCGCCAGGATTTCAGTATGTTGTAGCTGAGACAATGCTCTTATATACCAATTGCCTTCATTTTTCATTTTGAGAACTGCATCATGGTCTAATCTTACGAAAAACGGAGACATGTCATTTTTTCGCAGTTTGCGTGTATTGTCTATGGGACATGACCTTTTTCTAATTCTTGATTCTACATTCCCGTCTTTTTTGAGCAACAGCTCCGTTATTTCTACTCGATTTTTGCCCAGCTTCGAGTATGGTGTAGCTGAGAAAATTCTCTATCGTAAGTGTGCCATTTATTTTTCAGTCAGAAGTCAGGAACATATCGAAATTTGAACTGGAAGATATGATTTAGGAATCCAATTTTCCATCTACGTGTTATCTCTATGGACTATATATTGGGCCATCGGTAAAGCACTGGTCTCACATCCTCATGGTCCCTGGTTCGACTCCCGGCGACGGCGGTGTCAATTTTTTTTTTTTTTTTTTTTTTTTTACATTTTTTTGCCCTTTCATATTACCATCTTCATCGACTACGTTTACACATACAATTACAAACAATGCCATAACTGCGTTATTTTGCGTGTTATGTCTATTGCAATGCAGTGTACATTAGTTTATGTACAACCCTATTGCAAATACGATTCATGAACGTGTATTGAATCTTTAGGGTTAACTTTGCATAATACTAAAAATCAAATCGTCCTGTGTCTGAGATGCTAGTCTCCTTCTCAGACCTGAATATTTTTCAAGTTCATCAGGTCATCGAACATTAGATAAACTGGTGATTAGACGGCAAATAGATTACCCAACACAAAACGTTTCAGAACGTTCTTAGAACACATTTATTAGGTCTGATACATCTTCGTCTTTAATAATTGTTACAAAACATTTTTATTAGATCCGTTTCGTCTTCGACTTTAATAAACGTTCATAAAACGTTTTTATTAGGTCTGCTGCGTCTTTGTCTTTAATGAACGTTCACAAAACATTTTGAGAACGTTCACAAAACGTTTTTATTAGGTCCGCTACGTCTTCGTCTTTAATAGACGTTCAAAAAACGTTTTCAGAACGTTTCCAAAACGTTTACAAAACGTTTTTTATTAGGTCCGCTACGTCTTCGTCTTGAATAAACGTTCACAAAATATTTTCAGAACGTTCACAAAATGTTTACAAAACGTTTTTATTAGGTCTGCTGCGTCTTCGTCTTTAATAAACGTTCACAAAACGTTGTCAGAACGTTTCCAAAGCCTTGTCAGAACGTTTCCAAAACGTTTACAAAACGTTTTTTATTAGGTCCGCTACGTCTTCGTCTTTAATAAACGTTCAAAAAACGTTTTCAGAACGTTTCCAAAACGTTTACAAAACGTTTTTTATTAGGTCCGCTACGTCTTCGTCTTTATAAACGTTCGCAAAACATTTTCAGAAGTTCATAAAAAGTTTACAAAACGTCTTTATTAGGTCCGCTACGTTTTAGTCCTTAGTAAAAGTTCACAAAACGTTTTCAGAACGTTCACAAAGTTTTTTTTATGTCCGCTACGTCTTCGTCTTTAAAAAAACATTCGTTAAACATTTTCAGAAGGTTCATAAATAGTTAACAAAACGTTTTTTATTAGGTCCGCTACGTCTTCGTCTTGAATAAACGTTCACAAAATATTTTCAGAACGTTCACAAAATGTTTACAAAACATTTTTATTAGGTCTGCTACGTCTTCGTCTTTAATAAACGTTCACAAAACGTTTTCAGAAACCTTCACAAAACATTTAAAAAACGTTTTCACTAGGTCGGCTATGTCTTCATCTTTAATGAACGTTCGCTATGTCTTTGTCTTTAATAAACGTTCGCAAAAAATTTTCAGAAGTTCATAAAAAGTTTACAAAACGTCTTTATTAGGTCCGCTACGTTTTAGTCCTTAGTAAAAGTTCACAAAACGTTTTCAGAACGTTCACAAAAGTTTTTTTTTTATTTTCTTTTTATGTCTTTAATGAACGTTCGCTATGTCTTTGTCTTTAATAAACGTTCGCAAAACATTTTCAGAAGTTCATAAAAAGTTTACAAAACGTCTTTATTAGGTCCGCTACGTTTTAGTCCTTAGTAAAAGTTCACAAAACGTTTTCAGAACGTTCACAAAAGTTTTTTTTTTATGTCCGCTACGTCTTCGTCTTTAAAAAACATTCGTTAAACAGTTTCAGAAGGTTCATAAATAGTTTACAAAACATTTTTATTAGGTCCGCTACGTCTTTGTCTTCAATAAACGTTCACAAAACGTTTTCAGAACATTTTTTAGAACGTTTTTTATCAGGGCTGCTTCCTCTTCGTAAATTTTCTCTGAATGGGGATTTTAATTGGGAATGACTATAATCCTCTTGATGACCATGATAAAGAGAAAGTAATGTTGCTGACGGGATACAAACCCTGATGAAAATGATGAATAAAAGGCCAACTGTCATATAACTTTTATAATCATAGATATCATATCCATATCAAAAAGACGACAGACCACCTAATTCGTCTGATCGAATGACGAATTAAATCTCGTTATTATTCTTTTTATTGGTACCCACTTTTTTGTGTAGTCGAGATCTCAGAACTGGCTCAATCATTTTTCGGCAAATTTTCAGGAATCATCAGTCATAACGAGATCTCGGATTTTTAGTCATTTTCAAGGTCATCGGGTCATCGTGACGTCATCCAGGCGCCATTTTGTAAAAATCATGTTTTGATCATATCTTCATAATGGAATGTCATTTTCCATTCATATTTGGCATGATGAATATTCATATCAATCTGAACAATTCCAACTTTTTAAACGCGCGCGTACGCGTACGTCCGCGCGTCAGTGCGCGCGCAAAATTTAAAAATGCTCAAAATCACTCATGGATCAAACCAAAATCCATTTCAGGTCATTTTAAGCATTTCAAAAATTTCCGCGCGTAAGCGCTCGCGCGCGCGTTTTGCGCGTGCGCAACTTGTAAATAACGTAAAAACGCCGTTTTTTCACTTGATTTGCAATTCTGAGACATTTCTTGACCATTTCTATCGGTTTAGAATCGATTTCAACTTACCAAAACGCCGCACGGACGCGTCAAAGTTTAAAATCCGTGCGCGCGTCTATGGGGCAAATAACGTAAAAACATGCAAAAACATGCCCCTTTAAAATCCGCCATAGCTCGTTAAAAAGCATGGGGACCCCCCTTTTTTTTTACATTTTCTGAAAGCCTATGAATTGAAGATTTGAATTCATGAAAAAAAAAGGGGGGTCGAACAGTCGGAACGTTACCATATTCTCATGTGAACTCAAAATTTCATTTTTTCAATTATGACGTCATGTTTTTTACCTTTAATCAAGACTATCTGGCTTATTGTTGGTCGATTTTCGCCAGGATTTCAGTATGTTGTAGCTGAGATAATGCTCTTAGATACCAATTGCCTTTATTTTTCATTTTGAGAACTGCATCATGGTCTAATCTTACGAAAAACGGAGGCATGTCATTTTTTCACATTTTGCGTGTATTGTCTATGGGACATGACCTTTTTCTAATTCTTGATTCTACATTCCCGTCTTTTTTGAGCAACAGCTCCCTTATTTCTACTCGATTTTTGCCCAGCTTCGAGTATGTTGTAGCTGAGAAAATTCTCTATCGTAAATGTGCCATTTATTTTTTAATCAGATGTCAGGAACATATCGAAATTTGAACTGGAAGATATAATTTGGGAATCCCATTTTCCATCTACGTGTTATCTCTATGGACTATATTCTGGTCCATCGGTAAAGCACTGGTCTCACATCCTCATGGTCCCTGGTTCGACTCCCGGCGACGGCGGTGTCAATTTTTTTTTTTTTTTTTTTTTTTTTTTTTTACATTTTTGCCCTTTCATATTACCATCTTCATCGACTACGTTTACACATACAATTACAAACAATGCCATAACTGCGTTATTTTGCGTGTTATGTCTATTGCAATGCAGTGTACATTAGTTTATGTACAACCCTATTGCAAATATGATTCATGAACGTGTATTGAACCTTTAGGGTTAACTTTGCATAATACTAAAAATCAAATCGTCCTGTGTCTGTGATGCTAGTCTCTTTCCTCTTCGTAAATTTTCTCTGAATGGGGATTTTAATTGGGAATGACTATAATCCTCGTGCATAATACTAAAAATCAAATTGTCCTGTGTCTGTGATGCTAGTCTCCTTCTCAGACCTGAATATTCTTGAAGTTCATCAGGTCTTCGAACATTAGATAAACTGGTGATTAGACGGCAAATAGATTACCCAACACAAAACGTTTCAGAACGTTCTTAGAACACATTTATTAGGTCTGCTACATCTTCGTCTTTAATAACTGTTACAAAACATTTTTATTAGATCCGTTTCGTCTTCGACTTTAATAAACGTTCATAAAACGTTTTTATTAGGTCTGCTGCGTCTTTGTCCTTAATAAACGTTCACAAAACATTTTGAGAACGTTCACAAAATGTTTTTATTAGGTCTGCTACGTCTTTGTCTTGAATAAACGTTCACAAAATGTTTTCAGAACGTCCACAAAATGTTTACCAAACATTTTTATTAGGTCTGCTACGTCTTCGTCTTTAATAAACGTTCACAAAACGTTGTCAGAACGTTTCTAAAACGTTGTCAGAACGTTTCCAAAACGTTTACAAAACGTTTTTTATTAGGTCCGCTACGTCTTCGTCTTGAATAAACGTTCACAAAATATTTTTAGAGCGTTCACAAAATGTTTACAAAACGTTTTTGTTAGGTCTGCTACGTCCTCGTCTTTAATAAACGTTCACAAAACGTTTTCAGAAACCTTCACAAAACATTTACAAAACGTTTTTACTGGGTCGGCTATGTCTTCATCTTTAATGAACGTTCACTATGTCTTTGTCTTTAATAAACGTTCGCAAAACATTTTCAGAAGTTCATAAAAAGTTTACAAAACGTCTTTATTACGTCCGCTACGTTTTAGTCCTTAGTAAAAGTTCACGAAACGTTTTCAGAACGTTAACAAAAGTTTTTTTTTTTCATGTCCGCTACGTCTTCGTCTTTAAAAAACGTTAGTAAAACATTTTCAAAAGGTTCATAAATAGTTTACAAAACATTTTTATCAGGTCCGCTACGTCTTTGTCTTCAGTAAACGTTCACACAAAACGTTTTCAGAACATTTTTCAGAACGTTTTTTTTTATCAGGGCTGCTTCCTCTTCGTAAATTTTCTCTGAATGGGGATTTTAATTGGGAATGACGATAATCCTCTTGATGACCATGATAATGAGATAGTAATGTTGCTGACGGTGATACAAACCCTGATGATGAAAATGATGAATAAAAGGTCAACTGTCATATACCTTTTATAATCATAGATATCATATCCATATCAAAAAGACGACAGACCACCTAATTCGTCTGATCGAATGACGAATTAAATCTCGTTATTATTCTTTTTATTGGTACCCACTTTTTTGTGTAGTCGAGATCTCAGAACTGGCTCAATCATTTTTCGGCAAATTTTCAGGAATCATCAGTCATAACGAGATCTCGGATTTTTAGTCATTTTCAAGGTCATCGGGTCATCATGACGTCATCCAGGCGCCATTTTGTAAAAATCATGTTTTGATCATATCATCATAACGAAATTTCATTTTTCATTCATATTTGGCATGATGAATATTCATATCAATCTGAACAATTCCAACTTTTTAAACGCGCGCGTACGCGTACGTACGCGCGTCAGTGCGCGCGCAAAATTAAAAAATGCTCAAAATCACTCATGGATCAAACCAAAATCCATTTCAGGTCATTTTAAGCATTTCAAAAATTTCCGCGCGTAAGCGCCCGCGCGCGCGTTTTGCGCGTGCGCAACTCGTAAATAACCTAAAAACGCCGTTTTTTCACTTGAATTGCAATTCTGAGACATTTCTTGACCATTTCCATCAGATTAGAATCGATTTCAACTTACCAAAACGCCGCACGCACGCGTCAAAGTTTAAAATCCGTGCGCGCGTCTATAGGGCAAATAACGTAAAAACATGCAAAAACATGCCCCTTTAAAATCTGCCATAGCTCGTTAAAAAGCATGGGGACCCCCCTTTTTTTTTACATTTTCTGAAAGCCTATGAATTGAAGATTTGAATTCATGAAAAAAAATTGGGGGTCGAACAGTCGGAACGTTACCATATTCTCATGTGAACTCAAAATTTCATTTTTTCAATAATGACGTCATGTTTTTTACCTTTAATCAAGACTATCTCGCTTATTGTTGGTCGATTTTCGCCAGGATTTCAGTATGTTGTAGCTGAGACAATGCTCTTATATACAAATTGCCTTCATTTTTCATTTTGAGAACTGCATCATGGTTTAATCTTACGATAAACGGAGGCATGTCATTTTTTCATATTTTGCGTGTATTGTCTATGGGACATGACCTTTTTCTAATTCTTGATTCTACATTCCCGTCTTTTTTGAGCAACAGCTCCGTTATTTCTACTCGATTTTTGCCCAGCCTCGAGTATGTTGTAGCTGAGAAAATTCTCTATCGTAAGTGTGCCATTTATTTTTTAATCAGATGTCAGGAACATATCGAAATTTGAACTGGAAAATATGATTTAGGAATCCCATTTTCCATCTACGTGTTATCTCTATGGACTATATTCTGGTCCATCGGTAAAGCACTGGTCTCACATCCTCATGGTCCCTGGTTCGACTCCCGGCGACGGCGGTGTCATTTTTTTTTTTTTTTTTTTTTTTTTTTTACATTTTTTGCCCTTTCATATTACCATCTTCATCGACTACGTTTACACATACAATTACAAACAATGCCATAACTGCGTTATTTTGCGTGTTATGTCTATGGCAATGCAGTGTACATTAGTTTATGTACAACCCTATTGCAAATATGATTCATGAACGTGTATTG
Organism: Echinometra lucunter; assembly: GCA_029962745.1. Taxonomy (NCBI): domain Eukaryota; kingdom Metazoa; phylum Echinodermata; class Echinoidea; order Camarodonta; family Echinometridae; genus Echinometra; species Echinometra lucunter. Next base: position 28,306,273 of record CM057156.1, on the reverse strand, counting down.
AACCTTTAGGGTTAACTTTGCATAATACTAAAAATCAAATCGTCCTGTGTCTGTGATGCTAGTCTCCTTCTCAGACCTGAATATTTTTCAAGTTCATCAGGTCATCGAACATTAGATATACTGGTGATTAGACGGCAAATAGATTACCCAACACAAAACGTTTCAGACCGTTCTTAGAACACATTTATTAGGTCTGCTACATCTTCGTCTTTAATAATAGTAACAAAACATTTTTATTAGATCCGTTTCGTCTTCGACTTTAATAAACGTTCATAAAACGTTTTTATTAGGTCTGCTGCGTCTTTGTCTTTAACAAACGTTCAGTAAACCTTTTCCAGAACGTTTCCAAAACGTCTACAAAACGTTTTTTATTAGGTCTGCTACGTCTTTGGGTTTAATAAACGTTCACAAAACGTTTTCAGAACGTTTTTGAACGCCTTCGTCTTCGTTTCGAATAAACGTTCACACAATATTTTCAGAACGTTCACAAAATGTTTCCAATACGTTTTCTTTAGGTCCGCTATGTTTTCGTTTTCAATTAACGTTCACAAAACGTTAACAAAACGTTCTTATTAGGTCCACTACGTTTTCATCTTTAATAAACGTTCACAAAACATTTTCAGAACGTTCACAAAACATTTTCGGAATGTTCACAAAATGTTTTTATTAGGTCTGCTACGTCTTCGTCTTTAACAAACGTTCAGTAAACCTTTTCCAGAACCTTTCCAAAATGTCTACAAAACGTTTTTTGATTAGGTCTGCTACGTCTTTGGGTTTAATAAACGTTCACAAATGAACGCCTTCGTCTTCGTCTCGAATAAACGTTCACACAATATTTTCAGAACGTTCACAAAATGTTTCCAATACGTTTTCTTTAGGCCCGCTATGTTTTCGTTTTCAATTAACGTTCACAAAACGTTAACAAAACGTTCTTATTAGGTCCACTACGTTTTCATCTTGCATTTCTACTCGATTTTTGCCCAGCCTCGAGTATGTTGTAGCTGAGAAAATTCTCTATCGTAAGTGTGCCATTTATTTTTTAATCAGATGTCAGGAACATATCGAAATTTGAACTGGAAAATATGATTTAGGAATCCCATTTTCCATCTACGTGTTATCTCTATGGACTATATTCTGGTCCATCGGTAAAGCACTGGTCTCACATCCTCATGGTCCCTGGTTCGACTCCCGGCGACGGCGGTGTCATTTTTTTTTTTTTTTTTTTTTTTTTTTTTACATTTTTTGCCCTTTCATATTACCATCTTCATCGACTACGTTTACACATACAATTACAAACAATGCCATAACTGCGTTATTTTGCGTGTTATGTCTATGGCAATGCAGTGTACATTAGTTTATGTACAACCCTATTGCAAATATGATTCATGAACGTGTATTGAACCTTTAGGGTTAACTTTGCATAATACTAAAAATCAAATCGTCCTGTGTCTGTGATGCTAGTCTCCTTCTCAGACCTGAATATTTTTCAAGTTCATCAGGTCATCGAACATTAGATATACTGGTGATTAGACGGCAAATAGATTACCCAACACAAAACGTTTCAGACCGTTCTTAGAACACATTTATTAGGTCTGCTACATCTTCGTCTTTAATAATAGTAACAAAACATTTTTATTAGATCCGTTTCGTCTTCGACTTTAATAAACGTTCATAAAACGTTTTTATTAGGTCTGCTGCGTCTTTGTCTTTAACAAACGTTCAGTAAACCTTTTCCAGAACGTTTCCAAAACGTCTACAAAACGTTTTTATTAGGTCTGCTACGTCTTTGGGTTTAATAAACGTTCACAAAACGTTTTCAGAACGTTTTTGAACGCCTTCGTCTTCGTTTCGAATAAACGTTCACACAATATTTTCAGAACGTTCACAAAATGTTTCCAATACGTTTTCTTTAGGTCCGCTATGTTTTCGTTTTCAATTAACGTTCACAAAACGTTAACAAAACGTTCTTATTAGGTCCACTACGTTTTCATCTTTAATAAACGTTCACAAAACATTTTCAGAACGTTCACAAAACATTTTCGGAATGTTCACAAAATGTTTTTATTAGGTCTGCTACGTCTTCGTCTTTAACAAACGTTCAGTAAACCTTTTCCAGAACCTTTCCAAAATGTCTACAAAACGTTTTTTGATTAGGTCTGCTACGTCTTTGGGTTTAATAAACGTTCACAAATGAACGCCTTCGTCTTCGTCTCGAATAAACGTTCACACAATATTTTCAGAACGTTCACAAAATGTTTCCAATACGTTTTCTTTAGGCCCGCTATGTTTTCGTTTTCAATTAACGTTCACAAAACGTTAACAAAACGTTCTTATTAGGTCCACTACGTTTTCATCTTTAATAAACGTTTACAAAACGTTTTTAGAACGTTCACAAAATATATTTAGTAGGTCCGCTACGTCTTTGTCTGTAATAAATGTTAAGAAAACATTTTCAGAACGTTCATGATTTTATAAAACATTTTATTAGTTCTGCTTCAGCTTCGTTTTTAATAAATGTTCACAAAATGTTTTCAGAAAGTTCACAAAAAGGTTTTCATAACGTTAAAAAAGCGTTTTTATTACGTCCGCTACGTTTAAGTCTTTAGTAAACGTTCACAAAACGTTTTTATTACGTCTGCTACGTCTTCGTCTTTAAAAAACGTTCGCAAAACATTTTTAGAAGGTTCATAAATCGTTTACAGTACATTTTTATTATGTCCGCTGCATCTTTGTCTTTAATAAACGTTCACAAAACGTTTTCAGAACGTTGACAAAACACGTTTTTATCAGGGCTGTTTCCTTTTTGTAAATTTTCTCTCAATGGGGACTTTAATTGGGAATGACTATAATCCTCTTCATGACCATGATAATGAGATAGTAATGTTGTTGACTGTGATACAGACCCTGATGATGAAAATGATGAATAAAAGGCCAACTGTGATATACCTTTCATAATCATAGATATCATATCCTTATTAAAAAGACGACAGACCACCTAATTCGTCTGATCAAATGACGAATTAAATCTCGTTTCTTTTTCATATTGTACCCAGTTGTTGGATGTCCGGACAGGTTATAGATCTATATCCGGACAGTCGATTTTAAACAGCCAATTGAAAAAGTTCACAAGCAAATCTCTTAAATGTTTTAGCACAAACTGTTAGAAAATATCATAGCTAACAAATATTGATGATGATTAGCACAAATCCATTTTCTGTATTTTATTTCATCAGTAGACTATTGCAATTTCTTTAAACCAAGATTTAGGCAGTCACATGCAAGAAAAAGCGCAGATGTGTCTTAATGTTGAAACGTTAGTTGCCGCTAGTTAACGTTCGCAGTTGAATGCACGATATGCCTTACCCTTAAATTCATTGACGTTTATGTGCATGTCTATTCCACTACAAATGAAAATCATGGGACTAGAGTAGGTCTAGATCTTAACTTCAGACCTGCTTGTACCAATCTCTTGAATTTGTTGATACATATTTGAGGCCTCAATTTTCCCATGCTGAATTTACCAGTCAGGAATTCATTAGAAAATTTTAGCAGAGCTCCAACAAGTTACAGTGTATTTCCTACACAGAGTAAAATAAAGATTAAAGTTAGGCCTAGTTAGGCCCTAGATCTAGGCTAGAACATAGTCTAGCTGATTTAGGGCCAGACTAGGACCTTGCCCTAGTTCGGGATCTGAATAAGGATGGAATTAAAAATAACTGCTTATCATCACAACCCTGTAAGCACAGACCTGCTTTTAGAAAAATTAAGAAATCAATAGAAAAGGATGAAGCTGAAATGGAGGGGGGGGGGGGGGCAGGGCATTGCTTATAATTGAGAGAAGGATGGGAGGGGGCAGATCATTATTCACAAAAAAATGCCTCCCCCACCTTTCCCATTGTGTATTGCTTGATTTGTCTTCAGTTTTGAGTGCATTTATTATCTCTGTAGACTTTCTTTTCTATTAAAGCAATTGAATTACAAACTGAATTTCAGTTACTGCACATAATGGAATATTTAGTTAAATTTTTACTTTTAGATTAATCAAAATTGAAACAATAGGCCTACTAATCACAAAACAACATTAATTAATGGATTAAATGTTATTACTGTCTAATATTTCATATTAGAATCCCACTTTGTATTCCATACTCATTTAATGCTATTGGTGTACTTCAGATTTTCTAAAACAATAAATCTGTATATCAGTGTCATTCATCTAAGCAGTTGGCTGCTTCTAGTGCCATTTCATGTATAATTAAAAAAGGATTTTTTTCCTTCTTTTTACAGGCCATTGATATAGAGCAGCTAAGCCAGGTCATGCTCATCCCTATCATCCTTGTCATCTCCAGGCAAATTAGACTGTAACTTAGAGGCAAAGCTGGAAGGAGAGGGGTAGGATATGATAACCACATTTAATTCAATGATGCTGGAAATGTCAGGTCACTGCATTCATATCAGAGGAGGAAGCAGAGGTCTAAGATCTTGAAACAATAATTGAAGTTGGATTCTCATTGCGTCAACCCGGGATGAACTGGAGATCCTACAAAATAAACATGGGTATGGCTGTACAGGATGTCATTAGAACCAGTAGTGTTTGGAACTTTGGATGCCTTAATGGTCTTTGATCACATCCTTTCAGCGGGTGAATGAACTTACCAAAGCCATGAAAGCTGAGCATGACCTCTATATTATGTGAGAACTGACTGACAGCATCCAGCTGTACTACAGTTGAAGTTATGAGGAAGTGATATTGCTACTACTTTAATGAACAAAGTGCAAACATTTGCTTTTTGTATCTTCATAATTTGAGTGACAAGTGCCCTAATAACTCATGACACATGTTTCAATAGGAGAAATCTCACTTTCAGGATGATATTACCTTTATTTCATAGATAATATTTGATTCCAAATATCCACTGCGTTTGTGTGCTTGCAAGAGCAGACGACTTGAAAAGTAAATTTAAAACTAACAAATTTTTAATTATTGGATTAGCAATAAGATCTCTAAATGTCATATAGGATTGTTTTTCTTCATTAATCATGTCACATGTGCAATGATCTAATTTAGATGGAATTGCTTCCTTGTATCTTAACTATACCAAAAGAAAAAAAGACCTAGCTAATCGTTGTAAAAGAAAATAATGGGTATGTGAAGAGATATTTGAGGTACGTGATTTTATTCTATTTTTTAGTGAAAGGAAAGGAAAGGATGAATTTTATTGGGAAGACAGTACAAATATTCTCCACTCTTAGATTTATTAGAAACAGAAAGTATTTGACATTTTCAGACTACAGCTTAATAAAGAGCACCATTCCAGTCGGATTTAAATTCCTAATTTGAAGTACAGCGTATGTCAACTCTTGTTTTGAATAAAAGTTACTCGTGTGACATGTGCAGTTAAGGAAAATTTCATTTCATTCCATGTTGTACTGACCTATTATGTATTTCAAAGTTCACAGTTAATATCTTTTATTGATCCATATTTGAAGAGAACCCCCCCCCCCCGAAAATTGGACCTCCACTGGCAGTGCAAATACAAAAGATACTCTGTAGATAATAAACTGAACGATGAATTAAGACAATATAACATAATTTAGGCACACACTTGAAATAACTACTCATGATAAGAAGGTGAGTGAAAATAAGAAGAGATATATATATATATAGAGAGAGAGAGAGAGTGAGAGAGAAAGAAAGCAATCGAGGGAGCTGATGGAGAGCTTGAGAAACGAAAGATAAGAACGGTGAAGCAGAGAAAAGGTGAGAAAACTACAGATGGTGGAAATAGAGGGGAAAGAAAGGGAGAGAAAAAGAAAGAGAAGGAAAGATATAGACCGAGTTGGAAGGTATGAAGGAGAGAAAAGAGCTAGCTGACAGAAATAAACATGAACATGGAAAGAAGTACGGGAATGAAAAATAATTTGAATGTTGATGCCTTCTGAATGACTTGTGATTAAGTGGATGATAAATGGTTCTGATCTTTGATGGTGTTGTAATAATGAAAAAGCGTGCTAGTAATTATTAAATTGATTTTCACTGCATTTTCAACACTAATATTATTTGACAGCAACATAAAATCTATGACACATGTTTGCCAAATAGGGGCAAATCCATGCAAACTTTAAAAGAGAGGGGCATTAAAATTCTGAGAATACCCCACCCCTTCCCCCAAAAGACCACTAAAATTAAAGGTGAATTAAAGATGACATTTTTGCTCCAAAATTCATTTTAAGACAGATGTTTCATGAAAAATATATGGTGAACAAAGGGGATTCCCCCCCCCCCCCCATCCTCCCTGGATCCGCCCCTGGTGAACTCTGACTCCTCTCTGGTTATCTTTTTCTATATCTCCCTGTTGATATGAAGAAAGAAGCAATTACAAATTTATTTTCTTAAATTTGTGATTGAAATTCACTTAATGACAAAAGTGTATATTTTACAAAGATCTATGGTGAGCAAAGATGATACGGGCCCTTCCTTCCTGGATATGACGCCCCTGAAACAGAGGCGGCAGAACATCGGGCTCGGACAAAGAAAGTGGAGGGGCACCTTTTGTCTGCCAAATAATAGGTGCCCCTCCACCTTCATTGTACGAGCCTGACGTTCCGCCGTCTCTGCCCTGAAATATGACCCCTCCCCTTTTCTGTAATCTTTGCATAATATAATATTTTATACTCGCAACAGAATAGCTTTATTATCTATTTATATCTTTCTACGTAATATAATTGTTTATGAAAAAAAAATTGATATGAGCTTGATTATGATTGGAAATGCAAGCAATTTGAAAGCCAATTTCAAGGCCGTCTCACGGACGTGTACAGTCATTTCAAGGTCATTTTAAAGTCATTTTGAGGTAATATAGGGTTTTGAGAAGACAAAGATAACAAGGAAAATAATATTCTCTCTATTATATAATGTAAATATCCGTCATGGTACTAGGAGAACGTTTAAGTAGCCCCTTAGACACGTTAGGAATCTTGGCGAAAATGGTATCGGGGAATGACTTGTTTAACCTTGGTCACGCGCGAATGTCAGAATAGCGCGCATGGAGCAAAAAACATGCTTTTTTCAAATTCCTCGATTTAGACACTAGGGACGGAATTTTGGAAAACCGTTTGCATATTCAGATTCTGCAGCATTTATACTACAAAATAGTGTTGAAATCTCATTTTTGAAAAATTTTGCCCTAAGGGCCCTTTTGTCGCGACGCGGCCCATATTATAACAGTACATAATGTTGGATAGAAAAACAAGATGCAAATCAGTTTCATTTCATAATAAATCCTGATAAAAAAAAAATAGTACCTGGCATTGGTTAAGATAATAAAATATATTAAATGCGTGTAGAACAATAATAGCATACTATTTGACAGAAAGAAAAGATGCAAACCGATTTACTTTCTTAAAGATAGTATTACAACCTCATCGGTTGAATACTTAAAATGCGAGCGAGCGCTGAAAGCCTTTTCCTTTTCCCTTCCTTTTAACAAGAAATTGCTTCTTTATTCTTCATTCTCTTTGTCTTTGTCTTTACTTCCTTTTTTATTGGGGGAATGATTGTACAGGCCATCACCCCTGATCAAAATATTGGGGAGATATATCCCCCATCCCCCCTCCCTGATTGTTACCCATGCCATTTCACTTCATTTTATTTATTCATTTCTATTTCAGCATATAAATTAATGAAAGTATGATGCTCATGGATACTTTACCAGTTATAATCATGATAATGGGCGTTGATGAAATCGTCAATGCTACATTATCATTCTTCTTGTTACAAGGGCTTTACTTTTCATTAATATCCGTAATGAAAAAAAAAAGAGAAGAATACAGGATCGATCGATCAGGTAAATGCTGTCATTATACATGTATCTTATATTTGGATGTTTGAAATGAATATGAGGATGCAAAGAACTTTACCTCTCTTTATGGAAAGAACTAAAAGGGCAGCAGCCCCTCCCTCTCTCAAGGCTCCCATCACTCATGTCAATTTCCAAACTCTTTTCTTTATTAATACATCCTGACCCCTTTCCATAAAACTTCAAAGCCTGAATACGTGATGGTATCGTGCTGGGAAAAAACCCACTTTCGTTTCTACAGATGTGTCACAATCCAAGATTTCAACAAACAGTTTAAAGGGGCTAGAAAATGAGAAATCATGGGGAAAGGAAGGGTGATCTCGGATGAGAGAGGGGCAATGTAGTCGGCCGCTCGAGTTTCAAGAAAAGGGATAATCCATTTTAAACAACTGTGATTTATTGCCGTAGGTTTTTCAAATTTCACGCAATGAAAAAGCTGATAAACAGCTAGTCATATGGAAAAACCATTACATGGCCAGCTCCCTAGGAGAGCCTAAGGGGTGTTACGTAATCCGCGGTGACGACGTGTCGGGGAAAGGCAATGAAGTTTGATGGCTAGACTAACAAATCAGAAGTTGTCACATCTGGATATGTCCAGAGGACTTTGACAAGTTTATCTAGATATAGGTTATTTGACCAACTCTCAAAAACCAAGAAAAAATTAATTCTAGAAACAGTTATGTAAAGTTAATATTCGGTTTAATAAGACAAAATCCCATCTGGGATTATAAATCTTCAAATGAATTCAGAATATAATACAATTGTTTCAATAATCTGGTTAACAGTTTAAACAGTCTAACAATATGAATCTGAATAATATAATTTCTTTTAGCACATGTGCATTATGATTCCCGTTTAAATATTAATAAGGAGTTAACGTTTAGGCCTGTTAAAGAAAATAAATGTTCACGTGAATATCGCTTTCTGAATGTAGTTTCTATGCCGAGTCCGAAGAGTAAAATATAACGAAAATTCCTACATCGGGCGTGATGAACTGAAGAAAACGGTGAACACGATGAAGTGGAGGTTGCGATGTCCTTCCCTGAAGGAGCTCCGTCGTTGCCCTGAAGTCGTGTTGAAGCTTGGCTGAACGACTATTCTCATCGCACCTCAAAACCGACGAACCGGACAGGTATATCAGATCATTTCACAAACTGTGAAATCGTGAATCCTTTGACTATAGGATCCAGAAATTCCGCCATCTACAATACAATATTTATCAATACGAGATGACGTCATATCTGTAAAGACTATCTCCTTTTATATATCAAACATGTACTTGTATAATCAATAATCAATATATAATTCAAACATGTACATGTATAATCAATAATCAATGTATAATTGTTCAATTCTAGGGATGATTTCAAATAACAACTTTAATGAAATCTATAGAAACAAATACAGAAGTCTATGGCTAAGACTATCCGAACATTTCCTTTCGCAATCAAAATTAAATTATGTAAAATTATCGACAAGCAAACTCGCCAAGTGTGATTTAATTAAATACACATAAATATCAATCAGTTTACTCTCTCGATATAACATGGAATATGAATAATTATTCAGTATTCTCAAATATGAAAATTCTATAATAAAACTGTTTATAATAAGTCAATCTTTAGACCTCTTGTACAGTTCTAACAATGTCAGGAAAAAGACTCAAATCTTTGCTCAAAAATCAGACATACATTTTGATACAAAAATATCTCAAAACAAGGAAAATACTACTTACAGTCTGATTGGAAAAGTCCTGCTTACGGAAACACAGGCTGCCTACCCTGGCATCTTGGGTGTGGCTCTCTGGCAGTTTTGCAGCTGCCAAATACTGCAGCAATCTTAGCAGCTCAACAGCTTCTAACAAAATGGCAGCGCTAGCATGCATGCATTGCCCGAGCTTGCCTTAGCTTTCCCAACCTAGCAGAAAACCGCTCTACCATGACCTAACAAAAGACTGCATGGTATAGCAAACCCCAGCCACTATACAAAACTGACCTGCTTAAGAATTACAAGCACCTGCAATTATAAAAGATGCTATGTACCTTTGACAGAAGTAAACTATATTTTGTATTTTGAAATGTTGGAGCATTATACAAGACGTTTCTTCGAGTGAACACGATGAGACCCGTTAAGAGTCTAAACACTTAGAGTTGTTGAGAAATGTGAGAACCCGAAATGTATGACTAGGTTGAGTTCGGTAAACTTCGTGCTATCCGAACTGTTATCGCATTAGTCCGACGGGCTCGCATAACGACGGATTATAGTGTACAAGTAAACAAGCCTTTTGCAAATTCGTTTCCCCCATGATTTCCCATTTGTTGGCCTCTTTAATGTCAAAACTTCTATTTTTTTCAACATGTGGTATGTATATATTGTGTCTAACTAAAGTAATATATGGTTATCAAAATGTTTAATGAGCCACATGGATCTTTTTGTTTTATTTCTTGATAGACATCTTTTTAAATCAGCTGCTCACAAAGTTAGCCAATGCCTTTATCCAAGTACAAATTGCGCTTTCTGCCTCTCCACAAACCCCTTGATATATTCGCCAATTTCGCCGGATCTTTTTGGAATAGCATAGTTTACGCAGATGCCACCTAAAATATATGGTCATCAAATTTTGTTATGAACCACTGGCATTCTTTTGCGCATTCAAACTACTTCTAAGACAGATTACTTTTGTGCAATATCAGAAAATTAAACATAATTAAGATAAATTCCTGATTTTTTTTCTGTCATAGGTGAACAAATCAAAATGAACTTCTTGTTGATTTTCCAGTATACGTATGTTTTCATCATCGTCATCATCATCATCATCATAATAACAACAACAATAATAATAATATAATAATAATGATAATAATAATGATGATAATAATGATGATAATAATGATAATAATAATGATAATGATAATAATGATAATAATCATAATAATGATAATAATAATGATAATGATAATGATAATAACGATAATAATAATGATAATAATAATAATGATAATGATAATGTGTTCTGGTATAGCCCTCATGTCTGTCAGAATGACACTCATGCAGTGCTCAAAACTATTATTAATTTTCTTTGATGAATATTTATAAGAGCTTATTTATACTTAAGCAGTTCCATTAAGCGATATAATTCATACCTTTGTTCAGTATATAATAAATAAGAAATGTGAAACTTTAATCAGTAATCGATCAAAATCATTGTGTTATTCCATTTCACTTTATTTCATTTATTTCCATTTCCAACAAAATAATGAATGAAAGTATAATGTTCATAGATATTTTACCATTATATTTTTGCTGATGAATTCGTTAATTTCATATTTTCTTGTTACAAAGGCTTCACTTTTCATTAGTAGATATTTCATTGGTAGATATTTTACCATTATATTTTTGCTGATGAATTCGTTAATTTCATATTTTCTTGTTACAAAGGCTTCACTTTTCATTAACGTCCGTAAATCTTGAAAAAAAAAATAGATTGGTCGATCTCAAGTGCTGTCATTTGACAATGAATCTCATATCTCTTTATCTCTCTTGCCGTACGCAGCGGGGGGGGGGGAGGAAACAGTTGCCCCCCCCCCCCCCCAGAAATTTTGAAAACTTACATTTTTTACTGAAAATTTTCACAAAATTCACCAAAAGTGTGCACCTAAATCCTTTGATTTCACTTTTGAAACTGCAAAGAGCCCTCATGACCAGCTCGGTCGCTTCGCTCCCTCGCTTTCGAGTTTCTTCAAAAAATTTTTACGCGTCTTGCCTCCCCAGGAAAAAAATTCTGTGTACGGCCCTGCTCTCTTAATAGAAGATGTAAGGGGCAGCAGCACCCTCCCCCTCTCAAGGCTACCCGTCTCCCATGTCAATTTCCAAACTCTTTTCTTTTTTTAATACATCCTCGGACCCCTTTCCATAAAACTTCAAAGCCTGAATACGTGATGGTATCGTGCTGAAAAAAACCCACTTTTGTTTCTACAGATGTGTCATAATCCAAGATTTCAACAAACAGTTTTGTGTCTACACTTCTATTTTTTCAACTTGTGGAATGTATATTATGTCTAACTAAAGTAATATATAGTTATCAAAATGTTTTATGAGCCACAGGGATCCTATTACTTTATTTATTGATGGACATCTTTGTTTGCGATATCGAAAAATTTATTTATTTATAACGGACAGCACAAGCTGAAATGATCAATTTACACAAGAGCGAATATGTATTTCATAACAATAAAAAAAATTTTAAATACCATATGAACAAGAAGGAAAAACAAAGACTTATATTGAATCCATATGCCCATTCACATATTATGCAGATGATAACGAGAGAGAATATTATTGGGAGAGAGAGAGATAAAGGAAGAGAGGTTGTAATTGGAGGGAGGTAGAGAGAGAGAGAGAGAGAGAAAGGGAAAGAGAGATTTATTAACATAAATAACATTGATTCATAACCGCTGATTACCCAAAATCCAGAAATTTTGTACTCATGGGTGAAAGAAAAAAAATCAAAATGAACATCTTGATGATTATGTTTGTATTTAACCTCAACACTATCATTGATTTTCTTCGATGCAAGTTTAGTTTACAGTAAATAATATAAACATCGAACTGATATTTTGTCAGTAATGGATCAAAATCATTGCATTGCTTTGTCCAATGATATTTTATCATTCATATGTTTTTGTAATGGAATCATCACCGCTTCTCGTAAACATGGTAAAACATCGCTGAGATTTATCCACCCACAATATCAAGATAAATAATTTTCCTCCTAATAGTTTATTTGATTCTCGGCCAGTATTCTATTAGTCTAGATTCTGGACTCTTTTTATGAAGTTTTATATTCCCTGAAACAGCTGCCAAACTCACTGTACACGTCAAGTCGAGTGATGGCGCGATCCCGAGAACCTGTCCGCCCGCGGGTGGACAGGTTCTCTGAGGTTCTCCAGAGTGGATTTATAGAGAGAGTGACGAAAACGGAAGTCGTTTCTGATTGGTCAGTTATTTCATGGAGCTCAAAAATAGTTCCCTCGGCTGATTTTCTGCTTCAGCAGCGTCTGTGGTGAAATGATACATGCACTGAAATTTCAGTAAGTCGAATTTTCTCTTTTCGTTTTCTGGTTCTGATACCGCATTTTCCCTGAAAAAATATTTTTCTAGGACAGTTGTATCACTTTTATATCAATTAAGTCTGATCCTGTGGAGTTTGCGTAATGTCTTTTCAATGTAAATAAACGCCGGTTTAACAAATCCAATTTTCATGTTCTTTTAGGGAGAAAAATGACGATTAAAGATTATTTTCGCATTTTCTGTCAGTACTGATGGTTATGATGTGTTGGAAAAATATTTGCATGTTATTTTCAAGGTTGCCATTTTTTAAATTTCGTTATTTTTAACGAAAATAGCGTAAATTTAGACAAAAACCAGACATAGAAATACTGCATGAGGGACCACTGGAATGTTAAGGGAACTATTTTGATTTTGTGGCTAGCGCCGTCCACGGCACGGCCAACTCGGGCAAAGCCGAGGCGGGCGGCCTAGGAGCCTAGGGCTGGCCTCGGCTGGAGCAAGAGCCGCGGCCCATGCTGAAATTTTGGGGCTTCGTGCACACGTTTCAAATTGTATTCAGATTTTTTGAGCCTGCTCTTTTAATGATAATAATTTCAGTTTGCCTTAAGTAAAGTAAAGACTAAAGGCCTAAATTAGTAAATATTTGAATTAAAAATCCTGACCCAAGCCTTGCCCTAGCTAGACTCTAGGGTACTATTAGTCTAGGCCTAGCTAAGTTAGTCCTAGACTGAAGTGTTCTGTCTCTAACCGTCGTCGTTAGCTTCGTATTTTGGTAGGGTCGGCACTCGGACCCTACCAAAATACAAGGCTAACGACGAACTGTTAGAGACAGAACACTTCGGTCTAAGTTAGTCCCAAACCAAAGTTCCCCCTCCAAACTAAGAGTAAGACCAGGCCCAAGCCCAAGGCCAAGAAAAGATTTAGATTTAGGGTCTAGTCCAGTCAGTGTTAGACCTGGATCTAGAGCTCTAGTCTCTAGATCTAGAAGACTATATATCTAGGTTCTGTTCAATTAGTTCCAGATCTACTGAAGATCAACTGAATTCCAGTGTTAATTCAATAAATTGGTTGAAAAAACTGAATGAAAATCAGAAATTGTTACAATTTTGCATGCAGAATCTGTATAGGGCCTACCCCAGTATTATTGTTGTGCTTATTTCTTGTGCAGACTTGTTAATGCCTGTATGAGAAATCCTTTGGCAGGATTATGTAATCATTTCGGACGACTGCACTGGACCACAAATCCACTGGTATCTACTAATTATAAGACTAAAAACCTCACATAGTGCATATGGATAATTTAGACTTTTCCTTTATTAGCAACTAGCAATCTCAAGAAAATATGAAATGATAACCTCATTGTTCATCATTACTTTTTTTTTTTTAATAGTTTTTTTGGGGAGGGGGGGGGGGGGTGTGTTGGCTGCGCTTAAATTTACCCTTAAATTGCCTGTATTGGAATGCAAGTTTCATCGTTTTGTACACATGAATTCATGATGAAGTAAACATAGATTTGATAACATTCCATGATTCCTCCACGGACTGTTTTTATCCAATGATAATTATTTACTATTTGATATTTATTACAGGATGCTGGACAATAATTAATGATTTGATGGAGTTGACACAGACTGAAGATACAGAACTTCAATACAGAACTTCGCTTCATGAGAGGCAGGATATGCCATGAAAGAAATGTTGGCAGATGTCATGTTAGCTTTTTTGTTTGACTTCAGCATTTAGAGGTAATTTTGCATACTGATATTGCATTATTAAACTTCTTTGTTAAAGCACAGATCATATCATGAGTATAACCGTCTCTATCTGATGAATGTGTGACCAGCATCATAAGATCAATTCATACATAAACCTTATGTAGCCTTGGCTAAATTTCTTTTAATATTGGAATGGTTCAAATAATTTCTTTTCCAGTAATTATGAACTGACTGAATTAATCTGCTTAGTCATTATCATTTGTTTTTAAAAATTGCTAGTGTAAAGACACTTTAAATGTAGGTTAGTTTACATGTCAGTTTTTCAGTAATGAAAGGAGCTGAAAGCATGAATAATCTGATAATATAAACTATTTCTGTTTGTCTTTCTTTCATTTCCTCTGCCCTCCCTTTATCTTTCTATCTCTCTCTCTCTCTCTCTCTCTCTCTCCTCTCTCTCTCCCCCCCCCCCTTCTGTCTTCCTTTACTTTCTCCTCTTTATTTTATTTTCTTTTGCAGAGCAAAATCAAAATGATGCATGCTACGAAGAATCATCACACCGCAATCTTTGGCAAAGACAGAGAGAAACGGGCAGAGATTTACATCTGCTGAGGGCAAGAAAATAGACGAAGCACAGACTGAGCAGAGATACAATATTACTGCCTGCCCAAATAGGTGGTGGAATTTCAGGCAGCCAGTGTCCATGGCAGTAGCCTAAAATTTAGCTTTGGCATAGACAGAAATTTAGAAAGGGGAAGGGGAAATATTCCCATATCCCACCTTGTTTTTCTTCTTCTGGTTAACAAAGAATTGTGGAGTTAAAGGACTCTTATCTCATTTCATTGCATTCTTTTTTCTTTGATTTTTCCCCCTTTCAAGTTACACATTTCTTTGTGAATATGCCATATGGTGAAGAAGTCGGGGCAGCCTGTAAAAGAGTCTCATTTTCACTGACAACTGCCATAAGCTACTGAAACCCTTGCATCTGATGGGAACAAATCATTATTGGGCTAAAGTTCTTCAAAAATTTCAGAACATTTAAAAAGATGTTCTTTTTTTTATATATTATTTGTGTGGTCCTAGCACTTTGTTTTGAATGAGTAGTCTATTCTCCCCATTAGATGTTCATTTTTCACCAAAACAGGTATTGTCAAGAGCAAATAGGAGATGCCCTCTCCAAATTGTGAATCTGATTTGGATTCAGTATAGTTTTAAAATTTGCCATTAGGTTAGTCAATTACATCTTCAAACTTTCGGCATCAGGCCATAAAATATTTCAAAGAAAGGTAGGGGCATTTAGCTGAGTATTCTAATTTAATGTTCAAAACTTATTGTTATGTTTAAGCATTTGCACTACATCGTTTCAGAATTTGAAGAGAGATTAGCTAATTGCAATTTTAGATGACAGATAAAGTAAAACTATCATGTTATCAAATTTCCAACAATATTCCAAAGAATAAGTCAAAAATGAATGATTTTGCTCTTAAAGCATCAGGAAGGCCCCTTTACAAAACAAAGAAAATAAAAGAAAAGTTTTGTGTTATTTTTTTTCCTTCTCAGTCCTAAACGGGAATGTACTGAGATCTAAAACTTTACAAGTGTCTTTCTGTGGCTTATAGCAATATAAAGTAAAGCTTTTGTGCAGATTGGTTGATGCTTGCAAATGTGGGCTACTACGTATGAAGAGAAATTAGAGTCTCTTGTGAAACTAAGAAATAACCTGAAATGATTTTTTAGAATGTGTAGAACACACACATTTTTTTTTTTTTTTTTGTTTGAAAGTCTTTATTTTCCATATGATGTAACTATGTAATTCAAAGGTACAGAAATTGTGTTACCATATGCAATAATTTTTGTTGCATGTTAGTTTTAAAGTATAAGAATTTATTTCATACTCATCCATGGCCGTACACAGCAGGGGAAAGGGGTGCAGAGGGGAAGCATCCTTGTGACCAAGTTTTTTCCAAAAAAAATTTACGTGTCTTGCCCCCCCCCCCCGAAAAAAATTTCTGCATATGGCCATGTATTCATCTCATTTTTGTCCTCAGCCGAGTGATATTTTTTGCTTTGATGGCATGTTACTCACATTCAACTTTTATTATAACAAATGATTTTTTTTTTTTTAGCATGTGTAGAACAAATGCATTTTTTTTTTCACTATGAAAGTCTTGATTTTCCATATGACGTAACTACAGAATTCATAGGTACAGAAATTATGTTACAAAATGCAATATTTTTTGTTGCATGTTACTTTTTAAGTATAAGAATTTATTTCATACTCGTCCATGGCCATACGCGGCAGGGGGAAGGGGGTCAGTTGCCCCTCCCCCCCCCCCTCCGAAATTTTAAAAACTGACATAATTTTACTGAAAATTTTCTTAAAATCCACCAAATCCCTCAATTTCACTTTTAAAGATACAAAAGTATCCTTGTGACCAGTAGTATAGTCGAAAATGAATTATGACTTTCTTGCTATAATAGAGTGATGGTCAAATTTTCACTGTCATGTTACTCACATTCAACTTTTATTATAATAAAATATTTGAAGATGAACTTCCCTTTTGAGGTGGAAGCCAGTATGTTGTAAGCGCAATGAACACCAATACAATCGAATCGTTTATGCTAAGTAATTGACTTAGAAAGTAGCAGTCTATACTGAGAATTAGTTGCTACTGGTCATGTATGTGACAGTATTCAAGCTGATTTTCATAAACGTTGCCAAAACTACGTACTGCACTCATGGATGGAAATCTGTCTTGAAAGGTGAGGGGAAGCATAAGAAATTCCAATAGGTGTCTCCTTGTATCTGAAACTTCACTAAAAAAGAAAATATTAAAAATCCCCCCCCCAAAAAAAAAAAAATGGGCGGGGAGGAAGCTACGTTTGATAAAATGCCTCCACCTTCCAAATTGTGGGTACACGATTGTGAGGACATACCCCCCTTGGAATTTCCGTCCTAATGCAAAGGTTGAAGAGTTTCCCTTCCCCCTTTACTTTTATTTGGGAGGGAGTGTTAATAAAATTAACATGCATTTGATTAGAGATATTGAATCAGATTTAGCATTTTAATAATTTCACTAGAATAAATGATTCTTTCATATTATGTACGAAAAACTCTGCCAGTTTAAAAGTCTGTTATACTTCAAGAATGCTTTGTGGAGAGGGGTGTGTCTTTCAACGCATATGCAGGATTGGGGAGGGGGACATTCATGGCCAGAAAATCGGAAATTGACAGAATGCGAGAGAGAGAAAAGGGAGACAGTGTAGTGATAGATATAAAGAAAGAGAGAAAAGGCAAAAACGTGGAGAGTTTTATTGAGTTGAATGACAGAGAGTGAGAGA
>CM057156.1:28210790-28283290 GCA_029962745.1 Echinometra lucunter | reverse complement strand
CCTCACGTTGGTAGTGCTTAAAGACAGCCGTGTCATCCCCAATGGTCATGCATCTCTCGATGAGGTTCAGAAGATTTAGTTGGTACTGCTCATCTAGTCTGGTCTTCTCGTTGGTGATGTTGGCGACCTCGTAGATGTCGCTGATGCCTGAGACCCGGAGAACAGCTCTGAGGATATTGATGTCACTTCGCTCGGTAACGTCAACGTGAGTGATGACGGCAATGGGATAGCATCCTGCAATACGACAAGAGAAGTAAAGACAAACAACCATTGAGACCGCAGGTTACTTGTTTTGCATACGCCTAAAGAAGTAGAACCAAGCAAGTGATTTCTCACATATTTCTAAGATTTATGACTTAGATAACTGTTATTAGCAATGTATAAGCACATATTTTAGTTTTATGTCCATGGCCTGAGGCTCAAATGATGCACTGCGAACACGGAGAATGTCGAATAGTCAGCCATTTCATGACATGACAATTTAGAGGAGATATCGACGAATTATTTCTATTTATCAAAAGGAAAATGTTAGCATTACTTGTGAGTTGAGATACAAACCAAAGACAGATTTGTAGATTACCTTGGTGACGATGCAGAAAGTCAACCAAGTGATTGAGTCCTGCAGAGTCAGACTTCACGTCATGCGTGGCACTATTTACAGAAAGAAGAAAAACAGAAATGGTCCAGAAGAAATTCTAAATATTGTAATACAGCAATTGAGTTTTAGAAGCAGAGCCAAAGGTAGGGGCACATACCCCCCCCCCCCCCAACATGCATTGAAGGGGAAAATGGGAGAGAAAAGTAAAAGAGGAAAGAGGAACAGGAAGTGAGAACTTAGACGACCTACATGTCAATCCTCTCTGAGCAGTAAAGAATCTGGTTGGCTTAATTAAGAGCACCCCCCCCCCCGGCCCCTCGCCCATTACGCGATCTCTCCCTAATTGCTGCCCGTATGGTGGTGCAGTCACACCGACCAGACCGACGTCAGATTGCCTCAAATTTGTCTGAATCGTTATGGTCGGGCACCGTTGCGTTGCATGCCCGACATCAAACCGACAACCCCGATTCCTTCTGGAACCCAGTCTAATAACATCCTGCTTGCTTTTTTTTTCTGTTAGAATATGTACGGGGTACATAGTCCGTTGTCAAACAGTCAAAAAATCGGTTAAAATGCAACTTTGTGATGATTTTTGGAAAGGTAATTTGATATATTATACTATGACGTTGTTTCCAAATTTGTTAAAATGGGCATTTTTGAAGGGGGAGGGAGGGAGGGGGAATTATTACTTTGAAACTTGGATCTATACCCCATCCCACCCTATCTCCACACGTTAGGTACCTATGGAGAAGAAATCTTGGAACATGTTTTGTGTAGGGGGAGAGTGGGGCTGACACCCAAACAAACAGAGTCCAGGGGATGTAAGGCCCCTAATAGGGGTTCAGGCACCTCCGTCCCTGAAGTTCTTGAGCTTTTATGGCTTTGCAAGCCTATACAAAATGAGCAGTTTACAATTTTAGATACTAAGGGGTTTTTTGCAATTAATATTTCTATATGTTTTGGGCCAAATTTGTGTGGGGTGCAGCCCGCAACCGCTTTCACGGCCCTTGATATGTTTTTTTTATCCCTTCGATCCCTCTGATCTTACTGTACATGTGCATGTCAAAAATACAGTTCGAGCGAAAAACCATTTTTACATTAATCGTTTATTTTCCTGCGTTTGTCTTCTAAAAAAACCAAGGGCAATAGCAAATCTATAAACTTACTACAAGTCATCAGTAATTCACTTTAAGTATTTTTTTTAATTTTTGTTTCATAATTACCCCCGCCCCCACCACAAAAAGGGGATTGAAATCAACTTATGTCCATTTTAAAATTCGGGGGGGGAAAACTCTCTCTTTTTTAATTCTGATAATACCTTTCCAAAAAAAATAAGTGTTTTCAAGAATTATCATAAAATTGCATTTCAAGCACCAGGTGACAAGTTTTGATAACTGACTATTAACATGATGACTTTGTTGTCGATGTCAATACAGCCCTTGTTCGGGCTGAGTTCAGCTTTGTTCGGTTCGACTTAGTCCGGTTTTGTGTCTGGTAGAATCGACAATGATTCAGTCTGAGCTCGGCCGACAACAAGCGGACTCAACTTGGTACTGAAACCGACTACATCCCAATTTTTAATTTCGACTCGAGTTCGAACCTAGTCCGAATGCTTCCCGCTCTTCTAGAACTCTCCCCGACTCGTACCCGACAGGTCTCCGAAAAATGGTCGGTTTGAGATCTTTCGAACATGTTTGAAAGATCTCACCCCGACAATTTAAACTGATTACAGATCGACAATCTCGATATCAGGCAGACGTAAAACTGACAGCAGATCCATGCAGATATCAGACCGAATGGCACAAAATTTGTATTTTCCGGGAGGTCGGTTTGGAGTCGGTCTGGCGGTGTGACTGTAGTATACGTTAACTCGTAGTTAGTTCTCACAAGGACCTTGTTTTAACAATCGTCTGCTAGCAATGTAATATATATACGTATACATACATACATGCATACATATATATATATATATATATACACACACACACACACACACACACATATATATATATATATATATATATATATATATATATATATATATATATATATATATATATATATATATATATATATATATATATATATATATATAGTACAGAGGTTATACCAAGTTCAGCTATAGTGCTCGATGCAATACAGCAGAGCATATTAGACATACCCAACCTTTGAGGTATGTCTATATATATATATATATATATATATATACATATATAACATGATACATAATACAATTTAACACCATATGATAATATAGGTCTTCGCATGAATATACTTCACGAACAAACATCCACTGTTTTACATTATTGAATTTCGATAAGCCTACCTGAACACGAAAATAGCACATGCAATGGGGTGTCCTTTCTTCAGACTAACTGTCGGGGTATCGAACCCTTGGCCTTCTCCATCACCTAACCACTGGACTTGCTCACTGTAGCCTCGATGCCCATCTGCAATGATGATAGCAAAAGAGAAAATCCATGAAGCTGGTATTATGGACATATTGGAAGGACAATTCATGGACTTGTAATAGCCACTATCACTGATTATAGTGGTCACCTTTGTAACATAGAGGCTCCACTATTCATCTCGTGCAGAGAAAATGTTTTGCAAGGGTATTTTAGCAGTGGTAATCCTATAGGCTTAAAAATTATGAGTTGCCAAGTGGTGTGCACTGTGCAAAACAGCTTGATATTCTTTTCAGTGTGGTGACACGACATTTGCTCCTGCGACAATTGTTTCTGTCTTAATTTTTCAGAAGAAATACGGTTAGAGTTATGGCTGTGTTAGCGGTTTAGGTCCAGAATAATGTGACGGTAAGGAATAAGGTATAAGTGTTAGGTCTGGGTTACTTGAAGTTTTGCTTAAAGATTTTCATGGGAGCAATATTGTCGTCGGAGCAAATGTCGTGGAACTGTCATCCGTGACTAAATACTCGAAAGAACATTACTGGCATATCAAAATACTGATGAACTGGGACGGGGTAAGGGCCGCTAAATATACCACTTTTTCTTATCCATGTTAACCTAGGCCCATTGCAATTTTTTTTTCTTTACTTTTTAGGAATCAAGCAGGGGGCTACGCCCTACGATAACTACTAAAAGAGTTTTTAGTCAATTTCTTTGACAAACTATGTCAAAATTCGGCCTGCTAGTTTCACAATACGTAATCAATCCCATCCCATCCCCAACAGGGGCGTAACAGGTACCTGTTATCAGGGGGGGGGGGGGGAAAGAGCCCAAAAATTCCCGGTAACTAGTCTATGTCTTGAATCTGTGGCGTAGCTAGGATTGTATTTTAGGAGGACGGTAGTGCTCCACCGGCGTAAATCCAATTAAGGAGTGGGGGATGAAAAACTTTTTAAAGGATTTTTTTCCCTCTCACACCCATTTTGATATCTATTCCGGTTTTGAATCGCATTTTCGAATAAAATTCTAAAATATGACGAAAGAGCAAAGCGAGCGAGCCAAAAATAACCTCTTTTCTCGATTTGGATCGCATTTTCGGATGGAAATTTGATGAGCGAGCGAAGCGACCCAGCCAAAAATAACCATTTTTTGTTTTGTTTTCAATAGCATTTTCAAATAGAAATTCTAAAATATGATGGTTGTTTATGATAGATATTCAGAATTTTTACTAACTGATTAATTAAAATATATTTTCTTCCTTAAAAAGTGTGTCTGCATGGGGAAAAATTTGTACACAACATCCCCCCTCTCCCCCAAGTAGGGGTGATAGATCCCCCCCCCCCCCCGGAATTTACACCAATGTAGGGCTCGCTAGAGGGGAGGGTGCAGGGAGCGGGAGTTTCCCCCCTCCCGCGCGAAGCGCGGAATCTCCGACGTTTGTTTTTTTTAATTGTTAGTTGTCGGTAATTAAGTCTTTCTTCTGCGGCGTAACTAGGATTTCATTTTAGGAGGACGGTAGTGCTCCCTAGGGGGGAGGATGCAGGAAGGGGTGAGTTTCCCCCTCCTGCGCAAAGCGCGGAACCTCCGACGGTTTTTCGCTGTCAGTTCCCGCTCTTACGCTCTCTGCCTGTTATCGGGGGGGGGGGGGGGGGGAGGGGACATACGCATAGCCAAAAATTTCCCGGTAATTAAGTCTAGAATCAGTGGTGTAGCTAGAATTTCATTTCAAAGTTGCTATTCATAGGTTTTGAATATGCTCGAATTTCACATCAAAATAAAGTTTATGGTGCACAAATCACTATGAAAACGATTGAAACTTTTGAAAAGTAACTGGGAAACAAATTTTTGGCTGTCACAAATCGATAAAACGGACCCCCAATGTTGCCTGTGCATACGTTGCCCAACTCGATGCGAGATCCGTGACGTAATCATATGAACAATAGCCTGTGATGTGGTGTGTTGTGAATGTGGTGAATGTGATGTACCGTGTCCGAGTGAGTGATTAAAACGATGTTTCTGCATTGTTTGGATGAATTCGTCATTCTGTGAATGTTTGCAAAGTATGTTTCAACCATTCTATTTAATATGTCGGAGAAATTATACGAATAAACGATAACTTTTTTGCAATTATAAAGGGAAAACACCCCATAATATAATAGAAGAGTCTCCCTTGTGCGTACTATGTAACGGTTGTGGGGCATACCATTTTAATTTTACGGGTGTTATAATTCACGAAAGACGGAGAGATAGACGGAATACTTTGTTTTCTTGAATTTAAAACTGTTTTCTTGGAGAATAGTTTTAACTTTTCTAAAGTAAATATAGAAACGGTAATCACCTTACTGCTAATTTGGTTTCTTTTTCTTTTCTATTAACTAGCTAATTTATATTTACATGTGCTTTTATAAGCTCAAGTTAACGTTTCCATACTCGGCAGTTCAGTGGTCAATTGTTTGTATGTAGTAGGTAGGTGAGGTGAAGTAGTGTTATGTGATAATAAGACCAATTTCACATTTTCTATAATTTATCAATACTTAATCAATACTTCTACGGAAGTAAAACAGGATGTTAAATGTTTACAAACTTCACTCTTTTTCAGAAAGTACTCATACATCTATACATTCTATGTCTTATATGCTTCAGAATAGGAAGTACAAAATGATTTAAATTTTGGCATAGATGCACATTTCCCTGTAATGATGAGCTCGCAGTTCGAAACTGATTGATTTATATGATGTTACTGTGAAGTAAGGCAACTATTTTGATCACATCATAATTTGTTATACTACCCCAACTTCAATTCATCAAAGTTATAATTCATCTTGTTATAGTTCAAGGAGGTAAACAATAGCGGGAAACTACCAACAGTATGTTTCAGTTTTGGATTTATTGTTTACCTCAACTTCAGTTTTATTGCTTTCTATAATGACTTTCAAACGATGCTGATTTGGTATTGTATTGCAGGATTTCTGTATAACTTCATGGTATTAGAAACTCATTAATCTTCAAGGTATAATTAAGAATAATTGAAATGTCATTATTTCTTTAGCGTTCAAGTTCTATTAAGTTATCTTTTAACTTCATTAACAAATCAATGTGAATTTAGAAGTTAAATTTATATATTTTTGGAATAGATTTTGATTGAATATTCTTTAAAATCCCTTTTCTTCTTTTATTTCTGATTTTCTTTCTTTTTCTACTCTTCTTATGTTTTGATATGTTTGTTAGGATAGAATAAATTGTAGAATAGAATGTTGCTTATCTTATACTGTAAATTTCTATGTTTTTCTATTGATTATCCCTTTAAGTTGATTGAGACATAATTTACTTTAAACAAATAAGGGAAAGCAACATTTTCTAACAAAAGGGGATGTTATGTGATAATAAACCAATTTCACATTTTCTATATCAATCAATCTATATATATATATCTATCAATACTTAATCAATACTTCTACAGGAAGTAAAACAGGAAGTTAAATGTTTACAAACTTCACTCTTCTTCAGAAAGTATTACTCATACATCTTCCAACTAAAGCTATGACGCACTGGTCACTTTATGGTCTTCTTATCCACTACATCACTCCTTCCAGATAACTGACCCACTCCCCCAATACTGAGTAAAAGTTATGACGTACATTAGGCCTTTGGTCAAGAGCTCAAGGTTGACCAACTCCCAGTAGAGGGTTTACTCATTATAAAAGGGGTTCACTTCAGGACTCCAATCAGAGAGAGTGAGAACCAGAATACTTCAGAATACTTCAGACTGAATTCAAGACATCATCAGAGTACAGTCACCATCAGACTTACTCTAGACTTCTGTTCATATCTTTGATCTTCAACTGAATAAATGTTAACTTCATACTCTAACTGACTTTGAATCTTCGTGTCTTCAATGTACATGTTCTCTGTTGCTGGACGATTGAACTTAACACTAAAATCCGATCCCTACACGACAGTAGGTGAGGCGAAGGTGAGAGTAATTTGGCTTGTAATTCAATTAGGCCCTTGGTGCTAGTCTTAGCTCAGTTACAATTTCGTATCTGGGTTATTTTCACTGTTTATTTGCTTGAAAATCATCATAACCTGCACTAAAAAAGAATAAATTCCTTGAAAAATATTTTTCGAATGAAATTCCTTATCGAAATCACGTTTAATCAGAGTATTACAAGAAAAAATCCCTTCATAAAGACTGAAGCTACGCTATAATGCAATACATGTATGATGTTCATCTCTACACCCCGGCTCTACACTATCTGAGATCAGTGGTGACGTCCAGTCTCTGTACGCTAGCTAGCCATTCCTATCATGTTAAATACGAGATTTTAGTAAAGAGGAATGTTGTAGATCAAGATAGTTTCTGCAAGAAGCATCAATTTTCCTTATACAACAATATTATCTAGGTAGCTTTTACATACAATCATGATTTGTCGAGCGCGTCTCTTAATCAGTTCTGTCTCCGAGAATTTGATGCAATGTCGTTTTGGGACGTACGTAGTTTGACATTTGCATCCCTGCCGGGCTTGGTTTTCTTTGTCATTTTCATGTCAGTTTCCTACTTTAAATTCTGCTTTGACCAAAAAAGAAAAGAAAATCGACTCATCAATGAGGTAATGTAAATATTAAGCCACTGCAGTTTTGCCTCCTCTCTTAATAACAGTATCTAAAAGCCGGGCTAAAAGCCATCAAAATTGCATGCGATCATCTCAATGTACAATGTTTTATTACGTGCAAGCGCTATAGCTCGCCGCAGATCGTCCATATACCTACGTCATCATTGGGGACTCGTTTCTCTCGCAGCCACTTCCGGGTTCTGAGAATCAGAGGGGCGTTTTTGGAAAATGTGTTTTTAGATAATTTCTTGGAATTTACAGGAGCAATAATGAACACCACTGTCTTCTACATACTTCCCCGTTTCCATTCATATATAATTAACCCTATCCCGTGATTTTCTTTGAATTTCACCTTTAAGGAGGACGATAGTGCGAAGCGCGCTCCCTAGGCATGCTAGGGGGAGGGTGCAGGGATTGTGATTTTCCCCTCCCACGCGAAGCGCGTAAGCTCTGACGTTTCTTTGAATTGTTCGTTTTCTGTTCCCGGTCTCTTACATTCTCTGCCTGTTATCGGGGGGGGGGGGGGGGAGGGGGGCAGAGCCGAAAATTTCCCGGCAACTAAGTCTAGAAATAGAATATGCGGAGGTGAGTCCGCACCGCGAGTTGCTTGTTGCGAAGCCCTAAACGGGTGCGACCCAGGGTTCTGGCTTAGGGCCCCTGATGAGAGTCTACAGGGAAAGCCATAGTCTAGATTCTGGACTCTTTTTATGAAGTTTTATATTCCCCGAAACAGCTGCCAAACTCAGTGTGCACGTCAAGTCGAGTGATGGCGCGATCCCGAGAACCTGTCCGCCCGCGGAAAAAAGACTCCGGGTGGACAGGTTCTCTGAGGTTCTCGGGATCGCGCTATCACTCGACTTGACGCGTACAGTGAGTTTAGCAGCTGTTTCGGGGAATATAAAAACTTCATAAAAAGAGTCCAGAATCTAGACTAGGAAAGCCACTGCGGGGGTCCAGGGAGTTTTGGTACTAAATTTTCCCTCATTTCTTTTGTTTCCCTTTGCTTTCTTCTTTTTTCCTCCTTTCCCTCTTCTCCCTCTCTGTCTTCTTCTTTCTCCTCTTTCTCCTTTTTCTTTCCCTTTCTCCTTCCTTTCTCTTTCTCCTTCTTTCTTTCTTTCCCTTTCTCCTTCTTTCTTTTCCTTTCTTCTTCTTTCTTTTCCTTTCTTCTTCTGCTTCCTTCCCCTTCTCCCTTCCTTTCTCTTCCTTTCCCTCCCTTTCATTTTTCCCGGTTGTTTGGTGGATTTTCCCGCTGAAATCCTTCAGGGGGCACTCTGCCCCCCTGCTCCCTCGGCTGTTACGCCACTGATCCCCAAAGGTCAATGGGATCAAGAAACAGAAAGAAACCAAACAAAATGAAAAGAATGTACTTACTAAGTTGTGCTGCTATTTCGGCCTGAGCTTGTTCAGCATTTGGGTTGTCAAGGCCACGGTTGTCAATGACGTAGATACATTGGGTCAAATTAGCGATCTTTCTGAACATTGTATGGCCTCCTGTTTTCTCTTGAGTGGCTACTTCAACCCATTGCGACTTCCTCAAACGTCCCAGAGCTGCAAACTTCAGGGAATTTATCAGAGAACTTTTCCCGCACCCGGTTCTCCCAAATAACCCAATGAAGAGGTTTTCGGGAAAGGAGATCTTGTCGGGCAGGGTGACGCTTTTGCCTGGTTTGTAATCTTGGACGATGGCACGAAGCTCTGCAATTTCCTCCGTCATTTCGCTTTGGGGCTGTGTCGCCATTTTCAAGTTATCAAATATTTAGCCTTACAAACCCTGCAAACAATGTAAACTCCAAATACGTGAATGCCTCTTAATCCTAAACTCTTCTCAGCTAAGATCTACCAAGGTACCCCTAATATCGAAAACGATATGTGACAAGGATCACTTGCAAATAAAAACATGTACTTTCTTCCCTTTTCTTATTTTAAGTTTAGGATAGTATGACAGAAATTGCAAGATGATATAGAAATTCAGTAAGATCTGCTATCCCGTAAGTTAGAGATGTACATGGTCACACATTCCATGACAACCAAAAGGGGAGACTGGTTGAGGTGTGGCCTAATGGCAACAATAAACGCGCATGCTTGAGTTGGAGGCACCGCCCATACCTATATGTGGTCATGTCATGAACAGATTGGGCGTGTCTTCACACGCGACCGTGGGGTTTCCCAGCTACATTGTGCAATCTTATTCAAATTCATTAACTGTAATTCAATCCTCTCTCTATCGTTTCTATTGCAAAACGATGACATCCGAGCCAAGTGGGATTCCCAACAATACAGTATTGTGTAATACGTTGCACCCAGTACCAAGAAAGAACTGCAGTGTCTGAATTTTCTGATTTCCCCAAGAGCGCTTTTCCCCATTTCCAATGTACTTTCTGAAATATTATACTCCACCTTAAAGGAATTTCGATCTAACCGCAGGGGATGTAATAATTAGGCCTACTGAACTTGGCATACAAATCACTGCACATGCTCGAGATCAAAGCACCGCCCACAGGGATGTCACAATACTGTTAACGACGCTATGTCAGTGGATTTTCCCAACTACAGCCATTACAGCACAGTATTACAACTTGCAAGTTACCCTGGATAAACATTCGCAAAGTACGTGTACTACCTCACAGAGTTGCCTTGGCTGGCTGGCTTTTAGCATCATTTTTTCTTGAACTGCACGCCGTGGTTTGCAGTCAACCCAGAGCAGCACATCATCATGGCGAGAGGGAAGAGAATTGACATTGCTTTTCTCTCCGTATCGACTGAATCATCTACAGATCAGTTAATCGAAAACATCAAGCGTGTAAATGATAACTGGAGATGTACCTTTGTAAAACTCACGCAAAAAGATTTGCAGTCGTTTCAACCACGGGACACCTACCATGCCCTCGTTCTGCTGCATTCAATTTCACAAGGTCGTAACTCCATCACTGACGTAGCAGATGCCAAGTATAGCAAGCTCTTGCCTCAACTCAAGAGAAAATATGGTGAGTCATTCTGATTGATTTGTGTATAATAAATTCATTTGTAATTTATTCTGTATGATTTGCATGGAAGCTTCTTATGAATAATCAATGAGAATGGCTACCTCTACCACACATAGCTTTACACAATATTGAGAAAAAAATAGTCGGCCTATACTACTTTATCATAAGGTTATGAGAGACACCATTCTGTGATACTTGTACTGCTGTCATTATCAAACTGATGAAATCATGCAAGAGAAACACTTATTCTCTTTCCACCAAACACTTGTGTCTCGTGTACAATTGGTCTATGTTCGTGTATGTATATGTTTAGTGGGTGGGGCTATCTATCACTTTTACGAGTTCTCTCTCTCTCTGTCTCTCGAAGATATTACTTCAAACTGATCAGCAACTAAAACTGTCTTTAAAAAGTAACCATTTATACGACCAGGTTTCGAATCAACCCTCGTCACATTGTGTGTGAGTTGAGCTTGAGTTGGGGGTGGGGTGTGAACCTGCGTGGGCAGGGGCGGCGCCAGAGTATTTGATGGGGGGGGGGGGGGAGGACAAGATGACACATAGGTGAATTTATTGACTTTTTAAATGAACAGATAGGGGTATTATATAGTTGCAAGCCCCAGGCCTCTCTTTTCCTATCCTCTTCTTTTTTTCATCCTCATTTTTCTTCTTTTTCTCCTCTTTTCTTTTTTTTTAATCACTTGAAAAAATAGAGGGCATTCGCCCTTCCTGCCCCCCCCCCCTGTAGCGCCGCCCCTGTGTGTGGGTGTGTATTGAAAAGCACCTCACAATTCAATTTTTTAAAGCTTTTCACTTGGTATAATTGAGCATTGTTACTTTTATACTATTGTAATGAGTCTTTGTAAATCTGGAATTCCCATATGAAGTTCCATGTCCCATGATTTAGTTATGTGTCAATGTTCTTAGTCATAAGCAGGGGCGGCGCTACAGGGGGGGGGGGCAAGGGTGACCGCCTCCTATAATTTTTAGCAGGACGGCGCTACAGGGGGCAGGGGGTGGCCACCCTATAACTTTTCAATTGATAAAAAAAAAAAAGAAGAGTATGCAGGAAGAGAGGGCAAGGCCATGTAACTATATAATAGCCTTATTTGTTCATTTAAAACGAATACAAACTCGCCTTTGAGACAAGGTAAAAAAACCCAGAAAATCCCCCCCCCCCCATCAAAATACCCTGACGCCGCCCCTGTTCATCAGCAAACTAAAGATTTGAAATCTATAAATATGTAGGGCCTAGTCAATACATATTTTTTTAAAGGAGAGATTAAAAAGAACTACACCGAAAGCATTTTCAAAAAGAAGAGTGGCACATTTTGAATCAGCAGATATAGTGCACTTGACATTCATTTAATTCAAAGCAGAATTTTCCAGAATTTCCAGAATTTTCCTGGTTGTTGACATGGAGAACATCGCAAAGACAATGTGAAGAAGAGGGCGCACTTCACCATTTGACGAGGACCTCAATTGATTCATGGATTGCGCTACTGCTGCTTGTCACCTGCTCATTTTCCGACATGAGCTTATCCAGGGAAAAGTGTTTGACATATTAAAACTGAAAGCAAAACTTTAGCTCGCAGATATTGGCCCATTGCTACTGGAACCGATTGGTGCCTTAACTAAGCCAATGGGTATGCGATAATTCAGTAGTTAACTGGTCAGATTGACGTAGGTTGTTATGTACACAGTCACCCAAATCTAAAATCACTATTTAGATAGGCGGCAAGGTAACCATCACCCCAGGTTTCTTTACATTACAAGATTTATTCGTATTTCTTTGCATATCTATATGACCTGAATAATGCTTGTAAGATCATTAATTTTATTCAATACATGCATTTCCCTTTCCACAGGACCTGACCGTGTTGCAGTCGTTGTTCACTCCATGACGAGCTTCAATCCAAATACCAAAATGGCGCTGATGATGGTCTTCAAGAAATCTCAGCCAACAACTTTCCAGTGCTCTAGATGTGTCATTCAATGCAATAGTCCAGCTGAAATGCCAGATCAGGACCTGACACGGCTCATTGAATTCCTCGGGAATGCACCAAATCATCCTCTGCCCGTCGCTGAAATTCAGGTACCTACACCATCAACCACAGCGTCCTCTACGGATAAAAAGGATAAAACTACGACTGAGGATAAGAGCAAAGGTAGCCTTGTTTCTGGAAGTTCTACTAAAGGAAAGCAAAATGTGAGTACCTCCGGTATGAAATCTTCTGAAATAGGGTCAAATTCCGAGAAAAAGACTGAGCACCGGACAACTGACTCTTCGTCTTTGAGTGATGACGGTTCTCCTGTGCACCCTGTAAGAGTTGGCTTCAGCTCAGGAGTTGCTCCACCGAAATCACCTGACACTCAAACTTCGGTGACATGCCCATCATCCACCAGTTTGGAACATGGAAACCCTCAGCACATGTCTGGTGTGTCCCAAATTCGTGCATGTTCCTCCAACTCCACAATAAATTCCCAAGCCTCATCGAAAGTCGACCCTTTAGAAAATACTTCAACAGGTTCAATCGGAAGAAATGTCACCGAAGAAAAAGTAATTGACACCACCTTCCCCATAGCCTTGGTCGGTCTCTCCCCGTCATGTAAACTCGAAAATTTGAAGGATGATTTACAACAACATCTTCCTGGAAAGATTATCATGCCGATGCAAGACACACGTGACCTGGACAGCAACTGGCATTTGTTCGAAGCCATTCTTGTGGACTGCGGAACTAACAGCAAAAAGGAAGTTAGAGGCGTTTTGGAATTTTGCCAGAAGAAGATGTGTAGGTCTAACAGGAAAATAAAGTTTTTAGAAAGTTGGTATGAGTAGAAGGGGAAACTGGGAAAAACTTGGGAAGATTTGAGGAAGATTGGGGAATTTGGACAAAGAACGATATGGTTAAGAATAGGTCACAGTTGAAAGTTTTAGAGTTGACATAGGAAATCTCCAGTTGGCAATACGGTCATCATGTGTGATGTCATACCTCGAGGAATCTTCAATACGATGTTTATAGAACTGAAACCAATAAGATGATTCCAATTTAAAATTTTGATCATTATAACAAACATGGAGGGGCTTACGTTACCCTCCTTATTGCTTTTTTTTCGGAAAGCGCACATTTAATGCAAACATCAATAGTCTTCATGGTTTTCGGCACCCTGAATCTTTCAGGCAGAGGCGTCGATCCATTTTTCGGATTGGGGGGGGGGGGGGGCAAGACGACCAAGCGGAGATGAACCCACTGCTACTGATCGTATATATATATATATATATGTATATATACGTATTTGTACACACACACTCACACACACACCCTCACTTATATGTATGTATGTATATGTATATATATAGGCCTATATCAACGTGAAGCA
Source organism: Echinometra lucunter (assembly GCA_029962745.1). Taxonomy (NCBI): domain Eukaryota; kingdom Metazoa; phylum Echinodermata; class Echinoidea; order Camarodonta; family Echinometridae; genus Echinometra; species Echinometra lucunter. The sequence goes on along the minus strand of CM057156.1, from coordinate 28,269,309 downwards.
TTTTCAATTTGGGGAAATTACGCAACTTGCTATGTGAACCATCCTTTTTTTTTTTCAATTTTGCGAGCGAGCGAAGCGAGCGAGCAAAAAATAACAAATATCTTGTTATGAGAGAAGGGTTTAGTTATCATATAAGCATAAATGATACCTAATATATATATATGGTTACCTCGCTGCCAAATATGAACTCTATTTTGTCACATCGCTGGTCCATTGTTGCTGCCCCCCAAACCACTCTGTTTTTTTATATTACGAGCGAGCGAAGCGAGCGAGGAAGCACACACTCTTTCATGGTAGATGTAGTAAACCTTCGGCAAATCACGCTGTGAGCCAATGAAACATCTGCATTATCTATTCGGTCTCATCTCACCGAATTCGTTTGCTTTTCAAAACCATTAATATGAAACGAGCGAGCGCAGCGAGCGAGGAAAAATATACCCTTTTCCATATGATAGAAGTGTTATTTCGTCATCATAATAATGTGATAAAAATGTGATACGCGCTATACAAGAACGGAATATTATAATTATCATTATCATCAGAATAAAGCTGTCATGCCTGTATTATATCTCAATAATACATCCATTCACCTGTGTGCCGAATATGAAACTGTTTTAGCTACCTCGCTTGCAGTCCGAATCCATTCTCTTTCTACCATAGCGAGCAAAGCCAACGACCGATCCCGGCAAAATTATATGGATTCGTCCCAAAATCTTTGTCAACCACCTTGCTGCCCAAATATAATAATATTTGGAATCTCGCTGCTATGATAAGCTACTTGCTGCCCGAAATCATCTTGTATCTAGCTTTTACCAGTGAGAGTAGCGAGCGAGTTAACGAAAAATATGTTTTTGTTTTGCGGGGTTTTTTTTAAATCCAGGCCGTTATCTCCTGAAAGTTTATCTATTTTTAGGTCAACTGGCCGCTCGATTTCTAGGAGTGATATCTTGTTTGGTTATATTACTTCCTATGAGTAGAAGAATAGTATAACATTAGATAGAAACACAAGATGCAAACCGATTTCCTTTCATAAGAATAGTAATTATCATCGGCATTGGTTAAGATACTTAAATGCGAGCGAGCGAAGCGAGCGAGCGCTTCCCAGTGTCCCATTTTCTTTCTTTTTTCTTGTTTTACGCTTTCATTTCACTTCCTTCCTTCCTTTTCCTTTCTTTTCTCTTTCTTTTTTCTTTTTTCTTTTTTCTTTTTTTTGGGGGGGAAAATTATTGGGGGGGGGGGGGGTGCAAAATGATATCTTTGCCCCCCCCGAAATTTTCTTGGGGGGGCAACTGCCCCCCCCCCAGGATCTGCTTTCAGGCCCCTCCCGCCTCTTAATTCTAAGCGTGTCCACAATCGAGTCTCGGCATATTCGGATATACTTATAATATACATTTTGATGACTATTCTACTTATGCATATGAATAGGCAGATATAGCAAAAGTGAAGAGAACACTTCAAAATTGCTCGTTTTTCATACATTCATATATCATTGTTTTTATCATTGGCACAGAGTCGACGGAGTAGAAAAAAACATGTTTCATAATTTCTTTTAAGTACTCTCGTCTACCATAACACCTACTTTTCAAAAACAAGTTCTAATTTTTACACATTTATCTTCCCTTTTTTATTTATTTATTTTTTTAACCTGGAAGATTTGCATATTTTGATTATCTTCCCGGATTAAAAAAAAATTAAATTACTGCTGAAATATTAGCACTACAGTTTGAATTAATAGACAAAATTTATAACAAGGATTCATTTGTTAGCATTAGATGAAATTAGAGAGTTTGATTGTAAAAAGCCAATTAATGTCATATCTTATCTGACTTACAATTTGAAAATACCACACCACTGTATGAAACCCAAAACTGACTTTCATTGACACTCCACGCGTTATGTGTCAAGGAATAATTTTGTAATTTTGATCTAACGTGTAATAATTTTCGTATTACTTTCTTTATATTTTAGTAACACCAATTTTAAATAGCTCAATTTTACAAAAAGTGATTTGTCATACATCGGTGTTTAAAATCAAACTCTGGAGTCGCTTATTTTATTATTATGATTATTTTCCAGTGGTTTCCCAGAATTTCGCCTTTTTGATGCCGGTTCCAGTGGAGAATCCCTTAGCTCATGAACATGCTTCAGGTAATTAGTGATTATTATTGAATCCTTCATGCAGTGGCGTAGACAGGTTCTTACACCTGGGGGGGGGGGGTGATTTGCCGTTCACGAGAAATCGAGGACCAATTTCGTATAGAGATACACACACGCGCACACACATACACCCGCATAAATCCACTTTGAGGATTGGTGGGGGGGGGGTGATCGACTTTCTTACCGATTTTTTTTTCTGTCGAACTCACAATTAAGTATAAACACACGCCCTCACCCACCTGCACAGACCCCCTTACACACATTTTGATTATCCTGCGAGCGAGCGAAGCGAGCGAGCAAAAAATTACCATTTTTCTGATTTTGATCGCATTTTCAAATAGAAATTCTATAATATGATGAGCGAGCAAAGCAAGCGAGCCCAAAATAACCACTTTTCTGGTTTTCACTCGCATTTTCAAACGAAAATTCTAAAATATGATGGTTGTTTATGACAGATTATTGAAAATTGTATTAACTGATTAATTCAAATATCATTTCTTCCTTAAAAAGTGGGGGATATTTGTACACGCCATCCCCCTCTCAAAAAAGTGGGGGGATATATCATCCCATCCCCCCCCCCCAGGATTTACACCAATGATGCACAGACATAAATAGAAGATATATGCACCGTGACAAGCGAATATAGAATATGGACTGACACACATTATTGCATATTTGTTACACCACTTCAGAAAAACTGTGACGGCGCCGAAATTACCCAAAAGTAATGTAAATAACTAGATAAATCAGAATAATGATCGATATAGTTATGATAGTAATTGTCATTTCAGTCACATTAACGATCATGATGATGATGATGATGGTGATAACTATCATTATTATCATAAGCATAATAATATTAATAATACATTACTAATTACTATCATTATCATTATCATTATTATTATTATTATTATTATCATTATTATTATTATTGTTGTTGTTATTATTATAATAATAACAACAATGATTGTTGTTATTGTTGTTAAAATGATAATAATTATCATCATTATTGCTGTTCCTATCATTTCTAAACATGTTCATTCAGTTTAATTGTAAGCAAACATCCTTCCCTAAAACCTGGGGGGATGATTGTACATGTCCCCCCCCCCCCCCCCCCCCGCCCGCTGTCTACGCCCCTGCCTTCATGGTAGTTACTGCTTTAGTTGCAATTTTGCTCAGTGATCACACATTTTTACATTATTTTCAACAAAACTCAGTTCTCATCATTTGGTTATAAAAAGATATATATAGTAACAATCTTGAATCAACCAGACCAAGCTTAAAGGAGCAGTCATTGTGTCACTGCCTACACTGATCAATCCCTATATGCAAGAAGGCAATTAAACTGTTAAAGCCATCTGTCAATTATTAAACGCGTCGTTCGCACTGTCTCTTTGCAACTCCCTTTTAAACTAGAGGCCTACACTTCTCTTTAAACATGTTAAAGCTTATGTACAGTTTTGGTATGCCTAGTCGTTAGATTTCCTTGATTTCAGCATGTCAGTTTAGCAAGGCAGAAGCAAAACTAAGATGCTATTAACTATAGGTTTTTTTCCTCATCCAGTTAAATATTTTTTTAAAATGAATGAAATAGTTTGTTTTTTTAAATCTCAGGTCAGGGACGTAAAGTCACACAGGCATGCACACGTGTGAAACCAACAAGAATTCAGTTTACCTGACAAATTGTACGAAGCGCTGTGATCGATTTGCGGAGGAGCGGTCGTGTTGCAGGCGTCCTGGCGTAGGGCAGAGAGTGTAATCGTTAAACCTAACATTGCATTCATTTCAAACTTTGACACTGAAATTCACCTGAAGTCATGAATGGAGTGATCTTACGCATGCATCTTTTTAAGCAAGGCGGACAATGAGATACTATAATTTCATCAGTTTCACGCCATTTTTCTCTTAGCTACCAAAACTGTACGTGATTGAGCTTTAATGACGAAGAAAAGACACGTCGTGTGGCATTAACCAGGGGGCCGTAACACAAAGGTTTGCGATCAATGGCAAATTTGACTGGCTGTTACAACTTTGCGATTGATTGCATGTCTTTGTGTTACGAGGCCCAGAATAGTTTCTTTCTATTCTATATTGTTACTTGCAGAGGTAGGACGGCTTGCGGAGCTTCACAAAGTCCCTATCTTCAACTACGACAGGGAATCCGATGGACCATCTCTCTGCAAGGGTGGCACCGAAATGCGACTGGTTTCTTGGCTTCGCGAATGCTATGAGAGACACAACATAGCTGCGACTGGAAAGGGGTCGGGATACCTGAAGAAGTTAAAGAATTATATACTCAATCTATACGATTTAAAAGCCCGTATTTTTTCGTACCCATTGAACCAGCCAATCGGTGGGGAGGGAGGTGCAGGATTGGATGGATGCATAGGTCTACCTATGGAGGAAAAAGCAAACCCAAGGTCTATATTGGCAAAGGAGGACCAGCGTAATAATGCAGCTGCTCCATCCGAGCAGAAGTAGCCAGATAGTTAGCCTAAATCAAAAGAATGATTACAATAACAAAATTATACTTGTCATAGTAAGAGCAATATTTTTAAAGATAAACAAGTAGAAGGGGAAGAAGAAGAAGAAGAAGAAGAAGAAAAGAAAAAGGAAAAATCACAATGGGCGGAGGACACCACGAGATTTAATATGGGGAGACCCAACCCTCCCCACCCTCCCCCCCCCCCCCATTTTGTTATCTTTTACATGTCATTTAATTAAGGAGTAAAAAACGACCCCAAATTGTTGATGGCCTTATTTTCTACTTGTTTGTTTGATTTTAAGTTAATTATAGTGAGGTAAATAGCCACCAATATCATGGGGTTTCTTGTCTCCCTCATGCTGCATGCAGAATTTCGCCGATGGTGACCCCAGTCTCTTAATGATACTCCACTCCCATGCTTTGCACGACTAAAAGAAAACCCTGCTCAGAGTCGTAGTTTCCATGAAGTCTGTGGAGCAAGACGAGATAAATTAAAAACAGATATCTGTGCCTATGGGCATTTATTACATGTTTGTAATTTCTGCGCTAATGCAACAGAGGGCTAGAGGGCTGATTCACCTTTTCGATTACTAAAACGCCCCTACGATTTTGCATGCCACATGCGTAGGCGTTCGTCTAATAAGTCGACTCACTGGTCGCTTATTGTTTACTGCATGTGCCATCGTCATTTTCAAACGGTAGAAGTAATATTTGAAGATCATATTTTGAATATAAAACAATGACATGGAACTCCGAAAATACAGGACACAGTGTCTTTTAGCGATTGGTATACTTGCAGTTTTGTACTTTGCTGTATCCAAGGCAGATTAAATCAGTAAATGCTCAAAGTAGATATGTTAAAAGCATTGGGAATTTTCATATTTTCATTCAATAGAAACCTTTTTACCGAGATCGTTCAGTAATATGTTTTCTTTTGAATCTACATGCCCATCAATACAATACATATACTAGAAATAAGTACGATTTTCGAGTTTATTACGGCCGCACCTCTTTTTCTCGGACAATAGTTAAATACAAAGGACCCATATTTTGGAATAATTTACCACTTGAAATTAGACAGTGCAAATCGCTTGACACCTTTAAGAATAAACTGAAAATCCACCTTCTCAATAACCTATAATAATTTCTTTACTGATATTTGTCTATTAAAAGTATATTAGTCATGTAATATGTTTTTTGTTTTGTTCTATTTGTATTTTCTACGTACTTCACTTTCTAATTCTTTACTTTCATTTAGTTTTTTATGTTGAATTGGGGTCAATCTATTAAGTTTTTGATGAACTTCTTTTGATCCCACCACATTTTTATACATGTATCATTGTTTCATATTCACATTTCTGTCTTTGATTTTTTCCTCTCTCTCCCTCTCTCTCTCTCTCTCTCTCTCTCTCTTACAGTGTTGTTACCTATTCTAGAAATTTGTATGACCTTTTGGATGCATTTGCTCGTCGTCTTATACTTTTTTGTTGTTTTTATGGAAATGTGGGAAACAAATTTGAATTTGAATTTGAATTACTATTAAGGTCTAATGATACTCTTAAGAATCACGTATTTTCTTGGGAACTGCCTTTATGACGGGATCATTCAAAGATACTTCCTGTTTAAAGGTTATTGTTGTGAGTATTGAGGAAAAAAAAATAAAACACATTTTTTAATCAGTGCAGAAAAAATAAGTGTAACATATAGCTATTGTAAATAGATTTGTACATGATAACAACAAACAGTGTATTTTACAATCTATGAGATTGTTTGTTTCTTCTTTTTTTAACACTATAAAAACATGTTACTTCAGCGAGGCTTGCAATAGCCGTTTAAGGTTTGGTTCATGTTGACTGCTGTATTTTACTCTTAGAAAAAAAATGTTGCTGATTAGAACCTTTCTTGTACCGCATTTGGAACCCTTATCAGTTTTTCCAAGAACCATTACTAACCTATAAAGGGTCTATAAATTGTTCTAAAGGGGTCTTTAGAATCATTATTGGTTGTACAAGGAATTCACTATGAACATGACGGACATAGAAAGCGGACAAAATAAACAACCCCTCATTCTACCCTTCACAATAGTTCTGGTAGTCAAAAGAACAACCCTTCACTGCAGCTATTGTCTAAAATATGTGGAACAGGTGTCACATGCATATTCACCTGGAACTACATGATTAAACATAATAGCTGTATGTGAAGGGATGTTCTTTTGACCACAAGAACCATTGTGAAGGGTCGAATGAGAGGTTGTTTATTTTGTCCGCTTTCTTTGTCCGTCATATTCATAGTGGAACCTTTTGGGAATCCTGAAAACATAAAGAACCCTTTATACATGTAGAACCCCTTTTCTGTGGGGTACTAAATACAAGACAAAGAGGGTTCTAGCTGGTTTCAAATGTTCGAAGTATAACAATTTACCAGCAAAGATTATCATTTGATAACTGATAACTGTAATGTTATGTGAAGCAAGAAATATATAGCATTTTCTTATTCTAAACTGCTACTGTTTTTGCATGCTGTTTATTTGTGCTTTATCTCTACATGTATATACTTTACCAGATTTACCTTTAGATTGATACATCTCATTTGAAACAATGCTACGAATCGTTTAAATAAAAATGGCGCTTTTTTCAGATGGTAAAACTGTAATGGCCATTTAGATTCTTTAGGCATCAAAAAGGCGCATGAGTCCGAAGTGTTAACTTCATTTATATGGCAGAGTGAGATATAAGAAGAGTGTTAGATATAGACAAAAAAACATTTACACTCTAAAAAAATATTGGGTGTAAATGTGCCATGAGGGTAATTATGTGTCCAACCAACTTTGGGCATTTCTCTTTATCCAATTTGATGGAAATTTTGCCCATTCTAAAGTAATTACAGCTTATTTTCACCCTAACTGGGCAATATGCTTCCCGCATTCGGTAAAATGTTGCCCACAGCTGGTTGGACACATAATTATCCTCATGCTGGCACATATTGATGTCGGAGGCTTCAGAACCACATGAGCGAGGAGGAGAGAAAATTTACGTCCCCAGCTGTAATTAGAATTCAAAATAGATATTAGATTTGAATATTGATTCAAATGATGAAAGATTCACTTTCACAAATTTACATATTCACAAACATAAATTGCGATACCGTTTGTATTCACACGTTTTTATGGCATATTGAAAGTTTGGAATTCCAATTATAATTTGCAAGATCTCGGGCGTGCAGCTATTCTCCAAAATGAGAACAGTAGCTGATGAGATGATCAGTAGCTCAGGAGATGAAACTGAAATGACTCAAGCGGAAGAGATAAATAGGGAGGGAAAGAAAGAGAGAGAGAGAGAGACTAATAGGAAAAAGAGAGACAGTGAGACATACTGAGGTTACAGTATGGGGGTTGGAATGTTTGTTTGTTTGTTTTTTGTTCAGTCATATTATTTATGACCTGCACCGAAATTTGTTATATTGCTATCTGGGAGACAGGTATTATTAAAGTAAGAATATGTCGTTTGTTTTTATTTCCGTATAATAAAATCAATTAAAATATATACATAAGTAAATATTCTTCTTCTTCCTTCTTCTTCTTCTTCTTCTTCTTCTTCTTCTTCTTCTTCTTCTTCTTCTTCTTCTTCTCATCCTTCTTCTGTGCCACCTTCTCAATTTTCTATGGGGGTATCGTCCTCCCTTGATTTTTAAAGCTTAATATTTTTATATTTTTATTTTGAGTGACGTGACCAAATATAGGCCTACCATTTAAACATCTTATAGGTTATCAGAGTGTATTTTGATGGCAAAATAGGACTTTTTTTTATACGAGATGCAGTTATTTCTGGCTCGATTGCTCACAAAATGAGAAAAAATGTATGTAGGTGTGCGCAGGCGGGCGAGAGGGTGTGTATACTACTGTATACTCAATACTCAAGTGTGAGTAACAAATTTCGGCAAAATATTTCGATCATCCCCCCCCCTTCCACTCCTCGAAACAGATTTTCGTCGGTGGTCTTCGGTGATTCCGTCGACCACCACCCACCCCCCCCCCCCCCCTCCTTAAATGAAATCGCCTCCACTTGTGCTGGAATATGAACCAGATAAGTTACGAACATGTGCTGATCGAGTTGAGAACATGTGCTGATCGAGTTGAATTCTCGGACAACCTTTTATAGGAAACCTAAACACGAATTAAGTCTTAAACTTTTTACCAAAAATTACATCAGAATATTGAATCACTAAATAATTTACTGATATTTTTTCTTTTAATAAATATATTTGTATAATAGTGAATTCTAATCAATTACAGTGATCAAATAATTCATACACAAAATGAAACTGGGGTGAACTGGGTAAATTATCATAGCTCCTCCCGAGAGTAAGAACATTTTTATTCTGAAGTGTCGGGTAACATCAGACCCATATGCCTTATGCGGGTTACTTACCATTACATGAAAAACATTTTCACACTGACTGCTGAAAAAAGGAGGAATGTGTAGGGTTTTAAAAGCAAAAATTGGACCTATGCAAGATCGTAGTATATTCATGATATCAGTGGGTGTATTTGTGAAAATTGATGGTTAAGACCTTCAGTTTAAAGCTTGAATTAATGGATAAAATAACTTCTTGTTCAATTACAAGTGAATAGAGGAGGTGTTTCACTTCTATCTTTTGAACTAGATGTTCTCCCTTTCACTTGTGCAAGATTCTGAGGCTATACAGTGCGTATCAAAAAAAAAAGAAAAAAGGTAATCCAAGTTTAGACAATTATTATTCCAAGGTTATTAATTTCTATATTTTGCATGTTGCGTATTTGAAAAGGACAACTCCTCCTCTTGCCATTGATGCCTAACCTACATCAATGCTGTCACGCTTGAGTGGGTATATTCTAAATGAAGACGACAGGTACAAATTACGACATTATGACAGGAAATGATCATGCATGGGAGCAAAGCGACCGAGCTTTAGAAAATTTTTGCACTCTTAACCCTCAAAAAATCTAATTCTAATGCATTTACCCTGCGAATGGGGGGGGGGGGCAAAATCCTTACAAATTAGGATTTTTCTTCATGTTTGTTTCTTTTTCTCTTTTGCGTTTTTGCGCCCCCTCAAAGTGCCGCCTGGGGCACTTAACCCCCCCCCCCCCCCTCCGTCCCCCCTAGATACGCCACTGCTAACAATAGTAAATGTTCTTATAACTTAAATCATGTTACATATTTACATCCATGAAATACATAAATATCAAACGACTCGTCATATTTTGACAAAAAATAATGTTCTTAATCAAATATTCTCCTATGCTCAAGGGCAATAAATGCTTGCAAGAAAGGTTTCGTAGACGTAGAAAAAAAATGCACTGGATATCAAAATACAGCATATAAATTTGAAAACTTTGGGTTCAAATTTGAATGCAAATAGATGGAGCAGCTTCATCGCAAAACTGTGCAGAAACACAAATGTTTTCTTAAATTATCGTTTTGTTGTTGAGAATGAGCGGCTGTCTGTATTAAACTGTGCATTTGCTACTTTCGGATATTAAGAAAGCAATAAAGCAACATAATCATGATAATTGTCTCAGATCAATAATCTCTCGAGGCAAGGCATGTTTATGAACTCCGAAAAATGTGACCAAAAAAGTGGTAATATACAACCACATAAAACGATGAGATTATTTCATTGTACAGTATATGAAAATAATCAACACTTAAATCAAACAACTGAAAATAGGTCGGAGAAATCGTGAATTAAGTACTGCTCGATGTCCAAAAGATTGTGATAAAGCTTGCCAATGTGTGACAGGTCGGACACGGTCGTCAAAACGGTGTTAATGGTGCAGTCACACCGGCCAGACCGACCTCAGACCGACTCAAATTTTTCTGAAAAGGTATGTCAGGCACTTTTGCATGCTCGACATCAAACCGACAACCCCGAATCCTCCTGAAACCCAGTCCGATTTATCATGTAATTTATCATCCCGAATGTTGAAATTTATACGGGCACATATTCCGTTGTCAACCAGTCAAAAAGTGGGCCAAAATGCAACTTTGTGATGATTTTAGGAAACATACCTTATTGTATTAAGTCGACGTTGTTTCCAAATTTTAGAAATGGGCATAAAGTCACCTTTTCAAGCATTTTGAAGGGAGGGGGGGATTATGACTTTTAAAATTTGAATCTACTCTGCCCCAAATCATCCACACGTTAGGTACCTATATGGAGAAGAGTTCTCAGCACGTTCCTTGAGTTGGGGGCTGACACGCAAAAAAAAGCCAAGAGTTCAGGGGCTGTGGGGCCCCGAACGGGGGTTCGAGCGCCCCCGGCCCTAACACCGAAATTCTTGAGCTTTTACGGTTTTGCAAGACCACGAAATGAAATGAGCAATTTATGATGTTAGATACTAAGTTTTTTCATTTGGGGGCAAAATTTGCTTTGGGTGAACCCTCCCCCCGCCGCTTCCGCGGCCCCTGTATATTTTATTTTCATCCCTTCAAGCTCTCTGATCTTACTGTGCATGTGCATGCTAAAAAAAACTAGAATTAGAACGAATAACCATATTTTTCCTGCGTTTTTTTCTTCTCGAAAATCATCTGCAATATCATATCTATAAACTTTCTACGAATTTCCAACAGTAATGCTCCAAAAATATTTTTTTTCATATTTCTTTTTCATAATTACCCCCGCCCCCACCATACAAAGGTGACTGAAATCAACGTCTTTCCATTTTAAAATTTGTAAACAACTCTATTTTATTTTCGCTTCTTCTGTCTTTATCTTTTGTCTTTGTTTAATTTTTTTAATTTCTTCTTTTTCTTTAGTTCCCTTTCTTTCCCCTTTCTCTTTTCATTCTCCTCTCTCTTTTCCCTTTTCTTCCTCCATTTTCTTCTTCTCTTCCTCCTTCTTTTCCTTATATTTATTTATTTTGCCTCTTTCTTCTTCTTGTCCTTTGTCTCATTCATTTTTTCCCTTTTCTTTTACTTGTTTTTGTTCTTCTCTCCCTTTTTGATTTCCTCTGTTACCTTTACTACCCCTTATTTCCTGTAAGATTTGGAATGTCTCCCATTTGTTTCGGTCTACTGGGTATGTATTTAAAAGCTTGTAACTACATGTATTTCTCATTTTACTTTTATACATAATGCACCTATGGTTGTCAGAGCGCTTTTATTTTACTATTCTCTTTTCCTGTTTTTGATCCTTGCCTGTTTCTTCTCATTTTTCATTTCTTCCTCTCCCATTTCCCTTCATCTTATTCTTTTCTTTTTCTCATTCCTCTTATCCTTCTTCTAGTTCGTTTCTTCTCCTTCTTTTACTTTTCTATTTTTTCTTTTCTTTCCTATTCGTCAGTTCGTAGCGTAATGTACTGATGTTGATCATTTATTTTGTGCAATTATATTTTATGTTATTTATGTACCAATACAACTTTTGAGTTGTAATAAAGACCATGTAATCTATAATAAGACTGTAAATGTACCTTATTTCTTAGTCTATGTATTGCACTGCACTTTCCCCGCCTTGAATTGGGGTTTCTCGAAGTTTTATAAAATGAATATCAATTAAAAAAAAAAAGAGAGAGAGAAAGAAAGAATAATAATTCGTGTGAAATTACTTGTATCTGTCGCTATACGTACCGACAGAGCGCCCCCGCGCAGATTCTGAGTTGCCTAGGTTTGCTGAACCGAGAAGTCTGCTCGAAGTACCGAGCCGGACTGGCAAGATTTTGCCTTTATGAGCGAGGAGGTGTTATCTGTTACAGGCGTATGACAGGTGTATCAAAGCTTGCGCGCGCTGCAATTTTTCCTCTGAAATTAGGCCTTATATTTTCAAGGATACCCATTTTTGCTTTCCTTATATATAAGCTTTGTCTTGTCTGTTAATAGAAAAACAAATCATTTCAATAAGTCAAAAAGGGCTTATTTTTAACAACGCAACTGAGATGGCGTAAATATTCATTTTTGAATGACAGCGCCGTAAAAATCAACAACAACAACAACAACAACAACAACCTTTCCAAAAATATATGCTCACAAGAATCATGATAAAATTGCATTTCAAGCACCGGTTGACAACTGACTACTTTTTGTGGGTGTCAATACAGCCCTTGTTCAGGTTGAGTTCAGCTTTGTTCGGTTTTGTGTCTGGTAAAAACATCTATTCAGTACTCTATCGACAAGGACACGGGGTTAGTTCGGCCCACCACACCCTGACTTAACTTGGTATTGACACCGACCACTTCCCGATTTTTAATTTCGACCCGAATTCGAACCCCGTCCGAATGCTCCCCGCTCTTCTTGAACTCTCCCGACTCGTCCCCGACATGTCCCCGAAAAATGGTTGGGATGAGATCTTTCGAACACGCTTGAAAGATCTCACCTCGATAAATTCTACTGTCCGACACCTAAACTGATTACAGATCGACAATCTCGATATCAGACCGACGTAAAACTGATAGCAGATCGATCCACGCAGATATCAGACCGAATGGCACAGAATTTGTATTTGCAGGTCGGTTTGGGTTCGGTCTGGCGGTGTGACTGTAGTATAACAATGGCGTACCCATGTCCTGAACTCAACTAACAGTCCGAACTTTCGAAAATCCTATTATTTTACCAAGGTGTTATGGTTTTACAAGCTGGGTGATACAACTTGACAAGGACTATGATGAGGGGCAGTGAGGACCCAAATTCGTGCAAAGTGTCGTGGAAGCTGAAGTTATTTGAGTTCTGTCAAGTTCGGTAGCACCTTTATACAGAAACATGGAATTCGTTCCTTTGTCACCACTTCGTTGATGCAAGTCTACGAGACATCGACTCTTCTTCACAAACAGCTTGACAAAATTCATTGCAGTACTGTTCAGTGTTGGTCTGATCACATGCATAAAAAGAGTGCGCTATCTGACTTCTGCGCACATTCGACAGCATCTTTCTCGAAAGTGTGGTTGAGAGCAGCTTCCTGATTGGACGATTATCAAGCACATGGTGGTACTAAGTGTATTCCTGCAAACTGTTGAAAAGAAAATGAAAAGAAACCCAAAACCTCGCGGTTATCAAATTTGACTCAAAAGCATCACGTAGCATAATTTACATCTAAGTTCAATTTTTAGAATGGACACTTTAAAAAGGCACACACGAAAAATCAAATGCCTTATATAAAATTAAATCGTCCACACCAACATGACACAAATTACTGATATCTAACTTTTCCGCTTTCACTTGGAGTTGACTTAACTTTGTAATACCTGTTCCTATTTTCTAGTTTATTTTTATTTTCTGATATTTTATTGCAATCCATTCATGATTACATCCTTTAGAACAGCATTATTTTCATCATCATTACCTTGAGGACAGCTGCCTAAGTTACAAGACTGTAATGAAATCGGTTGATTGTCTTCAGGACATCCTGATGTTCTCTGACCGGTATTTCTGTCAATACACTCCACTGTCCGTTGTTGGATACCATCGCCACATGACACAGAGCACTATGAAAGAAACAGGGATGATCATTCCATGCGAGGTATCAGAAGAATGTGGAAGTGAGGACCACATCCTAGGTCCCCAATTTATCCACCACAAAGTATACAAACCTTCGTTAGAGGTAATTAGCAAAGCAACGGCAACACTGATGGCGTCGCGACGTAAGAAATAGGTACTTTTCTGTCTTTCCTTTTTTTCTACTTTTTTGTCGAGATATGGCTAAACATGATCACCAAACATAAATTTGAGATGTGTTTAAAAGTAATTACACAGACAGCATTTCAGGTAACAACATATGTAAAAAGATAAAACCACTTTCCTTCAGGAGTGAAAAATAAACTGAAATGACATTTAGACCTGACGTTCGTCATGTTCGTTGTGCCTACCTTTCTTGTCAATGTAATATAATCATGGCCATAAGAGCTTTGCAAATAATCATGATGATGATGATAATAGTAGCAGTTGTAGTAATAAGAGAAGAAGTAGAATTACTATTATTATATTACTATTATTATTATTATTATTATTATTATTGTTATTAGAAGAAGAAGAAGAAGAAGAAGAAGAAGAAGAAGAAGAAGAAGAAGAAGAAGAAGAAGAAGAAGAAGAAGAAGAAGTAGTAGTAGTAGTAGTAGTAGTAGTAGTAGTAGTAGTAGTAGTAGTAGTAGTAGTAGTAGTAGAAGCATTGGCGTAAATCCTGGGCGATGGGGGATATACCCCCCCCCCCCCACTTTGGGGAGAAGGGGGGATTTTTTTAAAGGAAGAAATGATATTTTAATTGATAAGTTTGTGATAATCTGTCATAAACGACCATCATATTTTAGAATTTATATTTAAAAATGCAATTAAAAACCAGAAAAATGGTTATTTTTGGCTCGCACGCTTTGCTCGCTCGCAAAATTAAAAATCAAAATGTGTGTAGGGGGTCTGTGCAGGTGGCTGAGGGTGTGTGTTTATACTTACGTGTGAGTTCGACAGAAAAAAAAAATCGGAAAAAAATTGATCATCCCCCACCCCGCCAGTGAGTAGAAGTAGTAGTAGCAGTGGTAGCAGTAGTGGTAGTAGTAGTGGTAGTAGTAGTAGTAGTAGTAGTAGTAGTAGTAGTAGTAGTAGTAGTAGTAGTAGTAGTAGCAGTGGTAGTAGTAGTGGTAGTAGTAGTGGTAGTAGTAGTAGTAGTAGTAGTAGTAGTAGTAGTAGTAGTAGTGGTAGTAGTAGTGGTAGTAGTAGTAGTAGTAGTAGTAGTAGTAGTAGTAGTAGTAGTAGTAGTAATAATAGTAGTAGTAGTTATCATCATCATCATCATTATGGCAGCCGAAGTGCTCAGTTTATTCAAGGAATAAATCCTACCAGGTACACATTTTCTACACCTTGGTCCAGTGTGGTAAATGTATATTAGTGCCTTGTCAAATGGCATTGTGCAGTGGCAGGGATTCCAATACCATACCTTGTAGTTCAATAAAAACAATGAAAAGCTAATTAGTCAGCACTTACTGACTGCCAGGGTTGCTTTGACCACCCGATCGTAGGTTCTGAAGTCTGATGTGGACTACGAGAAGCTGACGCATCGGCAGACGGTAGTGGGTGTTTATCATTTAATGCAGAAGGAAACAAGATGAAGTTCACATACGGAGAATCTGGCATGATTGGAAGATGGTTTATTTCAGAATCCTTATGATGTTGATTTATGACGCTAATATCATGAGCGGTAATATTCAATTCATGGTGCAATTTATGAGACCTTTCTCCAGGTGGCAACGACGATGGCAGGTTTGAGCTGTTAGCCGCTGACTCGTATTTCTGGATGGCAATCTTCTTCTCCCACTCCCCAAAGTTCACGTGATAGTCAATGCTGGCGGACACACTCACGGAGGATTGGTCAATTGACGACTCGTCCGCGTAGGAGCGGCTTTCAGGAACCTGTGCCATGTCATTGTAGGAGGGACGAGGGCATTGGTCTAACAAGCAAGGTCTCCTGTCGCTGGGCTTGCCGGCAGCAGAGCAGGGTTTGTTGACGTTCGTGCAGACTACAGACCGGGTATGCCATCCATCGCCACATGAGACTGAACACTTATGTGGAAATAAGAAAAGTAATGTACATCCAGTCGGTATTGGTATTACTAATCCGATGAAATGGAAAGCGCATTTCTTTAAGAATTACCAATGAGATCCTATGTTTTTATTATTTCACTTATTCAGAAAATCTTCCAAACTGGCAACTTTCCAAGCTCATTACATATTTTGTTCCCAGATAAGTTATAATATTTAGTTTTAATTCATGTTTCCTGGTTTAAGCATTCCGGGAGCATCAATACATTTTGTTGATAGCGATATTGAAATATGTCTACAGTTATGTTCAGTGAATTCAAGTATTTGACTTAGGATCAAAATCATAAAATCAAAATCTGCGTACGTTTTCAATCACTGTCAAACTCAGTCACATGAAGTAGGCCTGCATGAGTGTCTAAAGGATTCTTCACAAACTAACCTGTGACCATTCGCCTGTCTGCCAGCTATCGTTTGATTCACACAACAGTTCAACCTCACACGTGGTCTCAGTGATGGGTTTCTCTTGGCCCTGACTCAGGCAGTCGACGTCATCAAGGACCATCTGTTCGCCATTGGTCGAACCACGGATGCAGAAAACCGATCGCTGTCTGCGCCCTTGCTCCCCGCAACTTCCCGCACAGTGCTGCCAAGGCCCTTCCCACCATCTATAGCAACATGAACAGGGTAATGAATGGATCAAGAAATAACTCTTATGGTTACCTCGAATGGCATTTTGACAATGAACTTGAAGTACGATTTTATTTCTTAATGTGGTAATTATGACAATACACATTGTTGGTAAAAAAAAAAAAAAAAAAAAGCTTGTAAGAAAAGATTAGATTAAACCCAAATATACAACAGAAACTTTTTTTTTTCTTGGAAGAAAAAATTCAAGAGATAGACTGAGGAAAATATGTTGAACTTACAGGACTACCGGGTCATAAAACGATGTAGCCCTTAAAATTATAATTTAACCATGGATGAAAAAGAAGAAAGAAAAAGTTGTCCTTCAGTTGCGGTTCCCTTTTATCATATAATGCAGAAAAAAATCCCAAAGGCTTGCCAAACATTGCACTATGTGGTCCTTGAGAACCTAATCTTCAGTTTTGAAGGAAGGTGAATATAACAGGATTAACCATCTAGCACTATAGGGGCATATGCTCATAATACTTGCTCAAATTGGAATGCAGGATAAAAATTGAGAATTGCCAAACTGACTTGGACAAATCATGCATATACTATGTCCATGGTCAAACTTACGTAGCAGGACACTGTTGTTCATTGCATGTCCGCTGCATATCGTCTGGTTTCATGCCATCACAGTATAGGTCATCAACCATACCTGCTATCAACTCTTTACAGATCGCACTCGAACGCTGATAACCTGATATCACAAAAATATAATCATTCACAGGTCAATGTTACATCATCATGGGATATAATTCAATTAACATACCAAAGATTGTTAGTAATTTCTAAAGAGGACTTACGACAAAAGGCTATGTTTTAGGTTTGAATCGATTCGACTTATTCGAGACAAAAAGATGAATGACCCCGTTTCTGTGCCTCCTCGTCCCAATTGAAAAGGCTCTCATCTAGGGCAGTTGTAGGGATTGATGAAAAATTTGTCATCTTTTCTATATATTTTTTTTGCATGTTTAAGTTTAATGTCTTAAGGAAATCGACATGAGAATTTAAAAATTTTGGTCTTACACGAATTACGTCTCCATGACACTCTCTACATCGTATCACTTTGCATTTTTATACTTCTAAAGAACTACAATTATGACAAAAATGAGTTCCTAATCTTCGTTTTCCTTAGCTGTCGCGATTTATGATTTTAATTTTCATTTCGGCTTTCTGTTAATTGTTGCAATTTCATCTTGAAGAGTGCTAGATGATGATATACACTATGTCTATATTTTTAACTATTGTTCGGTTTTCGGTTGTGGAATTGAACTCTATAATTATAACTCCCTACCAATGCCGCAGGAAGCTGAACACGGAGACCAGTCGGTAAAGACCCATGAGAAAAACTGCGGTATAACAACAGTTTGGTTGCCATCTCTCGGAATAGTATACTCGTATGTTATGCCAGGGTTCTGAGCTCGTTGAAATATGAGCTGGAAAATACAAGTGGGAAAGATCAAAACATTTTGTTTCAAAATAGGAAAATCATTTGAGACAGCGATGTTTCAAATCCATGCTTCACTTTGTATGTAATAGCAAAACCAATTTATGACGAAAGAAATTATAACCTTCCAAGCTTATGACGAGCATAATTAGTCAATTGAAGACAAAATATGTCATAAGCACCAACCTGTAAAATCTTCTCCATAGCTTTGATCGTGTTTGATCCGTCGATGGAAATGATAGTTACAATCAGGAACATTATATATGAATGAAAACCCGATCGCAACATGAATTTAAAAACGGGCTAAGATCTTATTTACGACTATGAACGACAAATTTCAAAATCTGAGGACCTTTTTTTTTTTCTTTTCTTCCTTTGATCTTTAAAAACTTTGCTTTTTGTCAGTAAATTCATCGGCAGTCCTAGTCTTCCTCTCTTACCACACGTCCTGTTAAGAAATATTCAAGCAAAGCCCTTATTTACATAAATGTGGAGCAGCTCGTTGGTAGGACCCAGGATCTCCACTCGTTCTTTATTGTCGATCCTCTCATAGCTAATGATCGTCCCAGCTGCCTGGTACTCGCCGCTCCATTCAATGTTCCAGTCCATGTTGAGCAGGTCGTGTCCAGTAGCGTTGCTGATGGCCAGGTAGTTATGAGCAGAGGCTAGTTCCTCCACAACGACGTTCCTCGCCCCAGCAGGGATGATGGTGACTTCGACGTAACCTTGGATATGTATGAAACATCGGCATTATTTCATTGCCAAGGAAGTAACTTAGTTTTTTTCTAATTAATACAGCGCCTGAAGATTTTAGCAGTATTTCATGTGTAATTATAATAATTATAAACGAGTGATGGGACGACATTATGAATGATCAAACAGTTTATGGAGACAGTTATAGCACCATACATTTGCCCCCATTCCTGAGAAAAGTCTGATCCTTTCACATTAAGTAGGTTTGCATTCACCCGCGTAGCCATGGGGCGCCCCCCCCCCCTACGCCAATAAAAAAAGGGGAAGGTTTGATCGAGAAGATGGAAAGGTCGGAGAATTCAGGACACTGCAGGAAGAGAAGGAACAGACAAGGAATGATGAAAATGAAACACGGAAGCTTTCACGCGAAGCTCCCCTTCTCTGCACTATGTGCAACCCTCCCCCCCCCCCCTCCCTGGGAGTGCACTTTGCACTCTCAATATGTAATTCACTACCGCCCCCTCCCCCCTCCAAAAAAAAATGAAATCCTAGGTACGCCACTTCACTCGAGGAACTACCTGAATGCCTTAACACATACTTGACGACTAAAAAATATCTCAACAGATCTGAATGAATAGACTTGGTTCATTTTGTACTTCTAGTAATATTATACTAACCTCGTCCATATTTTGTGTTGAAACTGTCCTTTATGGTAAGGCAGGACGATCCATCACCATGGCACACGCCACATCGGTCTTCCACCGCCCCTGAACTGACCACATTATCACAACCTACCATCTGACAGAAAATGACATTTTGAACAAAATAAGGGTCAGAATCTGATGATGTTTGAAGGTTTGTATGGTGGTACGGATAATAGTAGAAGGGATTACAGCTCACCATGTGGCAAGTCCTGAAAGGACTATAGGTAAAGTGGAAAGAGAGTCTTCTCACCTCTCCGCCGACCTCAAGCCAAGTCTCCTCATCTCATCGCCTACCTCAAGCCTTCACATCTCCTCTGGTTTACAGTCCTTTTCAGGACTTCCATTTTCAAGAAAGATACTCTACCCTCTATCTCTCCCGCTTTCTCGCCTCTTATTTTCACCTCCATCACTTTCCACTTTACCTATAGTCCTTTCAGGACTTACCACATGGTGAACCGTAAACCCTTCTACGAAAATAAGGGTCTCACCATGTTTGACGAACCAGTACAAAATGTGAAGTTAACATCTATAAGTGCCAGATCAAGAAGTTTTTTGCAACTTGGATAAAGAGTCCGTTCACCTCCCCCCCCCCCCCCCCCATGTTTTCCCCAAGAAATGCTTTAAATAACACCAATAGGTGCCCCTCTCGAATAATCCCGCCCTACCCTACCTCCTACGACATCCGTCCATGCAAAAAACACTCCTCATGTAGGTGGTATTAAGGTTAGGTGGTTGGTTCGTTGGTTCGTTTTATCACGTTTATTTTGCGCAAAAATGCTTCGAATAAGTATTTTTAATGTGTAAATCAAAATTTAACAGCTAAATAAGGACTGGAACTTTCTAAGACATATAAGAGCCATTAAAAGAACGACTCTTTTTCTCCTAGAGCATGTACAGGTTCAGAACAGTATGCTTCCTCAAAAAATCTAACTTTTCCGCTTGTAAATTTCCCCTTGAGGAAGACGTGATTCAGGCTTATGCCGATATCACGTCAGTGGGATGGCCTTAAAATCCTTTGTATGAATAACTAAAAACCTTCCCTCTTATAGTATTCTCGTCATGTTAAGGTTAACTTGTATTAATTTTACCAAGAAGTATTGTGATTAAAGACTACTCATACCTGACATATGCCGTCGATGCAGATATCACGTGAGAAGCGGGTACATGAGGTCCCATCTGTCACGTGGTCTGACTTCTTCTCTATAAAAGCTCGATCACGACGTCTGCAAAACAATTCACAGGGCTTACCTAAGAAAGGGTAAAATAAACAGCATTTTGCCATTATTTGTGGTTTTTCGCATCTCCCTCCCTCTCTTCCTTTCTTCTTTTTCTTCTTCTTCTTCTTCTTCTTCTTCTTCTGATTAAATCTGTCTCCTTCAATTAGACTGAAGATTCTTGCAAACTATTGTGGGTTTGTATAGCTTTGCAAGCGAGGGCATTGAACAAAGAAAATTCCTGAGATCAATAGTCCTCGGTTGTCAAACAAAAGATTTGAGGTTTATTCCGTCAGCCTTGCGAGGACAGGAGACAATAGTTGTCCTCGGGAGAAGAGTGATGCAGAGCTGAGGGTGTGTGTGTGAGGGTGTGTGTGTGTGTGTGTTTACCGCAATTTACGCCCATTTGAGTGTTATTTACATTATGATACAGTTTATTTACAAATATTTACAAGCTCGTTTTTTTTTTTCTGACACTCAGTGCATGGCAGAAAAAGTATTGAGTGAAGGAAAGGAGGAAAGGGCATCAACACATGTCGCAAAAGGACTAAGTACCTATAATTCCATGAACTCTATACCACAGAATGCCGATAGTCAATACCATACAAAATATTATTTCAAGGGGGAATTTCTCTCCCGTACCTCCTTCCCCATACCGCCTCACTCGGTGGCATCACTCCCTCGACCTTTTCAAACTGCACGTACGATCAAGAGTGGCATGCTTGGATCAACATCTTAACAATATTGTAGTGCCTGCCCTGGATTCGAATCATCATCCATGTGAATGAATGAACCACTATACAGGGGCCGCGGAACCGCAGGGGCTGGGGGGAGGGGGGCTGCAGCCCACTCACTTTTTTGAGTAGACACATAGGCCCCTGTACAAAAACCCGGAAGTGATTTTTTGGTTTGTACATGCAGCCCCCTCACTTTCAAAAACGTTCCGCGGCTTCTGCTATACCACGACACCCCTTATTACCTTCGACATCAGCCGGAATCCACGTGAGCTGGGTACCATTGGGTTGAATTGTATCATGGGCACTGCACTGCATGGCGCGAACACTAACTGATCCTGGATCACAATCCTAGAAAAAATAAAAAGGACTCCTCTGATTGCTGACTGGATTTTTTTATTAGAATTTAAAATATCAAAATATCAAAATACCCACATATAATACAAGCGCCACCCCCCCCCCCCCCCCCCACCCTTTCATCCGGCACTGATACATTGCAACAATACAACTAATTCAATAAATACTTTTTTCATACTATCATAATTATGTATCATAATAATTCGTGCAAAGAGATGTTGTTTCCACCAAAGTCTAATCTCTGTACAAATCATTGTTATCAGAATGACCACACCCCCTGGACCACACCCCTCTTTAACTTTGACCAGAGTAGTGAATTGATGCTTTTGAAGCCATGCAATATTCTTCATTCAAAATTCGAGTTAACAATACATACCTGAAGCTTACACATGGTATACTTCTTTCTCTCACCAACACAATATCTCCCTCCGTGAGATGGACTACGGGAAAATTGTAAAATGAAACAATGGTCAGTTTTTCTGCATCCGTATTCCAACAACCACGTCACATAAGCCTTTTTTTCAGGCAAACACTTTTGGGGGCATTGTTTGGAGCATGAAGTCCATGAAGTCCACTAAAACTACGCTGAGCTACGAAAAAACCCGAGACTTTTACGACCGATGTTTGATACGATCACTGATCAGATTACGACCCATAACCTAGCGATATCTGGCATATTGCATTTTGCATGACGATCTTCTGCAGAGTGCACAAAGGATCAAGTTTGTGGACAAATTTTTATAACATAGCTATTGCAAGTACACACGATTTTTTTATTCATGTGTGATTGTGCGCTTGTGTACTTCAAAAAGTAGACCTAATTCGAACTATTCTATACTCCGATAATTTCTTTTCATAATCATAATCGGCAATCTTTACAACACTGTCTTGATAGAATTCATAATCATAATTTTTTTCCCTGGGATGCAGTTTCAGTTCTGTTGTTTCTTGACACATGCATGAGGACCCTGCAAATTGTCAGATTTCCTTTCTTTTACAAATAATTATGCAGAGTGGTACAAAATAAAATTTTGGCAAAACATCTTGTCCAAGGAAGTAAGTATCCAATGAGGATCGAACCCACTTCTTGTACAAGAGTCAAGAACATATCACAAATTTACAAATGGATCTAACCAACGACCTCTAGTACAAGAGTCTAGATCTTATCATCAATATATCACTGGATCGAACCCACGACCTCTTGTACAAGAGTCAAGATCCTATCACCAGTATACCAATCGAGCCAGTTAGGATCACATAAATCAAAGAAGGATACCTGGGGTTGTTACACTGCCTCTCTCTGGACTTGATGCCCCGTCCACATGTCAGGGAGCATTCTGAATATTCGCTCCATGGGCCCCAGCCGCCATCAATGACCACGGAATGGTCATCGATGTCGAGACACTCTCCCGATATACACCACTGTGTCAATTAAGAGAAAATGTATTTCAATGATAGTAAAGCCATTGAAAATGTCACTTGATAACATTTTGTAAAAATAATGAAGGTAGGGCGGGACAAGTGTGAGACAGGCCAGTTGCGGGGGGCACGGGGGGGCACGTGCCCCCAATCGGCTGGCCAAAGGAGAGAGAGAGAGAGAGAGAGAGAGAGAGAGAGAGAGAGAGAGAGAGAGAGAGAGAGAGAGAGAGAGAGAGAGAGAGAGAAACGAAAGGAGAAGGAAAGAGAAAAAGGGAAAAACAAGTAGAAAGAAAATGGTACATCGGGAAGCGTTCCCTAGCTTCGCTCGGCTATAGCAATGCCAATGCTAATTACTATTCTTACGAAAGGAATCAGTTTGCATCTTGTCTCTCAATCTAATGTTATAGGCTGCTTTTGTTCCACTCATAGTTAGTAATAACCACATCTGGATTTCACTCCAAGAAGTTTACTAAAAGGGGCCTTTCTGTAGATAGCCTAGAAAAAAAACAAAAATTCCCATTTGTTAGTTTGCTAGCTCGCTACTCCCGCTAGGAAAAGCTAGAAACAAAATTTCGGGCACGGCAATCATATTTCAGAAACGAGTTAGCAAAGTATCGTAATATTTGGGCAGTTAGGAGGTTCACAAAATTACAAACAAACAAAAACAAATCCACTGTATTTTGCTGACGAATCCATACATTAACGTATTTTGTAGGGGGAGGGGGGTGGGCGTCGCTGACTTTGCTCGCTTGTAAAAACAGAATGGTTTCGGACGGTGAGTGAGGTACCTACACCGATTCATGATTCAGCTCACAGAGGATCGAATAGATTATACAGATATTAATATTTCGATGACGAAATAACACTTCTACAATGAAAAAAATGGGTATAATTTTCTTCGCTCGCTGCGCTCGCTCGATAAATAATCGTTTGATTTTTTTTTTCAGAGCAAACGAATTGGGCGAGTGAGGTGACCAAAATGAATAATTCAGATGTTCCATATGCTCACAATGTAATTGACTGAAGGGGTGAGTGTGTACTTCATCGCTCGCTCGTAATGGTAAGAGATATGATAGCTTCTGACTGAAAGCAATAGACTAGGGACGTGCTAAAATAGAGTCACTGGCAGCGAGTGATTAGATATTTGACTGAAATATCATCCAAGCCTATAGTGGTCCGATAGGGTATTTTGATAACAAAATAACATATGCTTTTACTGCAAATCAAGTTGTAAGTTTTCGGCTCGCTCGCTTCGCTCGCTCGCAAAATTTAAATACAGGGTGGTATCTAGCAAGATGCATCATTTTCCAGAAAATTTAAAACGCTTCACGTCCCTAAAGACACCTTAATGGGAGATCACTGTCGTTATTGTTAACATAATGAAAATTTCCACACACACCCGCACAAACTTTCCACTCGGTGCCATGGCTGTACGCAGCAGGGGGGCAGGGTGGAGGTTGCCCCCCAGAAATTCTGAATACTCAATATTTTTTTTTACTGAAAATTGTCAAAAAATCCACCAAAAGTGTGTACCAGATCTTTCAATTTCAGTTTTAAAAATGCAACAGCGCCCTCATGACCGGCTCGGTGGCTTCGCTCCCTTGCTTTTGTATTTCTTCAAAAATTTTACGCGCTTTGCCCCCCCCCCCCCCCCCCCCCCCCCCCCACCCAATGCGATGATCCACGGTACGGCACTGGTACAGGCTGTGTCTGGAAGTGACAGGAATTTGCGGGTTAAAACATTAAATCCTGAAAAAGCTCGGTCATAAAGGAACTCGTATCGAATCAGTCTTATCAATTACAAAGGATACTTGATCTAACTGACCATGTAAAGTCGAAAATGTGCATATGACATCCTGTCAACAGATAGAAGTATATTCAATATTTTATGGTACATTAATCAAGACTATGACAGCCACTGAAAATACGAAATGTGCAAAGATATCGTGACAAAAACTACCCACCTTGTCTTTGCCACATCGAGTACCCTGTGCCGCTGCAGTCATCCGAGACTTCCTCATCACTCCTACACTACACCAGAGAGTCGTGCATAGATCAGACTAGACTCAATGCGTAGAGAAGGAAGTATCAGGCGGAGAAAGAATTATAAAATGAATGAAAAGGGGAAAAGGAAGGGGAAGGGGACGAAAGGAGGAAAATGATGAAGAAAATAGGATCCAGGAGAAAAATGGAAAGAAAGGAAGAGTAGAATATATCACAGACCGGAAGCATGTATAGGAAGTAAAACTGAGTGATACTACAATAGTATGTTGCCAATTTGATTAGAAAATGACGAGGAAACGTATCAAATGAAAATCCCGAACTCGTGTTAACGACCTGGGGCCTGTTTCTCGAAACCATCATAGGTCGAAGTTCCTGGACATCCCATTGAAACGCGTGTTAATACTGCAACATGTGTCTCTATGGGTTGTCCAAGAAAATAAGACTTATGACGGTTCCGAGAAACAGACCACCGTTTCAGTAAAGATACTTAATAATCACAGGCTGAAATTTTGCTCGAATACTTTCGGATTTTCTCAAAGAGATTACCCAAGATTGCTTCATATATATAAATCTCAGAATTGTTGACGTCCATGAATATACTCACATGGTGTTTGCAATGAAGTCAAACGGGCTTTTACAAGAAACAAAATATTGCCGACACCCATCAATATATACGTCATAAAGTTATATTAAGTTCCCAGTAAAAGCTTAAATCGTCGTCTACAGTTCTTCATACGTTTTCGTCCCTATTCCTTTTCACTTAAATCTGCGTTTACTGTTTAACCTGCTCCCGTCATTAATTAATCTTCGAAGTTGTTTTTCTGTCTTTATTTTGAACAAAATTGCAACTACATAGATTCTTACTTCAAACATGGGAGAGGCAGTTGCGTTAGGTCCGTACTGCAGACGGCACTGGTGATCAGCAGAGTACATAACGCCTGGCAGAACCTTAGGATATTGGTACCGTGTGGATGACGGTGTATCTTCCAGACAGCTACCGCGTCCACTACTACAAAGAACATGGAATGGGTTCATCAGATTTGATTTTTAAAGTACAAACGTTTCTCTACAAGAATGCGAGTAATTTGATTATCAATCTATTGTTCAGGAACTGCTTGCAGAAAAGCATGACATGAATTGGTTTTAATTATCGACGATATGTTTGATCTAAAGTTAGGATACTGGTTTGTTCATTGTGGAAAAAATCTTTGCGGGATATACTGATAATTGCGAACACATGCGTGTTCTTATAATCCCACCGCTGCCGCTATATTTCTGTTTATACCAAAAGCCGACTGATCTACTTTCTGCTATATACGAGAGGTCCACAGCATGAGTTCAAGACCACTAGGAACCCTAGAGAACACCACGTATGGATTGCGCATCACATCTCATAAGATTAGATTTGATTCAATTCACAGCCTACAGCTGGCGCTATATTTCCACTTACTCTAGGAAACGAGTGATATACTCCCTGCTGCAAGTGGACCATGTTGTAGGTGTAAGACCACTAGGAACCCTCGATGACATCACGTATGGACCACTGTCATCGTGGGATGAGCATGATTTAATACTGCTATCGTGTTGCATGCCAAAGCTACATAAGGGGAAATCACAATTTTCAGGCATTCATTATTTATTTGTTTTTATTCGATATAAAGTACGAAGATCATGAAAATCCTTGTCAAGAGATACAGTGAACAGATATCAAGAACAATTATTCTTTTCCCATGCTATATAAAAAAAGAAATAATGGTGCCTTCTTTATAGCGCTCAGGTCCGTCAAGTTGTAACGTCCATGGCGCTCCAATATTCAGATATTCCTTGTCATAGCTTAGCGGCCAATTTAATGTGTAGCGCTCTAGCACGTTAGGTCCCAATTTACACAGGAGTGAAGAGTGGCAAACATAGGTTAATGTCTTGCCAAAAGATATTAGTGCCAGACTAGGATTTGAACCCTCGCCACTCTAATTGAGAGTCAAGTTAATGAACCACTATACCATGGCACCTCCATCGGCACGCCATACATCCTAAATAGCCATCAAAATTCTCTGGCCATCGATTTTGACGATTTAATCAGTGCAACATGGCCATGATGGCCGTTCTCAATCGTATTCCATATAAGTAATTCATTCTCACTTGTGTCCCATTTCATGAGCCACTGTGAAGCCCACGGCAAGCCCGTTGTCTTCGTTGATACTACAGCTCCGCTTCCTGCTACACATCCCAGATACATGGGCCAGTCCCAATGTGACGCAAGAATCCGCACCCCGACACAAGTCCTTCCTTCAAAGAAAAATATGACATGGTACACTCTGTATGATTCAGTGATTTAATCCAATTTATAAATTATTTGAAATAAATCATTGATGATCCCAGGAGCTAAGCATCTCCGAGGGGGTAAGGGAACAGGTCATTGCCCTGTGATAACTGTCCGGGGGAGGGGGCAATTGTCCCTGGGGTTATTTTTCAAGTGATAGTCACCCGGGGGAGTGTATTGTCGTAATTGTCCAGAGGGTGTTTGTCATAAATGGTAGTTGTCCGGGAGTTGGTTGCCCAGAACGTAAACTGTCCACGGGTATATACTTGTCCGGATACCATTTTAAACATGTATAATATGTTAGCAGTAATGCCCTATCAATGCGGTTCCATTCCGATTATTATTATATGTTCTATGTCATTATATGTTAATATTATATATACAGTCACATGGATGGGAAAAAAAGACCTTCGGGTTATAGTTATTTCGTTAATCTTTTCTCTTTTTTTCGCGGCATCCATGCGACTACCCTGAATTCCACTATTGTTTTGTACTCTTTTTTTTGTCTTGGTTGTCTTTGAGGCATAAAACGATAATAATTAATGTTGTTATCATTTTTCATGTTTTTGGTATGATTCATTCATTATCACAAGAGAGATTAAAAGTGATGTAGTGGTGAGAGAAAGGACAGGATCAAAGAGATGGATAGAAAATTAGACATTCAAAAACGGGAGAGGGAATGGCGTACATCTTTACATAGAGGCATGAGAGAGGACAAACTTAACCCAGTGACTACAGCATTTTGTTATTGCCATAGGCTTAATACAGGAGCCATCCTGGTTCCAGTAACCGATGGGTTAATAGAAGATAGGACGATACCGAATGAGAAAAGGAAACGTCAATTGGAGGAGACGTGGAGAATCAAAAGGGGAAGGGGAGTTGTACATGACTGAACTGTGACAAAATCTCTTCCCTTTTTTCACAAAATAAAATACAGGATGTAATTATGATGGATGGAATGGGGCTCACCTGGTAAGCAGTATCGCATTGTCATGGTGATTTGGTTGCTCTTCCCCTTCCGGGTTCAATTTTTCTTGCCATTTACAGAAGTTATTCAGTGTACTGTCTGCGTTGTTAGAGATCTCGAGATCGTCCTATCATTGAAAAAAAAACGATAATATGTAAGAATATCAGTCTTTTAACGCAAAACTGATGGCTGAGCTGACAGCGGATGAGGGACAGCAATATAAAGCATGCAGAAGACCGAAAACTGAGAAAACATTTGTTATAAGAGGGAGTGATTCCAGGGAGTGGTATTCTGAAAACGATTTTATCTTTCATGCCAGCAAAAAAAAATGTCAATTGTCACAAGAAATCTAAAATACAGACAATTCATTGGTTAACAGGTTCATACCTGCGCAACCAGGCTGCGTTCGCGTGAAATTAAAAGAGACATGTGGCCAAGTTCCAAAGACAAGAGGTTATCTCGAGAAATTTAAATTTGTTATGAAAATTAATCACCTTTTCCCTAACATAAAAGAAACATCGTTTTGAGAATACCACTCCCAGGATTATCGTCTGTACAAGTATGACTGTTATAATCTCGCATACATGCATTTACTTACTTCAGAGTAAGAAACAAAAAAATCATAATGTAAATTACATAAAAACTCCTCCCTATATCCCCCTCCCTGATCCCACCCCCTCTCTCTCCCTCTCTCTCCCTCTCTCTCTCTCTCGCTCTCTCTCCATCTCTCTCTTTCCTTCTACTCTCTCTCTCTCTCTCTCTCTCTCTCTCTCTTTAATAGCATGAATTGTATAAATCACCTGTTCATCTTCCAGCATGATCAGTCGCACGAGAGCAATATTCACCAAGTTGCCAATGCTGGGATCACGGTAAAACTTCGCCACCTGACAACAATCAAGCAACAGATGAAGACTGGTGAATAGTGAAAGGAAGCAATGATGATAGTGATATCGATGTTCTTGATACTCCTACTTATTTACCTCCATCATATCATCATTATCATCATAATTACCACTATAATCATTATTTCTCTCTCTCTCTCTCTCTCTATCTTATACTCTTCTCTACACAATTCATTTCATCAGCATGATCAGCTTACCTGTTTGGAAACAAATAGAAATATATACGTTCACTGAAGGGTTTACATGTGAGATATCATTCCTCCAACTTTCAGAAGAATTCATTTCGTCATGCTTGTCATGTTTGTACAATCATATACTCGGCTACCATTTGCCTGAACCTTGAATATTTTGTTACATGCTAGATGAGACACCATCTTTCCAATGATAGGCCTATCTAGCCAAATATAAACTCACAACATTATACTTTAGCGATAAACTTCTTTATTGTTATCATTATTCCTTGTTATTTCCTTTACATTTCGGGAATTGTTTATTTATTTAAGCGTTTTATATATTACTAATATTCCAGTTGAAGAGTATATATTTTAAAAAGGGAATCAAATTAAATCTTAAACCTACCAGATTCATGATCGTCAGAACATAGGTCTCGATGTCCTCATCCTTGTGGTATTCCATCATGGAATGGTCGACGACCACGAGGGCTTCGACTGTTCGTTCCATGCTGACAGACTTTCGAACCCGAGATCGAACTGTCTTTGGAGATGGGTTGCCATGCGACGGAACTGAACAACAAAATACAAGAATACTAAACTTGTGCCCGTTTGCGTTGTACACTATGCTGCCCTACTTTGACAAAAGGAAGCAAGTGACATATAAACCAAATTTGAGTTTTTTATATTTTCATATTTTACGTAGTGTACTCTTCCTGTGGGCCAAATTTTATGCGTGAACACTCATCCTGCTAAGAGATATGTTAGAAAAGACATCACAGTCTTCCATTGACATCAGTGTAAATGGATGATACATTTTGCTCTTTTACAGGAAATGTCACTTTTGTCACTTGCTTCCTTTTGTCAAAGTAGGGCAGTATAGGCACCATTCATAGGGTTGCGTCAGCGAGTGGCGTCGTAATTCTTTCACGCACCTTCAAAGAGTGCTGCAGTATAGATGAATCCGGTTTCAAAACACTGTAACTCATGTCGGCCATAACTGGGGGGCTTCCAAAGAAGAACAAAAACTGATTCAATGGTTTGTGCAATGAGCCAGGTGCGTTGCTATGTCAGTGCATAAATTATCTTTTGTTAGGCATACTTGAAGCCCCTCCCCCAGTTAGAAATTACCATTAAAAAAAGCACCCAAACCGCAGTGCAACAGTGGTTACTAGTCATAGGAATAGACCTGTTTATTAATAATTTTATGCAGACTTCTTGAACAAAAGTTTCTCTTGACAATTGATAAGCTAGCAACAACTTATGTATGACCAACAGACCTTATTAATGCTCTGTATATTCCACCCTTTGCCCCATATAGCAAAGTCATTATCTCACTTTCCCTGGCCCGAGAATGCCCGAAGTAGGCCGAAGAATGTTTATGGTGGGACAGCTTGTTTTGCTATGCTCCAGAAATGTAGCTCTATTAAAGGAATTTCAGTGCTTTTCACAAAGTCTGGTGTCAGCAAATCATGATCCACTCCCCATGAAAGCCCACGACTGAATGTCTTTAACTCTACAACACGCGTTTCTATGGGATGACCGAGAAGTTAGACTTTGACGGTTTCATGAAACGGCCCCCGGTTTCTATACAGTCGTGTAGAGATAGATGATTCAGCAAGGCATCAGACACATAGTCAACACATGTGCAGGGAAAACACAAACTTCATCGAAATTCTACATCAACTTTTTTCATAACGCAAAGAAATGGATAATTTTCTCCTGTCACTGGGACATTTTGTCATCAAATGGATTTTTAAAATTTTGATAACACGAAAGTGAAATTAAAAAGATCAATATACGCCAATTTCACTTTTCCCTTTCATATAGTGAAATAGAAAGATCTTAATAAAGGATTTTTATTTCATTAAAAAATTCCCAGACGCTTCCTTTAATGGGAATGATTTCACAAGAACACATCCTGCAGCTGGAAATTATCCGTATTGACTACTATATCGCATAACAGGTCTGGGAGTAGAGACTAGTTTCTATAAACGATTTGTGACCTTACGAGGACAAGGACGGTAGGTCATATTTCACAAGTGTGAGGGGTCATACAAGGTCGCACGCGACTTTGCGGTCGCTTGTAGATAATCCTGTTACGTAATCGTGGAATGCGCTCCCCCAGAATGAGATCAACCCTGGAAATTCTGTAGCTCCCCTGATACACATAAACCATAAACTACTATAGGCTGTATACAGATGGCACGTGCAGTCGATAGCCAAACAAATAACAATAGTCCCAAGATTTATACAAGTCGAACAAATGATCGATAAGAAAATATAAAAACATAACGACAGCAATTACGGAACAAATTTACAGTAACAATAAAACCTAAATTTTGATCATATATACGCGCTTGATGAATTTTCTGGAGTCTCAAAATTTCTGTAGCAAACTGTAATCATGGTAATTGGCTACTTGACGATAGAGCCCGAATATTTCCTCGGATATCCAGAGATTTAATGAGTTGTTTGCAGGCATATAGACCAATACTGGAATTTAATATATGGCAAGGACAATATTTGAAACTTCCCTACATTTTCAGTCAGATATTTTCTTTTTAATATTTTGAGATAAATACGTGCAGTAGATTTGTTCATTTTGAAATCTCTACACGATCACAAAGACTCAGGAGGAATAGACCCGTCATTTTAATGTATTTCATTTATTTATATATGTTACTCTCCTGTACGCGTGGTTACTACCTATTCTGTTCAGTTCATCTGCTTTGTATCATAGCATCTCAATAGATGGAATTCAGTTGGCATGCATTAGTTGTTGCTATGTTCGGAAGCCTCCGGCAAATGTCTTGGTTGTCAAGAGAAACTTTTGTTCAACAGATATGCATGAAATCAGAATGTCCGTGTCATTACAGTGTTATACATCCCCGTAGAAATCATGTTTAAATGACGTATTGACGTCACTGCACCGTTTGCGCATTTCAAAAGGTGATGGACAGGGCTATTAAAGTTGCCTAAACTTTTCATTTTTCAACAGTCTTTGCTGTCGTCTTTAGTAATACAAAGGAGTAAGTTTAATCATTATAGTCTGGGATCACCGAAAAGGTAACATTGGCCATGTTGACCTAATGGCCTATAAAACTATTCATTTCATTTCATAAATGAAAAAGCCCTCGAAAAAAGTACCATGGTAATTTGACCGTGTAATTTGATGGTAAAATTACCGTGTTTTGCACCGTGCATTGTACTTTTTCACAAGAGAAAGCAACATAATCACCAGTATAAATTGCACTTTTGAATATCACCCCATCTCAACCATCTAACGAACTATATGTTTTAGAATTGTATTGTTAACTTTTATTGCTAATGGTTTAATCGGCTTACCAGCTCCTGAACAAAAGGCACCACTAGAAGTAGAGTTCTTCTTTCCTCTGGTCAGTGACGGTTTGTAGATTATATGGGAATCGCCATCATCCACCTTGTCATATGTCGATGCATTGAAGGGTTCGATGACGAAATCATCCTCTCCCAATGATATTAGACCCCTCTGCCCAGGAGCACGGTAGCAACAACAACAAAAAAAAACAAACAAACAAAATCTCAAGATTTAAACAAGTCGAATGAATGAATATCCATTGCATATGAATACTGATAACTGTGATGATGATCGATAAGAAAATCTAAACGCATAACGACAGCAGTGACAGTTACACTAACAACAAAACCTAAATTTTAATTGTATATACGAGCTTGATGAATTTTCTAGGGCCATCACAATAATTTTCATGATTTTTACTACGTCTCAAAATTTCTGGAGCAAACGGTGATCATGATTATTGGCAGTTTGACGATA
Source organism: Echinometra lucunter (assembly GCA_029962745.1). Taxonomy (NCBI): domain Eukaryota; kingdom Metazoa; phylum Echinodermata; class Echinoidea; order Camarodonta; family Echinometridae; genus Echinometra; species Echinometra lucunter. Next base: position 28,235,734 of record CM057156.1, on the reverse strand, counting down.
TAACCCGAATATATTCTCGGATATCCAGAGGTTTAATGAGTTGTTTACATGTATATCGACATCGATAGTGGAATTTAATATATGACAAGGGCAATATTTCAAACTTGCATACATTTTCTATCATGTATCTTCGTTAAAATATTGATATAACATATAATCAAAGCTTACCAATCCTTGACACACGTTGACAGCAACCTGTGAATTTATATGTCCTTGAACCACTCCATGATACGAGCAACGACGATGACGTTCATACGCTGGTTGAAGCCAAGAAACGTTTGATGACGATCGCCTCTCCAGAACAAAGCCAGGCGAGATCAAACCCTCGTTCAACGTCAGAATCAAATGGAAGTCGTTTTTCGTAGTGGTAAATTTGTACTGAAGGTTTTTATGACCATGTGATTCGGAAGGAAATGGAGAACGACGATGTCGACTTTGGGCATCATTGTGTACGACGCGTGGATACACGATTTCGATGTACGATGAACCTTTATATGAAATCAAGACATATTTTGAATGTATTTGATGAATCACACAAAGAGATAATATGGTGAAGCTTAAAATGAGTGCACGATGAAGAGGTGAAATCGGCAATCTTAGCACTAGATCAGAGGGGAGAAAGAGAGAGAGAGAGGCCAGGGAGAGAGAGAGAGAGGGGGGGGGGGGGGATGGAGTAGTTGAGTGACCGACGCAGAAAACGGACTAGTAGCAAAGGAAGGTGAAAATGAGAGTGAGAGTAAGAAGGAGAAAATGTGAGAAGAAAAGAGACAGAAACAGCGTAATTGAATGACACAGATAAAGAAAATAGAAGAGACGAAAAGAGAAAAATGAAATCTGAATGAAAAATGGAAAGATTGGAAGACAGAGGGCATCAAAGGAGAGTGTTGTAATGTAAACACAACCGACATGACCGAGGGAGCGACTATTTTGTATATTCACTACCGACAAAAATTGAAAACATTTGTTTATTGGAAAGGATTCACCTATTAGTCCATATGTTTATCAAAGTAATGAAAAAATTAATTCCAATTTAATGACAGGGACAGGATTCCGTATTTGAAACTGAACAAAGAAAAAAAAAAAAGAATAAACGAACTAAAACACACAAACAAAAACAAGACACTTAATAACTTCGCAATAACGGGTAATAAATTGAGAGTAAAATTTGAACAGCTAGATGCATAACAAAAATACAATTATTTCTGTCAGAGAAAAGCTTTTGCTAAGTTATGAAATAATCTGTTACATCACATATATATTCAAAGCTAGTTATACAAGGTGATCATTTCCATTTACGATGATTACCGTTTTCACGTTTGCGTTAAATACCGTAGAACCTGGGGGGTGTTTTAAAACTAAAATATAACTTTAAAATTGTAGTATATCGGATAGCATAAGAGTATTAAGGAATGGCAGTGCTACAAAACAGACGGGAAAGCGTAACGTTTAGAAAGAATGGTGTTGAGTCATTCACATTTTCATTCCTTACCGTAATGTTGTTGATATTCAGTCAGAGCGTGAGAAAACTGGACGTAGTACAAAATGAGTAGGAATTTCAAAGTCAACATCACAAGACATCGGTAAGTGAGAGAAAATTGGAACTGGGTCGACGTGTGAAGCGATCCCATGCTGAGGCAATGGTGTGACGATCCGGCACCCCGCATCCCAAGAAAGCTCATCCGATGAGCGAAATTCTTCTTGTTATTATCGATTAACCCGCCGAAAGTATGAGCACTCCGAATATATGACGTTGTCTCTGTGAATGTAGTCGAAGCGCACTTGACTCTCTTCGGAGCTAAGTCTCTCCGTCCGTCCGCTGTCGACGCATCGGGTCACGGATGTCACTTGGATTGTTTATTGAAATATTTGACACTTCTATTGACGAGATCCAGAAATCAGGAGCTCCCTGGACACGATTCCGACGACCTTCCAAGGATTACACAACTGTCTCCTCTTCTGTCCGACTTTTTGATTGTTTGCCAGAGCTCGCCCTGTCTCCCCGACGTCGTCATCAACAGGGGTTTCGGAAAATGCCGGAAGCGGAATCACTTAAAGGTTCAGGGTGTCATGAGAAAGAGAATGTTGGCGGACCCGACCCCGCAAACATACTGCATGCCATGAGAGGCAAGGCCATGATTCAATCAAAATGGGATTAGGATGCGACGATTAATAACACACTGTCAAAAATAAGGTACTAAATCTCAAAGGGGTGACCAGCCTTGTAAGCAAGGGGACAGCCCCAGAACCAGAGAAAATGTGTTTTCAATAAATTTGAACACTTCGGATAAAAGTGATGGCAATAGTGGAGGACCCCCCCCCCCCAACTTTGGCTACGCCCTGGTACCTGATTAGAAAACCCTCACGAGATTATCTATAACCTCATTGGCAAGAAACGTCGTTTTATCCTGCCGCATGTAAAAACTTTTCGGCACTAATTTTCCATGATGCATGAATGTCACCGATCTCACTGTTTCTGAGGGGGCGTTTCGACCCCCACCTCCTGGCTACGCCCTGGTGAAAACAAGACAAGAGGCGAAATCATTCATCACTCCACTTGACGTGGAGGTGATAAACCACGCATTCCCTGCCCGAAATAAATTGATGTGCATGTTTTGTACCATTCAAGGGCACACTGACAGTACACCCGAATGAAACAGAGGTCGAAGTGCCTGTCTCTCATGGGGGAGAGAGAGAGAGAGAGAGGAAAAAAAAGGAAAAGAGAAAATACTTTCATTCTCCACCTCTGACTTTTCAGTTATAAACTACCTGGTGTTTACCAGTGACGTGGCTTCCTTGGAATTCGGGACAAATTTATGAACGTATATAGCTGAATCACGAATATTCCAGACGAGTCTTGCCCAGTAACTTTTCAGTTAGGGTCCCGGCATGCCCGGTATTCAATCACGGGTTACAGTTCGTTATTCCGAAGGTTCGTTTATTCCGAAGGTTCGTTATTCCGAAGGTTCGTTAATCCGAAGGTTCGTTTTTCCGAAGATTCGTTAGTCCGAAAAAGAAATAAGGTTCGTTATTCCGAGGATTCGTTAATTCGAAAATGAAAAAAGGTTCGTTATTCCGAATGTTCGTTAATCCGAAAACGAAATAAGGTTCGTTATTCCGAAGGTTCGTTAGTTCGTTAGTTATTTTCCGACTAATGAACCTTATTTCATTTTCGGACTAACGAACATCTAGGTATATGCAATTTACGTGTCTCGAAATAACGAACCTTCGGAATAACAAACATCACCCCAATCACGGAGGGGTGGGTTGCTTTAATTTTCTCCCCTCCCTCCTTATCAAATAATTGCAGGCATGTTCACCTTTGTGATCATGGTGTTGTGAAGGTGATGATAGGGGTAGTGGTGGTGTTGGTGGTGGTGGTGGTGGTGGTGGTAGTAGTAGTAGTAGTAGTAGTAGTAGTAGTAGTAGTAGTAGTAGTAGTAGTAGTAGTAGTAGTAGTAGTAGTAGTAGTAGTAGTGTAGTAGTAGTAGTAGTAGTAGTAGTAGAAGTAGTAGTAGTAGTAGTAGTAGTAGTAGTAGTAGTAGTAGTAGTAGTAGTAGTAGTAGTAGTAGTAGTAGTAGTAGTAGTAGTAGTAGTAGCAGCAGCAGCAGGGCCATACGCAGAATTTTTTTCCTGGGGGGGGGCAAGACACAAAAATTTTCGAAGAAACTCGAAAGCGAGGGAGTGAAGCGACCGAGCTTGTCATAGGGGTGCTTTTGCAAAAAGTGAAATTGAAGGATTTGGTGCACACTTTTGGTGAATTTTGTGAAAATTTTCAGTAAAAAATGCCCCCCCCCCCCCTCCGCCGCTGCGTACGCCATGAGTAGTAGTAGGAATATCAGGAGTATAAGTAGTAGTAATAGCAGCAGCAGCTAGTGACAGCGTTAGATTAGTAACATCTTATGACATTTCGCAATAGGCTGTCTTATTTTGAATTTCTTTTCTGATTTTAAAACATACTCATACATTTAAAAGTTTATGCGAAATACGTTCAACATGGCAATTTCCTGCATTACAAGATATCAGCACCAGTTCATGCAAAGATTACTCCAAACCTTGTGAAAATATCATGATCCGGTGTGAAAGGAGTTAAAGTACTGTCATCGTTTTAGGGCACTTATTGATTGTTTAAGTCTAAACTGCACTACATAAATCTCATTATTTTGTTACTGTCGTTATTTTTCACAAAATTGGTGGCAATAGTACCGAAGTGTGACGTCATAATTTTTTTTTTTCATTTGAGCATTTTCATGACTATATTCCGGTAGAGCATGATGAAAAACCTCCACACACCAAATTTGACGTGAATCGTTTCACAGTGGTCCAAGGTATGGCCACATGAATGCCCGAATATCCCCATTGAAATCAGTGTAAATTGGCCTGGTTCATAACTTGTTTAGAACCAGGCCAATTTACATTGATTTCAGTGGGGCTAGGTAGGTATTCATGTGGCCTCATATTGGGTCCCCATGAGCTGATTCCCATAAAATTTGGGCCATGGATGTTTTTCATCATGCTCCATCGAGACATGGTATCCGAAATTCTGAAATTCCAAAAAAGTTTTTTGTGACGTCATCACTTCGGTGCTCTTCAACGACCTTAAACTAAGCTGAATAAGATCATGTTTACCATATAGTGATTCTCAGGAAAAATTCAGAACAGGGTTATGATGCTCACTGAACATCTCGAGCACCTTATTCGGTTTAAAGATATCATGATATTTGTCACGAACTCTGGCTCTTTACAACGAGTTCCCTCTTCAAACTGTCAGGCGGATAATAAAAGGTTACTTCTTAATAAATGACAGTTCTTGACAGGCTAGATAACCGCATGTGCCCTTTACACACCCCCATTAAACCCTGTCACATCATGATAAGCATTTCTTTCCGGTATGATCAACTGGTGACAAACGGTAGAAAGAAAAGATAACCATGATTTCATTTCCGAAGAGGTTATCCAAGAATAATTTGGGTAAACGACGTACTCGAAAGTGCGTGATGGATCCCTCCAGAGAGCGATACTGATTCTAAAGGTCGTCCCTTCTTCCGATCACTTCTCCAACCCTCTCCTTCTTTCACTTTCTCTGTCTCTCTGTCTCTGTCTCTCTGTCTGTCTCTCTCTCTCTCTCACTCTCTCACTCCCTCTATTTCACTTTCCCCTGTTCTTTCCTGTCTTATTTTATCAATTCGTCTTTTTTAATTGACTGTTTCTTAGATCTGCCTATCTTCACTTTCTACATGTCTTACTTGTTACCCTTTCTATTCCAGTCTCTATTTTTCCTTCTTTTTCTCTTTTCAATTTCTTGCTTTTCTCATCCTTTCTATCTATCTTTCCTTTATCTTTCTCTGTCCATGCACTAGTATAGCGTAACATGGGTTCAGCCATTCAACAGTCAAGGGGCACTCGTCGTACCATCTTAAAGGGATTGCTTAACTTTGTCTCCTTTCCAAAAAAAAAGTGTTGACTTGGCTTATGCAGCCATCATAATTTCAAATCTTATGGTCATACAGGAATCGACATGATTTTACAGGCCAATCGCGCATCTACTTATCAAGATATTTAGTTTTCACGTAGGGAGAGGTAATATATGGATAGGGATGCAATATCGTCTTTAAAGATTCAGGACTGAATCCAGATTTTTTCAAAGGGGGGGAAGTAGCCGGTTGGCTTTTTCAGGTGTCTGGTTAACCCGAAAAAAAGGGGTCCTCTGCATTTTCACGTGCATTTTACCCCCAAATTTTGCCTTTTCTCCTTTTCAAAGGGGGGGGGGGGGGGGGGGGCCGCGGCCAATTCGGCCACCCCTGGATCCGCCCCAGTTCCCCCTCCCCCGTGCATATTCTCTCTTTCTCTCTTTCTCTCTTTCTCTCTCTCTCTCTCTCTCTCTCTCTCTCTCTCTCTACTTTTCTCCTTCTCTCTTCTTTTTTCTTTCTTTCATTTTCCCCCTTTCTTTTATCTTTGCACCGCTTGATTAGGGATTAATGCCCTCTCCCTACTTTTGCCACTTCGCTCCCCCCCCCCCGCGTCTCTCCTTAATTTTCTTTCCTCATTCTTCTTCAATATGTATGTCACTAAGAAAAAAAATGAGTTACTTGACTCACATCCAATCCAAGCAAAAACGAAAATTTGCTGTACTAAGATCACGTCCGACCTGAATGGATTTCCTACTGCGGGAATAACACCTTAAAACATTAATGTATGCTATCTCACTGACTTCATCCATCCGTTGGGGGAAATGAAAATTTTAGGAATTTGAATATGAAAGGCAAACTTCTCTTTTTGTTGTCTTTGATTTTGACGGATGTCTGGCAAATGCACCCAGAGATAAAAGTGCGTAAATTTAATAATTTCACGTGTTATCTTCGTTGGTGTAATAAGTTTTACTTTTAAAAAAAAATCGAGCGTTTAAAATGATCAGGGATCCTAGCTGAAACTGGCTAAATTTTCCCTTTTTTCAGTTTTAAGTTTTGTTTGAATGCCGTACAGACTTGCAAAATATCATTATAGTTTGTTTTATCAATCCGATGTCCCCTATTCAGGCCTCGTATAGTGACGGGGAATTCGTTGCTTTTCAAACATAATGTTAATTTTTTTTTTAAAGATACGCATGTGGCTTTGTAACAAGAGCAAATACATGTCTATTTCTATAAGTGAAAAGGATTCATTTCAAAATACATTACAAGGAGGGTGATGATGTACTGAAGGTGATGTGGTCCAGTGGATAAGTTTCCAGACTGTTACACACAGGGTATGGGGTTCGAATCCCTGCCTACAGGCCACATTTGCCGCACTTGACTCGGGTATAGTAAGTGGGTACCTGGTTGGATTTATTCCTTGAATGCACTAAGCGCATAGTGACTTGATAATGTGATATGCGCTTTACTTCATTGAAGAATGTGATAGCTTTGAATAGTCTCGCCTCTTATTATATTAAGCCAATATAGGATACAGATATCAGATAAGTCGAAACATAGGAATGTTTCACTTTGCGTTATCAGACAGGGTTCATTGTGTTCGGAACTGCAAAACGTCGGGCATACGTTGGGAACCTCCTTCATAAGAAGTTTTATGGTCTGAGTAAACATAGCACTGAAGCATTCTTTATTATATTTTAATGAGAATATGAAAAGGTTTTGCCTGTTTGTTTGTTTTTGCTTGTCAGATTGGAGGAAAAGAGGAAAAAAATCAGGATAGCAAGAAAAAAACTGAGGACCTCTTTGTTTGATTGATTGTTTCTATCTGTCTGTCTTTCTTTGCTTTTTGTTGGCTTGTAAGAAACTTTCAGTCTGTCCCCCTCAAGTTTTTAGACCTCTCAGTCAATATGAAATTCTTTGCGAGTGTACATAGGCCTAAGGACTAGGTCTACACGATATGGATTGTAGACTAGTATTTCATAGCGCCATCTATTGTGTGCAGTTGCAAAAAAAGTATCGGTTTCTCTTTCGGTCGCACGCCTGTAAATATTTCCCTATAGGTTCCTGTGTTAAAAATGAAATTTGATAAAATCATGAAAAACAAGTGCTTATAATGGCACCATTCAAACTTTTGTCTTCAAAATTTCCTTACAATATTTTTTAATTGCTGAAAATATGAAGGGGTGTTTTTCAGCATTTTTTCTCGGTAGAGGGGCTGAAACTCAGACTAACAAAAACTTTGTCAAAGCTCCAGTGGTTGTAAGGCTTTTTGCCACTCTAATTATAGTCCCCTTAAAATCCACCTAGGACCAACTGCTGCTCTCTCATGGGACTGATCTAAGCCAGTAATTATCCCTCTCTATGCACATATGAAACAAAGTGTTCAAGTATGTATCATTGATTTTATATGAATATTTTTTCAACTATGATGTCATCTTTGATACGGGTTGGAGGAATCTCTGAAAATGAACGGATCTATTTACAGGCGTGCGGCCTTTCCTTTCCGAATTCACAAAATTGTGGTGGCCCTGAAGTACGCTCGGTCATGTACGACGTGAATTTCGCATCTTTTCATGAATTTCACATCCCGGGTCCTGAACTTCGCGTCACGGGTCGCGAATTTCGCGACTGGGGCGCAAAGTTGGCCGCGAAATTCACGTCACAATGACCTGTTGTCGAGCGTACTTCAGGGCCACCGTACAAAATATTCAGTTTGGATAAACCTGAACACATGAATACCTTATAGTAAACCCCTCAAAAAGTTCTGCAATTCAAGTCTGAGGGGTAATACGTCGTTTTTTGTTTCATCATCATACGTGAGTGTGAAATCATTAAAAGCTTAATCAGTCATCATACAATGAATGTCATTTGTAATTATTATGCTGTCATGGGATGTGCAGTCCTTCTGAACTGCTGCATATGCAACAACGTCTAAAATGAAATGTTGAAAATTGGTTATTTTCAATAGTGACATTCATGCTAGACTTGCATGTTTTGTCACTATTCAAAACACATTGCATTTTGCAACTTTCCACTTCTGACTTTGCCCTATATTCATGAGTATTGTATATTCCATGTTACACGATGTTACAAATGGCACATCTTTGTAAAGAGGAATAATCAAGCTTTTCAGTGATACCAGTTTCGTTTTTCATAGATCAGAAACAAGAAATATATCATCCCTCATACTGGAATTTCAGAACTTTTTTTGAGGGGTTCAGTTTGATAAAAGGTTATAGTGTACAGGTTTAATCTATATCCCCCTCTTTTTTCAAACAAACGATCATTGATGTTCATTGCTATCTTTGTTGAAATAAAAATATAGAATTATAATAATATAATATTTATTAGGTGCTTGATATCATGAATACTGTTCTTTCCAAGGGCACCATATTCTGTCTAAGGGTTAATTACCAGAGCGTGTGATAAATTTTAAAGCAAAATTAATAGAACTTATCTTTTTTTACTCAACCATACGCCTACATGAATGATGAAAAAGTGTATACAGATATTACTGTGCGTGTTTAATTTCATACATTTAAAGTTTCAAATTCAGTAAATGGTATTCATATATATATATATATATATATATATATATATATATCTGTATAATATCAAACTGAAAGTATCACGATTTTCCTTAGTACCTCTTGGTAATAATGCTCTATTAATTGCGCTCTCAATCAAAATGTTGAGAGTTCGAACCCATGCCAGTTGGTTAATTATAGGCCTTAACAAATGCATTTTGAAATTGAATCGCCTCTCTCTCGAACCGGGTGTATAGGAATTCGGTATCTTACAAGGAGAATCGTCTAATTTTTAGCTCTATAATTATATCCTAGCTGCACGTCAAGCCTGAGTATAGCAATGAGTGTTTTTCCAAGGATTTTAAAGAAATGCTTTTTTATTTATTTATTTTTGTGTGTCATTGTTTCGTTGAGTTATGTGACATATAGGTCAAGATGATTTGCTTACCTTCTGGAAAAACCAAAGTAAAACATATATACTTTGTATTTCATGTTGAATTGTTTATTTTCTGACAAAACTGTAAAAAAAAAAAAAAAAGAGAGAGACAGCAACAATGAGTTCCGTGGAGTAATAATGAACGCACTCAAAACTACAAGTCCAGAATAATCATATATTTAGACATCACGCCTCATCAATCAATCAATCAACAATTCTTAATCAATATCAACACTCATAACTCATTTCATCATTCATATAATTCTTAATTCATTACGCAAATTTTTCGATGAAAGAGACTTAATGATATTTAAAGCTTTCCGACTGAATTATCTATCAGGCTTGATTGAACGAATTTCCTGTAATTAGTTCACTCGTTAACGAGCCAATTGCCCTTCTCCTTAATGCGGTAACAGGTTGTAATAAGCCATGCAAATGACATGCGAAGTACAATGATATACACACAGTGCCTGACGGAAACGTATATGCTTCATAACTAAAAGCATGCACTGGAAAATTGTATGAGGCTACATAATCTTGGCACACTTTTATAAACAGTTGAGTTTTAACGCAGCTCTCAAAATTGAACGCAAGCCCCAAATAAACAGTCCTATTTTCCTGGCTTAAAATCAAAAGTTATTGTTTTTTCCATCTGTGTTTAAACACAATTTTTATGCATAGAGCTATAAATATTTAATACATTAAGTAGTTTTACGTTATTTATGTCCCAATCCGCAGTCTCACTAAAAGATATGAATCAGAATTTTAATCAAAGATGATGTTTACACATCAGTTCAATCGTCTGTACAGTACAGTTACATGTACACGTATTATTTATAGGGCTATCAATTTGATATTTGGGTAGAGGGAATCGTGAACTGTTTTTGAAAGAAATTTTGATATTGATGATGCCATTTTCAGACCACGTGTCCTGTTCTTTCGAGTGAGCTTAATTTCCCCCCTATCATCATGATCATGCCAATTGCATAATAGTCAGGATCTCCGGTCCAGCTTGATCCCTCCGGGATGATATCCCTCCCCCCCCCCTTCTTCTTCTTCTCTCTCTCTCTCTCTCTCTCTCTCTCTCTCTCTCTTTCACTCTCTCACGCTTTCTCTTTTCCACTTTCTCTCCCTCTCTTCCCCTCTCTTTCTCCCCCATTATGATTATGACTTGCATCTCCTTTCTCCTCCTCTCCCTCTTTTTCCCTTCTCTATTCACCTCTCAATATCCATTGTTTTCCATAAATTACTCAATGTGGTTTTTCTTTTGAACTTGAAACAATTATCTTTGTGGTGTAGAGGGTCTCTGATTATTTTCATACAAAGGCTGGGATGAGGATTACATTGAACTCCTTCTGTCACGACCTTTTGTTCTAAAATAGATAACCACATGCTCCAGTGATTCATCCGAAGGGTGCAAGACAAGGGTACTAGCTTGCTTATGTAACAGCTGCTCTTTACTGGACTCTTAGCACGCTTATGGGTAGGTGAAAGGTGCCACAGATTTCCATCTTTTAAACATCAACAACAGTGAAATATTAAACTAAAATGACAGCCCCCCATGATGAAAACGAGACAAAACATACACTCTGCTTTCGATGAATGGTACAATCTAACTATGGAGTAAGATCAGTACACCCTGAAGCAAGAATGCAGCCCCTGAGAGTGCGATACTACACCATATAATCCCCCCCCCCCCCCTCCCCCGTACACAGGAGTGTCTTCTAGTGGAGGAAAGGCAAACATGTCGATATTGTGGTATGCGTTTTTCAAAGAAACTTGGAGAACCAATGTTCTCTAAAGGGGTCTTTAGAACCATTATTGGTTGTACAAGGAACCTTTTGGGGTTCTTGAAAATATAAAGAACCCTTTATAGAACCTCATTTCTGTATGGTTTAATATAAATACGGGACACACAAAAAAAAGGTTCTAATTTGGATATTTTTCTGATAGTGTTTCATAGTTTAATTAACGTACTTTTATAATTTGGCAGAGAATGAATTTTTCATGTTAATTGTTATCAAGGAAGAAAAAGTCGAAAGATTTCGTTTGTAGTCAGTTCATGCAGTTAGGGCTGCCAGTTTTAGTATTGAACAGCTCATTGTTGCAATGATAGAGATGTATACTAAAAAAAGAGAATAGAATAAATCTCTATGTCTGCAAGATGCTGGTGATAATGATAATGATGATGATGATGATGATGATGATGATGATGATGATGATGATGATGATGATGATGATAATGATGAAAACTTCCTGTAGAGCTCTGGTATCCGCCTCAGCTGGGCGCTCATTACATTCAGATAGTTTATCCATTTTGCAAATATCCATTATCCCTACATTAAAAGTTACAAAGCTTCACCATCTTTGACAGTTTTGCCTTTTAATCATGTTGATAGTTATGTCCTGGCTGGGGCGGACTGGTACAGATATTCGGTTGGGAAGATTCGAATCCGCGACCGGCCGACTCAAGTATGAAGGCCATCAGATTAAATATGATATTTTAAACAAGTAAAATCATCCTCACTGAGGTCCGAAATTATGATAGGAATACCAAATCGAAATTTTAGTGGACTGCAAGCCTTTTAATCTAAGTAAAAAGGCCGAATGAGCTTCCAGTCGTAGACAATCGTAAGCTTGCGTAGACAATCGTAAACATGAGCAAAATTTCGATTTTGGTATTCATATGACAATTTAGAACTTTCATCATTAAGATTTAATATGTTTGAATTTGCATCTTAAGAGTGCTTTTCAAAAATCGGATCGCAGACCGATCATGTGCGATGAACTTGATGACAAAGAATATCAGCTGATCCTCAGACCACAGATCGACCGGCCACCAAAAAAAACATATTGAGCTGCCCGTAAGGAAACCTCCCCAAACTCCCCATGGCTGCAGCCCCCCCCCCCCCCCCCACACACACACACACCCAAGATTTCGGGTAAAAATAAAAAACAAACAGAGAGAAAATGCTTAAAAATTGTAACTTCATATCTAAATTGCTCGCATAGGCTCATAAAACCATAAAACCCAAGGGCTTCAGGGAGCTCCGTTCTCTGGACCCCCCCCCCCCCCCCTACTCATAAAACGTTCCTCAGTGCCAATATAGGACACTAATTTTATGGTATAGGATAATATTATCGAAACTGTAAAAGTCGCTTCATCCCCTCATCTTGACATGCAATCCAATAATAAAATGATCTCCTATGCCAATTCCAATTACTGAGAAACGTATGATTTATTTAGAATGTCATAATTTCGAGAGCTCTAAAGTGCAACGCATCACACCAATTTTGGAACGTTTTGGAGGAAATGTGCAATATTATAGTCTCATGTATGAGTTCATAAAAACAATCTAATCTGCCACTATATTCACAAAATCTAGGACGAGCTCTTTGATTTGACACACTTCACAGATTTGACACGGTTTCATATACACGTGATTATGAAGTTAATCAAAAAGAGAACGTTCTCCATCCGAATAAAACTGCATTCATTCATCATCAATGCACGGTTTCTTTATTTAGATGTGTATTAGATTGCATACGCGAGTTTATTTTGAATTTAGAAGTCATGAATATGAAGAACATAACACTGTGTTTTTAATGACCTTATGAATCACTGCATGAAACATGTGAAAAGAAGGATTATGGAAAACCGATTGGTAATAAATTTACCTTATGTTTGAGCTCCCAAACTAAAATAATATTATTTCAAAGTACTGCTTTTTTGTTTTTATTTTTATTTTTTTTATTTTCTAAGTATGTTTGTATGGGATGGTTATTCCAGTTTTTTTAAAAAAAACTGCTCGCTGCTTTCCACTCAAATGAGTTGGTTATGATATTCACTCTATTTCGGTATAAATATTTGACTCATTTGATAAAGATTGTGAAAGCCTACATACATCACGATTGCTAGACAACGAAAGGGTCCCTGTTTAGCCGCCATTTTCCGGTACGACTGCCGCCCCTGATTTGCCTCAAAATAAAACTGCCAGGAGTGCTGGAGTGGATTTGTTGGGAGGAGTGTGTTTGTTGCGTGCATTTTTTAAACGATGAGACAGATGTCAAAAGGAGTGGCATAGTATGCCTCCCTATGGCAGAATCGTTGTTTGTTAACGTGTCAGAATCGTACAACAATTTGTTGAGGTCTTTTTTTTTTATTATTTTCAGATTTCTTGCTCCAGCCCCCGACCCACATTTCAAAAATAATATGTCCTACCGATGAGTTATTCACATATCGGAATGCGATTAATTATTCCTTCCTGTTCTTTTTGGTTGTTGTTGTTGTTGTTGTTTGGGGTTGTTTGTTTTAATATTCATGAGTGTTTTATAACATGTACATGTATAATAAACTCTATCCTCACAAGTCAAAGAAAGTAGACAGTACTGAAGGTCCTTTAACATGATGATTTTTTTTTCAGCTTCGTTGATGCTACTATTCTCATTATAAGCGGACATCCCGGAGGACTTGAGGACTTGTCCCATGCCCCCCCCCCACTATTTTTTTCTGGGGGGCGCAATATCAAATCCACCCCAAAACGATTTGTACTGCCATGATTCTAATACAGACTAGATGAATCCTCGACCGCGCGCGGTCGAAATTTATGCCCCCGCCATTGCCAGATCGGAAATATATGGCACATTCATGTTCATTTTTTTATTTTCTTGTATACAATAACATCTTTGACCTTGACCTTGACCTTTGACCTCGTGACCCCCAAATCAAATGAGACCATTATGAGACCTTCCCTATGCAAACATGAACCAAGTCTGAAGTTGAACCGTCACAGAGTTGTTAAGTTATCGCAAGAACCAGCAATTTTCATGTATATAATGAACTCTATGACCTTTGACTTTTAACCTTGAGACCCCAAAATCTAATCAGATCATTGTCCCTCCCATATGCATGCATGTGCGAAGTTTGAAGCTGCTTCGCCAAATGGTTGTTGAGTTATCGCGAGAACGGACCATTTCTATGTACAAAATGACCTCTATGACCTTTGACTTTTCACCTTGAGACCCCAAAATCTCATCAGATCATTGTCCCTCCCATATGCACACATTAGCCAAGTTTGAAGTTGATCCGTCAAATGGTTGTTGAGTTATCGTGAGAACGAACCATTTCTATGAACATAATGACCTCTATGACCTTTGACCTTTGACCTTGAGACCCCAAAATCTAATCAGATCATTGTCCCTCCCATGTGCATACATGAGCCGAGTTTGAAGTTGATCCGTGAAAACGGGACGGACGGACGGACGACCCGAAAACAAAATGCCTCCGGCAACCACCTACGGTGGGCGGAGGCATAAAAATCTCTCTACAAAATACAACTTTTTTATACAGAGATTACCTATCTATCTTGTCTCCACCTTGGAAGAAAATTGATTTGTAGAACCCGTCTCAAAGGACCACCAAGTTGGGTGGTTCTTCTACTTTAAGCCAAGTAGACATGCAAGAAGTGCGATTCTGTTTTGTATTCTCGGTATACAAAGCATAACGGCACATTTTCATGAGGAGGGCTGGCGCTTTAGGGAGAGTTATCATTTCATCAGTATCTAGACCTTCGACAGGCTTTTGTCTATGGTTTATGTAATAAGGTTCATAAGTTCATAAGGTTCATAAGGTTCATTTATTGTCCCTATTCAAAGAAAATGGAAATTCGTCACATTTACATGGCATAGAAAAAATACATCAATACATAACATTAAAAGTACATAAATTACAACTGAAATAAACAGGAACAAATTAGCGAATACAAACAAACGAAAAAATACATGTCTTGTACCAAACAGAAATGTAGACATTACATTTACAAAACGTAACTTATATGTTTTATTTGTTTTTTGTTGTTTTTTTGTTGTTGCATTTTTATGAATATTATTTTAGTGATACCACTATCCTTATCATACTGAGTTACCATTTTTATTCATCGCTAAGATCTGTTAATATTATTATTTCTGTTATATTATTATCATTATATTATTATTGTAATTATTATAATTATCATTGTTATTATTATTTTTATTTTTATTATTATTATCTTCGTCGTCGTCATTATTATTATGATTATTATCGTTATGATTATTATTATTTTCATTGTTATGATTATTATGATAATCATTATTGTTGTTGTTGTTGTTATTGCACTATTCTTATCATCATCGTCGTCATCATCATTATCAGTTTTGTGATTGTTCTCATTCTCATTATCTTTTTTAAATGTTATGTATTAAGTAACTTGCCACTAGTAACAAGTTATTGGCTCTGTAATTTATACTGAATTCATACCCAGGTGTTTATATTCATGCATTAAAGTAGCGGCGTGTAATGGAGAAAAAAGTTTGAAATCCCATAATAAATAGGATGATTATTGCATAACAGATTACCTAACACAGTTCTTTGAAAGCATTCATGATCATACATGTAGTTAGAACGCGTACTCATAAGCAAAACAGATAAAACGAATAGATATAGAATAGCTATAGATCATAGCTAGTATACTCCTGTCTGGTCTAATGAAAATTCAAAGAAACTGCATATTTTGGCATTCCTCTGCCCGAATGACGATTTTCAGGCACCTCTCTGTCAAAATAAGAAGAATCATAGGAATAAATGGGGGGGGGGGGGGATGGTTCCACAAAAATCAGAACATTAAAAGGGCCTGGGGCTGCAACCCCCTCCATCCCTTTCTCGTAGTAGTCACAATATTATAGTTATTGTTACCATGTAACCTCATTTGAATGTGAATTTTTGTAATTATATTTTTAATCATACGTCAGAGAGACAACAGGTGAATGTCATGTAGAGCTTATTATGTTAACCGGAACAACCCATTAAACAATGAACTACTCATGATCATGATGATCATAGTTAGATCCAAAGTTCCAAACCTATGCCTGGACCGCCATTCATCATGTTCATGCCGACTTGTTACATGACTGCACTAGTCGTGCTGGACATGAAGTCCACTTATGTACATTGTCATACATGAGCAGAGCCATTTCCTGTCATTCCGTGAGTATCAATGAAACACTAATTTTCAAAACAACCGTAATACTGTCTAATCACTCCCCCCCCCCTCGAATATTTTGTTATGACGAAGGTTGCTGCTTGAGAGAAAATGAAGGGGTAATGGTGCAGTAGAAATATAATAATTGAATATGTAGCGTTGAAATAGTTTAGTTTGAACACCCACCCCCCCCCCCCCCCCGCCCGTCCACCTCGAAAATCATTTCGATTTTTTTTCTTCGTTTTCCCCTTTATTATTTGTTGCTTTTGCTACAATTATCTTATTCGCTTATTTTCGAGTAGGTTTTACTTGTGAGTTTAATCTCTGCCTCTCCAATATATTCGTGATTATTTTTCACACCTGGTTGTGCGTGATTTTTAAATCTATTTTAAAGCGATGCGATATATCTGGAAACAGAAAATTAGGATTTTTGGGATATTTGCCAATGCATTTTGGTGTAATCCCTGCCAAATTCAATTCCTTTCATTCATTTGATCAGTGTGCAGTAGGTCCTGTGATTCATCTCAGGCTGTGGTTTACCGATCTTTTTTTTTTCAAATGTTGGGAAGGGTGAGGAATATTACAGGGAAAATCAATTTTAAGGGATCGTGTGACCCACCCCCCCCCCCTCAAAAAAAAAGATGACCTACTTGTATAAAGCAGGTAGGACACTGTCTGACAATATCAGCTCAATGTCAACAGTTGATTTTTTTAATTGGTCGGACATTTGTTTTTAATAAGCAGGTCACCGGACTTCCCACTTACTGATAAGAAAAAACATTATTTATGAGGTATGATACTATAGTTAGTAACTTAACTACGGGGGTGGGGCAAAGGGGCCGCCGACTCCCATCCCTTTCGAAAATGAAGGGAGAGCTAACGAAAAGAAGATAAAATAATGAGATAAAGGAGATTGAAAGTGAGGTTTAATGTGGAAAGAAGATAACCCTTCCCCCAGTCAAGGGTATTTCTTCCATAAGAATGAACCTCCTTCGTACCATTGCCCTCTCCGTATCTGGATACGCCACTGCACTGGTGCGATTTCAAAGGTTTGTTTGTTTGTGTTTGTGTTTTTGTTGTTTTTAGGGGGATGGGTGGAGGTATTGTGACGAAGTTGGTAAGAGCACGCCTTCTTGATCAAAAAGGGTCGTGGGTTCAATTCTCACTGATGCCTGACCAAGGTGTATTAATGGGTACCTGGAATTGTTGGGGTAACAACAATAATGTGCCGTACGCACATTGAGAAACATCCACCCTTTGGGGTGGATGTTACTCAGTGTAATTATCTTCATTAATGTTATTATTATTATTAATATTGTAGTTGTTTTTGCCCCCCTCCCTTTGTTTTTATGTGTGTTACACTAACATACTCAAGAGCAGTGATGATCAGAACTTTAATACCTGATTCAAAATATTCTGTAAATACCACTAAAATGTACTCTAAAATAGGTTTCGTAAAACTTTATCAAACACTATGGGTCTAAATAAAGGTATCATGCACGTACTGGGTAAAACCTAACCTGTGCTGGGTAACTTTCAACCAATTTGAGGGAAAATGTACCCAACAAACATTCATTTTACCCAACACTGTTTTACCCAACAAACAGGCTTGTTACCTTTTTACCCCTATATACGCCTACATGATTATTTAAAAATATCACTTTACTCTGAATATGATTTATTTTGTACAAAAAAAAACCTTTAAACAAAATACGAGCATTATCAAATGGTTTATCTCTAATCATACTTATGAATATCTTGAAAGAAACGACATGATTCGGCAACACAATAATCTGCTGTTGATTTGCTATAATTCATAATCCAAAATTGAATGAAACACATTAATATTCCCACTTAAACAAATAAAACAATAATTCTCTCTCTTTCTCTTTCTCTCCCCTCTCCCCCACCTTATGTCCCTCTCAAACTCGGCTCAAAGAATAATGAAATTTGTATGAAATTCTTTTTTTTACTTGAACGAATCACAATCAACCAATAGCCATGAAACTTTTAAAAGCCAGTGAAACGATCTACGGGATGTGTTTGATAAGAATGTTCAACGATTTTGAATAATGGGCCACCTGCTCTCGTATCCCAGCGAGCTGAATTCCTGTCCATCAGTAATCCTCGATTATTGGCCAAGTCGATGAGACAGTTAATTGTTCCCTTTTAGTAATTGTTTCCCATTGTATTACCTATGATTTTCATTGCCTTGATGTGAGTATCCTTTATTGTTCGAAAACGTATTTGTTTTTGTTTTATTTAATTTAACTTATTATCAATCCAAAGGAATATTGTTTGTTGTTGTTTTTTCTGGATGATGTTATTCATTTTCAATTATCAAATGGAAGTATAAAATGTCAAATACATTTCGGTTCACAGAATATGTTGATAATTGTTAACCTGACATGTCCAAAGGAGACGGGTCGGACGGTGTTATTTTTCGACTAAAATTCTATGGATACATACCACCCAATGTATCCCTCGCAAAAACAAAACTGTGGGTAGGTACAAGCTATCCAATACTTTGTTTATGCTTTTTCTCTCTTGTATGCTTGTTTGTGCATGTGTTTGTTTTTATTTTTAGAACAGGGGAAAAAATCATGAAAGACAACATACTTTAGACGTTAAATGGATAGTGTTTAAAAGCGTTTCACGTATGAGTTACAGATATACAGCCCATGAATTAAGAGGGTTCGTTTTTAACCATGAGTAAGCATGGTAGAAGGAGGCCAAAATGAAAGAGGTATCCAACGGAAATGTGGTCACTAGTCAGGTGGTGTCAAGGCTTGACCTTTAATCATCATTAATCGCAATCGAAATCTTCTCTTAACCTTCGTATTAACTTGTACAAGAACGTATGAGACCATATCTTCTACGAAATGGTGCGTGCGCGATCAAATAAGAAGTGCGCTGCTCATAGCACTTCTCCATTAGTGGGTGTGTGTTTTTTAGCTAATTCGGCGGGTTAGCCCTTAAAAGGGTCCATATATAAAGCGAACAAACATTTACGGGATACCATTCCATCCATGCTTTTCAATGATACGGACCTTCTGTCACGGTACTGATTATTTATTTCTGTTCCTGCCATCGTTTTCCTTGGGGAAATTTTGTTTTAATAGCAGCCGTCAAAATGAAAACTGTACTAGCTATTGCGTGTTTCTTTGGTAAGTTGCAACAATTTTCTCTACTCCTCTCTTTAAAGAAAAAAAATCCCAACTTGAATAGTTCTAAAAATAATAAGTTATTGAAAGTTTCTGAGCCTGTTAATTCTTAAACGCCATATAAGCTGTTTCATTAAGCCGTTTGGTAACGTTGTGTGACATTAAGGCATTAAAGCCTATAGCAGAAGCATCTTCATCTCTGCTACCACTTATTCTCGTGATTGTTAGGGATGGAAGCCGTCCAAACGTCTGGAGAGACATAGGCCTACCCAACAAAGGAATTGTAAGGAAAAACGATTTCCAGATATATTTTGCACTATTTCATGAGCATGACGGGGTTTTTAAGTTAGCCAGCTGATACAATATCCACATCAATAATTTGTACCTATAGGTAATTTACATTTTCATTGACATTAAAAACTCAGCTCAGTCTCTCTCTCTCTCTCTCTCTCTCTCTCTCTCTCTCTCTCTCTCTCTCTCTCTCTCTCTCGCAATGCTTTTTTTTCTGAATGGCAAGATGGATGGTACATTCTGCTTTTTAATGTACGATTCCATCTGAAAAGTAGGCCCTACGTCTGTGTATGGCTACGTACAGCGAGCGAGCAAGTCACGCCCTTTTCGTATAAGAACATTCCTTTCTTTCTTTCATTCTTCTTCTTTTTTTTTTCTTTTTTTTGTAAAAGAGAGGCAGAATGATCTCTTTAATACAAGGGTCATAATGATTGACCCCTTTTGATATATTTTAGAAAGCCCTCCCCCCGCCCCTCTCCCAGCCGAACTTTCATTTGTGATATAATTGATCATTTTAATGGAAAGATTCACAAGTCTATAGCAGCTGCTATACTCCCTTTTACAGTATTTAAGCAAACTGTGACTAAATATCCCATTTTCCTATATATGCTAAGCCTACATTTCCTGTTGTATTTATTTTAACGGTGGATTTTAAATCAAGTGCTTTTTCAGTTTCCATTTAAGTTTCCATGCATGCACATCACCTGAAAGGTCTTAATCCTGTGCAATATAAAAATATCTGCAATTGATAAACTGCTATAGGAAATGTTTAACGATATACATCCATATTCATAGAAGAGGTCTCCTGTGAAACATTTTAGGCCAATAGTGTCAGGTCTCATTAGTTTCCTCAAAAAAGTTGTGCATCCCATCTTTCGTGTGTGTGGTATATGCTGAAAGGCCAAGCGGTTACGCCTCTATCATGTCTACCAATGCGCACCCAGTAACAGGTTGATTCCCGTTATATGGCTAATTACGTCACTTGTAAATCGTGTCAGTAAGCTGTCACATCCATTAAATTCACTCATATTATTCATTGTCATGTAATACCCCCTGATAATAATTCTCACACGCAATGGTACTTCCCAGTGTGACCTAAATTAACGTTATAGTGATGATAACAATAATTATAGCTGATATATAGCGCCTTTTCCACTGGATACACTAAGCACTTTGAGATGTCATCCTTGGGTTAGCATTGAATACCAGGTAGTGACAGTGCAAGTTAAACTTTAATGAGTACGTGCAGTCTGAGACAGATGTGAATCGGCTATATACGATAATATTTTTCACAATCAATTTGATATTTCAGTGTTAATCACATAAATACTGTAACGTTGTCTACATTCTTTAGAAATGTTTGCGTGGAATCCGTGGATGCATTGATGCTTACCTACAAACAGGGTGACAAAGATATTTGATAATGTTTCGAAGTGCGTGTCCGCCTCGTTTCCACAATGCACTCACTGTCAAATGCCGTAAATTATTTTCGTCTCTTGCATTATTCCATGCATAGGCAAGCGGCTCAGTACTGTTTTACCTGGCTAAATAACTCATAAACTATATTTAATTATAATTTTCATTAAGTTTCGTAGCGCTTGTGGAATTTTCGGCATCGGGGGTTTCCACGAAACAGTTTGTAAAAGAAAGACTTTCTAAAGTTTACTTCACTACTAAGAGATTGTTTTATCATTTTATGCAGATTCATTTGAATCCATCCACTCTTTTTTTCTAAAGAAAACGTTCATTAGTATCGATAATTCTAATTGCGAAAGCTTTACATAACCTTACATATATGCTTGTCCTCAAAACGTGATGGGATGTTGATATCATACAGGAAATGCTTTGATATCATGGAATTAAGTAGTTACAAAAGTAGATTTAAGTAGCTATTCTGAAGCCAAAGAAGACAAGAATTAATTGCACAAAGCTGATGGCTTAATGCAAATTCTTTTCATCCGTTTGGTGATTGAGTCCAGTAGCCTTTCATTCACCGGCGTAAATCCATTTCGAGGAGGGGGGATGATCGACTTTTTTGGCCGAAATTTCTGCCGATGGTGTGAACTCACACTTAAGTATATATACACACACACACACATCCTTACTCAACTGCGCAGATCCCCACACACATATAATTCTTTTATTTTGCGAGCGAGGGAAAAATAACACCTTTTCTGGTTTTTAAGAGCATTTCAAATGAAAATTCCACTACATGACCGTCGTTTATGACATTTTAATGAAAACTTTCACCAACTGATTAATTACAATATGGTTTTCCTTAAAATGAGGGGGATATTTGTACACGCTATCCCCCCTCTTGAAAGAGTGGGGGATATGCCCCCCCCCCCCCATCCCCAGGATTTACGCCAATGCTTTCATTTATATTGTTGTTAGTTATGATAGTTCCATACGAGTTTTGTTTCCATTTGTTTCTCAATTTAATCATTCTTTTATTTTAGGGTTTTCATTAAAATATTTGTTAGTTTAGTCAACATTCAGTTGTGATGATTTTTCCCCACTTGACATCTCTGTTCTATCAGCTCCATCTCATTTATTCATTTATTCATTTATTCATTCATTCATTCATTCATTCATTTTTTCGTTTATTTTCCTTTAATTCATTTATGTATGGATTCATTTATTATCTATATATTGATCTATCATATTCATGACGACTCAATTATCAAATATTATAATGGAAGATTAATCGTCTTTGTTTCATTTATTTACTGTTTATTTGATTCATTCGTGAATTCCTTTTCCTATTATCCATAAGTTTTATTTTCTACAAGTCCTCAATTTATTTTGTCTCAAAACCATTTCTCAATAGTTCCTTTAAAAAGGGGGCCTTTCTTCATTGTCAGTCAACACTTGCTCGCTAAATCAAAAGTTTAGTCAGGTCCTTTTCCTAAATCATTACGCAATGCAGGACTTCTTCGGAGACAATTAGAGTTAAATTTAATCTACCTTCTCTGTTTAATGACTCTTTTGGGGTAAATCAGGAGGCATTCTTTAACTGAATATTTGGTTAATTGCCAGAAACAGTTGGAGTTCCACCCGTCAAATTTATCTAGATCACTCGTGAACGGTGAATCATCGTCAAGGCCTATATACTACTGACCTGATTTTTTTCCTCATTCTTTTGTCATTTTCACTGAACTGAGATATTTCCATCTAGCTTAAAAATCCCAATAAATTTGTCGATTTAAGTGATTGTTAATTGTTTCAAACCATTTATCACCATAACAGGGCCACGGTGATGAAGTTTTTATTGTGTTTGTTACAGTGGCCTCCACTCTAAAAACTAAAATGTTTAATGACCATTTAAAAGGGTGGATGAGTAACTACATTTTCAAAATGTATTAACACTTTGAACATGCTGGATTCAACACTATACATGCTGGACACTAACCTTTATAGCGTTGAATCCAGTATGTTAAAAGTGTTAATCTAATATTTTGAAAATGTAGTCACTCCTCCGCCCTTTTAAATGGTGATTCAACATTTTAGTTTTTAGAATGTCCTTATGTTCTAGTAATATCATTCGGTCATGAATAATTACTGGAGAATTTTCATGTTTCGATTACAATCAATCAGATTTGCTTCTTGTTTATTCACTAAAGAGCTTTACTCGGTTTTAGCTGATGATAGTCTTAATATCCATGGACTAGAATGTTCATTTTTTTAAATGTTTTTATTTTACGGATTTGGGCGAACTGGCCATGGTGCGTTCGGGGAGTTTTCTTCCACAGGCCGCTCCATACTTTGGATTTAATTATAGGCATGATAGGAGTTAGTCAGTCGGTGGTCTGGGGCCGATTCTATAGGTCACGGGGCCGGTCAATTCGAAATTCACCAGAGAAATTTCAGTCCCAATCGGCACGTGTTTAAAAAAAAAATGTCGTGCATAGTAAAACTTGTTTATGTTGACATGCATTTTATTTCCTTCCAAGTGGGAGCAGGCTTCATACATAACTCCGATTAAACAGTAAACCAGTTCACAGTTAGCTCATGTTCCGAATGATCTCAAATATCCACAGATATTTTAAGCATGGAGGGGTCCCTTTTTGCGCACTTTCAAGAGTCGCTCCTACAGTGACAGCGGTGCTTCATGAATAGCTTTTATTTCCCCTTTTGTAAAGGGAATACTTCCACCTGGTTACCATGGAATGCACCGTCGGTGCATGATCATCATCACATATCAAGTATTCGTGTCGGTGGGTTTTAGATTTTTGTCCCAATAATTGACCTTTATCTGCTCACGCTCAGATTGAACTGGCTAGCTGAAAGTAAATTTCAGTGGTGTATTTACGCTCTTACTTCAACTCTATTATAGGTCTATAAAAACTTTTAATTCTATAGAGGAATATTCTACATACCAAAAGTATTCACTCCAGGTTTATTGGAACAACACATTTGACCGATTTGGTTGATATGGAGATTTATGTAAGAAATAAAAAATTGAAAGCACTGGGAAAATCGATGACCTCATCATTCTGATCATTGCATTCATTCATTCATTAAGATGCATTCTGGACTGGTTGCATTAAATAAAAAACACACGCACATTTAATTGGCAAACACTTTGACTCGCCATTTTCCCCCATTATTGAGGACTTTTGAGGCTGCATGTCTTACATCTCTCTTCTTCTTCTCCTCCTTCTTCTTCTTCTTCCTCTTCTTCTTCTTCTTCTTCTTCTTCTTCTTCTTCTTCTTCTTCTTCTTCTTCTTCTTCTTCTTCTTCTTCTTCTTCTTCTTCTTCTTCTTCTTCTTCTTCTTCTTCTTCTCCTCTTCCTCCTCCTTCATCATCGTCTTCTTCTTCCTCCTTCCTTCCTTCTTCTTTTTACCGTTGTCTTTGTATAAGAGGGTCATAGACTCGTTCATGTAACTTTGTTTTGTTGTTGTTTTTGTTTTTGTTGTTGTTGTTGTTGTTTGTATCCATTTTTAGTGTTTTACCGACTACCCCTTTTTAATGGGTCTTCTTTAATTCGTTGACACAACCTTAACGGTAATGAAGATTAAAAACCCTTAAGGTTTGGAGACCCCTTCTGCCCACCTCCCCGCGAATCACTGCTGCAGGGTTTACAGTAAAACGAGTATAG
>CM057156.1:28047411-28210290 GCA_029962745.1 Echinometra lucunter | reverse complement strand
TATGTATGAGAGCTAGAGAAAGGGATCCATGCAGAGTGTCAGGAAAAATGTGAGATGAGGAAATTTTGCTGTAGACTAAAAGAAACTCTATAATTATGTGAAAAGAGGATTTATGAAGTGAAAACCAAAAAAAAAAAAAAAAAAGGTGAAGAGAGAGTAGTGGGGAGAGGAAAGGGGGAGGTAGAAAGAGGGGAAGGAGAAGAATCAGATATAACGAGGAGAAGGAGAAGCGTGTGAGACAATAAAACTCATATGACAATTGTGTTGATTCCATAGTTCAACTTGTCATGATTTAATTTATTCGTTCCTTTAGCGACAGCTGGACATAACTTGGCCAGTGGCTTTTAATTCGAGACACGATGACTCGGCAATATGAAGATGCGACAACTGATGCTCAATCTCGCCAGAAATATTGCAAGTAATCATGATCCACTCGAAGCTAAGACTAGAAGACGGTTTGGAGAAATATATGGCATCACAAAATGGCCCTTTTCTAATCACCTTTTCTAATTCTGTGTGAATAACTCATTCTTCTCTTTAAAAATATCAAAATATTTATATTCACCGTTCTCGGAAATCCTTTGCAGAAAGGGGTAAGGATAAAATGTAGGCACGTCCTCGTGCCGTGGTCCAAAATAATTGTACGTTTCATCAATTTTCGTTGGCCTTTTATTTAAAAAGGGGGTCTATATCCAAATAAAGTTCTGGTTATACCACTCATTTAAATCATTTCATGAGATACCACAGATCTAAAGTAAGTAACATATTTTTTAATCATTTCATTGGACACCAAAGATCTAAAGTATGTGTTGCCCAAAGTCACAAATCAAAGAACATATTAAAGCTCTGGATAAATATGAAAAGGGGATATTTGATAATTATGTTAATAACATAATTTTATAAAAAATTGAACTAAGTTTGGCCTTTTTCTTCTTCTTCTTCTTCTTCTTTCTTTCTTTCTTTCTTTCTTTCTTTCACAGAGATACGATGCATACACAGTATGCCTTCCGAAGGAAGGCTAGAGAGGCAACTAAAATTTGACCTTTGACATGCCATAGGCTTTTGCATTGGGCCAAAATGGCGGCCGCGGCAAAATTGAAGACGACTTCGGAGGGTCAATTATTATTCATGAGATAAAACTCTCAAATACCGTTCGATGATTGGGTAATTGCCTTCATGTTTATTGCATAAGCTCATACATAAAACATTTTTGCCTTCCCACAATTCCCTACGATTTGAGGCAGCAATTCGGATAAATGGCGGCTGGCAGAGGAGTGCAACTTTTGACCATTTCAGCACAAACCGCTCAAGAAATTTGTTTCAGGAAATCTGCGTGTTGTGAAAAGAATTTAGAGTAAACCCCAAGGAAGCAGAAATTCTTAAAAGGAGCATTCAGAATGGAATGAGATTTATAAGATGACCTGAAAAGTAAGTAAAGCGACATTTTGTTAACCAGTCTTCATCGTAGTTGTTAATCGTCCGTCAAGCAGTGCGTAGGCTACCTGTGCAAAGTGCATGGGACATCACCTCCAAAGCCCAAAATTAGGAAACTATTCTTGTATATAATTGAACTCTAAATCATGAGAGAAAAATAATGTAATGGCGATATTTTTCAAAGAGATTAAACTCTTTCCGTAGAGAACTGTTTGTAGAATTTTCTCCGGTGGATAAAGTACTGAAGCTAGCTAAATCAGCGATAATCAGCGGTAGATGTTGACTTGTTAGAGTCGAGGCTGAGTGCACTGCAAGACGGACGGCTACGATATTCCCAAGCGTAATGTTAATTCTGATTAAGCCGTTTACTGGCCGGCTGGAGTGAGTGTCCCTGTGCCCCTGGGGCCGGGCCTTGCTGGGAACATTGATCCGGACTAACTCTAGACTCTAAGTAAAACTTTAGCCATGATTGTTCATGTTAAGCTATACCCTGGTTTGAATTCATGATACTCCTATATTGGACCTTCCTTTGACTAGATCTAGTTGAACTTGATGTTTTCTTTGTCATGAAAATCACCCATCATCGGACTAGGTCTAGTAGACGGTAGACCTAGGCCTGGCACAGTTAGACCAAGCCTGGCTATGTATGGGCTAGACATCATTCATATACCTGTTATCACCACAATGCTTTTAAATAATCATGATATAAACCTCTTTCTCTTTTTAATTTTTAAAGGGGACCTGAACCTGATGTAGTCTTCAGATGGTACAATACAGGCAGATTTGGTTATCAAGTCAACTCCACTTGATCTAGAAAAATCTACTACTGGCAAGGTATGAAGTAAGCCCATTATGATTTGTAGCTTTGAAAAGTGTAGATTTTTAAAGTTTTTCATTTATGTAGTACGTTATTTAAGCTAAATTCTAGACAGAAATATCCATGTGCCGTGGATGTTTAAAAAAAAAACCAACGTATTTTACTACAGAGTAGCCATACAAAGTAAGGACTAACGAGTCTTAGCCTAATAACAACAACCAATATCTTTATTATCACAGACTGAAGCTTGCAGTCTTATGTGCAGACCTCCTTGTATAATGTACTGAACTACTTAGAATAAAGTTTCAGGCAGGTTCATCACGTCATTTATCATGTACGTAGAGAGGAGCCTTTCTTTCTTTCTCTCTCTCTCTCGACTCTGCAGCATGTTTACAAATTTTTCTCTTTTCTTTTGTTTTCTACTTGCAGGTTGTCTAAGAAGTTCAAGTACAAGGCTTATAGAGTATCCAGCTGCTTGAAGACTAAGGAATTGCACCCTTCCCCAAGTCCTTATTTTGAAACTTCATATGCATTTTGCCTAAAGATGTATACCTAGATTGAAATTTGAGCCTGATTTCATGACAGGCTAATAAAATGTATAAATCTGTGAATTCAATTGAAACATGAACCAAAACCATTTTAACAACTATTAAAAAGAAATAAAAAAATCAGGGAACACAAAAATTGTATATAGAAGTTGTGCCTTCAAAATCAACAGTTCTAGGACTATTATTCCTCGGGTAATTACCTCCAGTGTACTGTCTCTCCCCCCCCCCCCCCAAGAAATAATCCTGAGGTCAATTACAGTAAGTAACATTTCCAAGTTAGGGGATGGGATGGGCATTGTAATTGGCTTGGGTTGATTGTCCAGGGGTAGACACTGAGGGGGGGGGGGGGTGATTGTTTGGAGGGTAGTTCTGGAGCATGTCTAGTCAATTATTAGGGATGGGTTGCTTCACGCTGTTACCTGAATTTACAAAACTACCTATGCAGGTAGGTGGGGAACCATATGAACCAATATCTAAGTTTTTGGCTGAATTGTTTCAGAAATTTGTCAAACTTATCATTATTCTTTTTTACATTTTTATTATTATTATCATTATCATTGTTGTTATTATTATGTAATTACATCGATAGGCTATATGGATTCACACTGCAAGAATGTTTAAATAGTAGGCCTATTATAAGTATTCCCACAAGAGCTTTCTGCCTCCAGAAATGTTTGCTGATCTCTTGCTGCATTGAAATTAGAGTTACACTTTTTTGCTAATAGAATAATTTTCTTCTCTCTATATTCTTATTGTCTTTCAATTTCTCTTAACCTTGAGTGAAATCTGATGTTGATGTTGCCTTTGTCAGTGTTGTTGATGATGATGCGGATGATGATGCTGGCACAAGATCATATGAAGTTGCTTTGTAATTGAGGTTGATTGCAGCCATATGGGGGGGGGGGGGGGGGCACTGTCCGAAAAATCACTGAATAGCGAAAGAAAGATAGTGTTGATGATGATGATGATGATGATGACGAGGTTGAGGATGATGATTCCGGCCAAAGATCATATGAAGTTGCTTTGTAATTGAGGTGTGATGGGGGGGGGGGGGGGGGGGGGGCTCTGTTCAAAAATTCACTGACTAGCAAAAGAAAGAAGAAAAGACGATGATGATGAGGTTGAAGATGATGCATGATGCAGGCATAAGATCATATGAAGTTGTTTTGTGACAGAGGTGTGATTGTAGCCATATGGTGGGGGGGGGGGAAGGGGCTGTCCAAAAATTCAGGGACTAGCAAAAGAAAGAAAAAAACAACATTGTTGACGATAATGCAGGCACAAAATCATGAAGTTACTTTGTAATTGAGGTATGATTGCAGTGCATACAGCACGGGGGGGGGGGGGTACTGTCCTAAAATTCACTGACTAGCGAGTAAAAAAAATGCTCCTCAGCATTTTATCTTTGGGGGCATACACCTTAATGGGTTTGCAGAAATGATAAAAAATCCTTGGATCAAATTCTTTAGGGGGATATACATTTATCATATGTCTATGATGATCCCCTCCCCAAAATGTCAACGAGCAAAAATTAACGTTAAACTTTGCTGAGAAGAGAAAGAGCTCACAGCTTTAAGTATAGGGGGTGGGGGGGGGGGCTTACGCTAGAAATTTGGTTTGACTTGGTGTGCTTTGTTCCAGAATGTGGGGGACATACCCTATTGTGTCAACCCACTCTTAAAATATTAGGGACGCATACCGCGCCATGCCCCTCCCCCCCCCCCCCCCCCCCCCCCCTCCCCACATCGAGGCCCATGATTGCAGCAGCCATATGTGAGAGGAATTTATCTGTTTGGTGGAGGGGGCCAGGAGACATGCATGTTACTGTTTACAGGATACGTTTACATAATTTGAAATATGAAACAAAGTTAATCTACAAAAGAATAATACAGTAGCCTATAAGCTCTTATGTTATGGAAATGGAGGTGATCCACTATTAAGAAAAGCAATGCTTGTAGAGTGTGGATTCCTCAAATAATAATATTGTAAACTCAGCTTTTGTTGAATTTAGTCTGCAAGTGATCAACACAAAATAAAGTCAAAATCAGAAATGCATGTCTTACTGACAGCATCGGCATCAGATAAATAGAAGTGGGTGTAAGCTATTGGGATAAAATGATTGAAATGAGAGAGGAAATTAGGGAAATTCTCACGAGTCTGGGCGACGGTACGGTAAATGAATGAATGAATGAATAATTCAGTGCGCAAGCGTTATTATGTTAATAAGTCACAAAAATCTAATACATATTCATAAATATTCATGAAAATGTGATACGCGCTGCACGCAAGGCAAAACAAGCCTGATTTTCGCTGATACTCGGAAAAATGGTCTGCGCCATAGGTTTATAAAATTTTGTACATAAAACGCGGGATCAATTTGACCCTCCGTACCCCCCCTCCATGGCTGGACGGATGCAGAAGCGGAGTTTCAGCCCCCTGCTTTCTTTCTTTACTAGCGCCATCTAGCGGCAAAAAGAGCAAATTATGTGCACCGATTTGATTTCGTTGCTATTTGTGTCTAATTTCGTTTATTTTGAGGAAGGTAAATACTGTATGTTTAAAACTTTTTACGTGATGAATATCAATATAGGTTATTCGTCGATTTATAATTCATTTCATATTTGCTGGCTAACTGAAAAGGGAAACGAGCTTTGGTATTTAGTCTTTCATCATTACGTGCCCACGCGCTGGTTTTCATGTAAGTGATTGTGGGATCTACGCGGTTTTGTCATTTTTATTAATATTGCAGCATAGAGCAGTAACTTATAGACTATATACCTTACTGCGCATTGCATTGCAGTGGAAGCTTCTATGCCTACCTATGCGGGGCTCCCCAGCTCAAAATACGGATTTTTTTATTGAATAATTCAATCAAGCAATTTTAGGTACTTACAAATACAAACATAGATCTAGACCGAAGTGTTCTGTCTCTAACACTAGGTCCTACTAACAGTAACAGTCGTCGTTAGCCTCGTATTTTGGTAGGGTCGGCACTCCTCCTTTATAGAGACAGAAGCGCCCCAGTGCGTTGTGCATGCAGTCTCATTGTGCTGGGCAGCACAATGAAAAACTACCTCAAATTAACGATTTTCCCCCTTTATTCATGAATACAAAAATATAATTACACACTACAGAGTAGACATATACAATGTAGTTTACCGATTTTATGTTTGATTCCTTTTAACTCTCCATTTTCAGGTAAATCCAGGGTCCTAACATTATAGGTCCTCTCGGTTGAAAATCTTGCAGCAGCCAACCTCTATCTCTGTTCGTTCACCTCCGCGCTTTTCGCAGGGAGATCAGCGAATTTGCGACTCGCATGTCAACCGTATTAACGAGCGACCAATACAAAACAACAACAAAAACATTGTTCGTACGTATATGGCCAAATGTACGTGGTCGATCGTTTGAATAAGGCCGGTTGAAATGCAAGGCTAGGAGTAGCGAATTCGCTAATCTCTCTGCGAAAAGCGTGGAGGCGAACGAACAGAGATAGAGCCTAGAGGTTGGCTGCTGCAAGATTTTCAACCGAGAGGACCTATAACGTTAGGACCCTGGATTTACCTGAAAATGGAGAGTTAAAAGGAATCAAACATAAAATCGGTAAGCTACAT
The DNA here is from genome assembly GCA_029962745.1 of Echinometra lucunter. Classification (NCBI taxonomy): domain Eukaryota; kingdom Metazoa; phylum Echinodermata; class Echinoidea; order Camarodonta; family Echinometridae; genus Echinometra; species Echinometra lucunter. The sequence goes on along the minus strand of CM057156.1, from coordinate 28,203,877 downwards.
TGTATATGTCTACTCTGTAGTGTGTAATTATATTTTTGTATTCATGAATAAAGGGGGAAAATCGTTAATTTGAGGTAGTATTTCATTGTGCTGCCCAGCACAATGAGATTGCATGCACAACGCACTGGGGCGCTTCTTTCTCTATAAAGGAGGAGTGCTGACCCTACCAAAATACGAGGCTAACGACGACTGTTAGAGACAGAACACTTCAGTCTATTACAAACATTGACCATTGTCGATCATGTCGATAAAAAATCTTGTTCGATTAGGAAAAGGATGGTCCAAAAAATGAGTTTTTATCCTCCCAGATCTTCACTAAATCTTTTCCACAGGCCGTTGTTTGTTTGCAAATGCACATGCGCAAGTGCGTGTTTTGTCATGCTATGGGAACGGCGATCGTCAAATGTCCAACGCTGTTTTTCTCGATCTCCGGCACAGCTGTGTGCTGTTGCGTTCGACGTGTGCATGCAATAGTCATATGTAAACTGAAGCTAGCAACCAAAATTTATGCAAACTTAATGCGTATGGAGGATACCATACCAGGAAGCTCGCATAAATTATGGTTCCTAGCTTGAGTTTACGTACATGCACATCGAACGTGAAGCACACACGCTAGCAGAGATGGAGAGAGCGACAGCGCTGGACATTGATGAAGCCGTAATCAAGGGGTAATCCTGGGTTTAGGGGTATAAATTATTTGCACTTGCACAACACATACAACACAGACTGTCGTGCATGGACTATGGTTAGGATTAGGATTAAGATTAGGGTTAAGGTTAGGGTTAGGGTTGGGGTCAGTTGGGTTGTCAGGAAGAGGTGTGCTGAAGTTAGCGATCGAATGGAAGTGCAGATAATTCATACCCCTAAAACCCAGGATTACCCGAGGTTCCCTTTGTTAGATTTCATTCAAATTCAGGTGACACATTGCATACATATTGCATATCATTTTCTGAAATTTTGAAGCAGATTCGTTCATTAGAACTGGTGACTTACAGCTGTATTAATATGCTATGAGTCTGCAAAGTTTCATAGATAGGTAGTACATAACTTGAGTCACAGCATTTAAAATGTGGAAGGCCAGGGATGGTGCCAGAAGCAGAGCTGCTGGAAGTGGCGCAACATGTACAAAATAAATGGGAACATTCAGTTTTTGGTGTTTTTTTTTTTATGTTGATATTTTTGTCAAAACTTGTCATATGTCCTCATATTTTGTACCAAATTATAGCTAATATACTCCTCTTTACTGTTTTTTGATTGAAAAGTGAGTTTGGCCAAGTGATAGTAGTGTTAAAAACTGAAATACTTGGAATTTTTAGGTCAAAATTAGCACTGCCTTCATTGAGGTAGAGATATGGCACTTAAATTTTTGAATAGTTTGGGGAAACTTCAACATTTTGGTTGAAACTTGCAATAAGGCTTCACTTCTAGTTCCAAATTAAAGCTATTATACTCAGCTTCAATACCTTATGATTGAAAAATCAGCAAGGGTGTCACAAATACATTATAGAACAATATAGTGGCTCATAAAAATGCTTGATTTTTTTGGCAAAAAAATAGGTGATTTTTTAGTTATTTCATGATCATACAACCAAGACAATTATACCTTTTTGAAAAGGTCTGAATGTCTCCTGCAAGAATATGATATTAGAATTGCCCTAGGAATGCCACAGAAAAGGTTATGTTGAAAACAATGAGATAATAAGAATTATTAACATTTCCATATTCATGTTCACATAATTCTTTTGTCTGACACCTTGTGCCATCTTTTAATGCATATTCACATTCTTCATGTAATTTCCTTTGCTATCACAGGGTTGATACTTACATTGTGTTAGGGGATATCAGTTTTCAAAGTTAGAAATACACTACTGAATGTAGAATTACATGTAACGCAAAAGTAGGCGACCTCATGACACTTGACCAAAATTGAATTTTTTGAGAGTTTAAGAGGGTTTTGCCTTTACCTTACAACATGCTTTTGATGTTCACATCTTTATCATTTGAATACAACATCGTCAGCATATTTAATGACCTAGCCTAGGCCACAGGTGCATGAGCATGATAACGTTGACATGTGGCAAGATATGTATGTGTTATGTGTGAGTGTGTGGGTTTTTTCTTTTTATCAATGATCTTGTTCCTCTGGCTCTGAAGCTCAGACATGAGCATGGGAACACTACTTGTCTATTGGCTGCAGTTGTCCCTGTATAGTTTTGATGCATACTATCTTGCGTTCTTGTAAGTGATCTACACCACCACTCATAGCGACTTTACTATACTTCATGTGTAGGAATCGACATACATGTCATGTAGTAATACACAGCATCACTTACCAACACCTCAAGTTGACAGAATTTATGGTAAATTACAGGTTTTGTTTTTGGCATTATGTTTTCCAACACTGATGAGTTGAATTTACTGCATTTCATTTTGATGCTGGTATTGGAAATCAAATGCTGATTTTGAATGAATGCTCAGGACTTTTGTGCAGTGGTATTGGGTAGTGGTGAGGTTTATGCCTATGTTGGTTCCCTTACACAAAGTATAGTACTGTTGCTAAAGATTTTATTATGCTAACAGCTTACTTTTTTTTCCCCGTGCATGTTTTTTCATGAGTTTATTCTATAACTTTATAAATCCTTGTCATTGTAGATACGCCTCTTGCAAATTGGGATTCAAAACACAATGGCAGCCTTCACACAGCGTCAAGCAACACCAAAGAAAGATTATGGACACAGAGGAAATATTCGAAAATTTGAGTCAAGTGATGATGATTCCAGTGACCAAAGTGATAGCGATGATGAACAGTCATGGAAACGACGAAAAACCACATCTACCTCAAGTGGGTCTCACAGGATGACCTTCCCAGCACCTGCTACGCAGAAACCAGACTACAGACTGCCAAGGAGTGGTGATAGAAGTGGAGGAGGGAGCAGAGGGGGAGGTGGAGGAGGGAACAGGAGGAAGAACAACATTTGGGGTTCGGTAGCAATGGAACAGAACCAGGAGGCAGTAGAGAGAGAGATCACACATTTTGGCGTTGATCAGGTCATGGAGCGAGATGTGGAGAGCTACAGTTACAAAGATACAGAGCAGCTCCCTCTTGGCTTATCAGCAAGCATCCTACCAAAAGACGATGTCATCAAGGGTCGAAGGCTTATAAAGGCAGTAGGAGAGGATGAGGATGATGCTTGGCTTGCTGATGATACTCCAAAGCATAGTGAGGAGGAAGAGGAGCTAAAGCAACGACATGATGATCTTCGAGAAAAACTAAAGAAGCGTGGCTCCATGGTTGCTGACCGGTTCCGGCGCTCTAATGTGAAAAGCAGGCTTGGAACCCAATTGGACAACACAGATCAAGTCAGTGTGATGAAGAAGGTAGAGATTGACCCCAGTGCAGAGGCAAAGGTCATAGCAGGTCAGCTTGCATACAGCCTCCAAGAACCCAAGAGGGAGTTGGTTCTGAGGATAGTCAAGATTCTTGGAGTGGAAAAGGCACTGGAGATATGGAGGAACACTGAAGAGATTGAAAATGATGGTGGAATGATGATAAGGGTAAGATTTATGTGTGCACCTGTATTGTGTTCCTTGCAAACATAACAATGTTCGGGGTTCATACGGGTTAGGGAATTTCTAGAAAGTCAGGGAATTGGATATTCCTTTTTCCAGCAGCAAAAAGTCAGGGAAAGTCAGGGAATTTGTCACTTTCTTCTGGAAAGTCATGGAAAATCATTTAATTCAAGATATTTTTAATGTTTATAAATCTGCGCTTGGGCCGGCCCTGCATTCATGGTGCTCAGATCAGCCTTGTTACTCTTTTAATCAGCGCGCTTTTTATGTAAGTTTTACATCACATGTGATCAATCAGTCACGGAAATTTGCATTTTTCTGGCCTTGGAAGTCATGAAAAGTCATGGAATTTTGAAAATGTGTAAGTGTATGAACCCTGAATGTTGTTGGGTATTGATAAAGTTAAGCCCACCGCGCACTATACGATCCGGCTGCGACCAGATTTTCAAACAAATGGCATTTTGCAGTAAATATGAAAGTTTAAACAAGTAAAATTATCTCATTTGAAGTTCGGAATAATGATAGGAATACTAAATAGTAAAATTGAAATTTAGGTAAATTTGAGAAAAGGCCAAATTGACTTCAAATCGAAGCCAATCGCAAGATTGCTGTGATTTCCCTATGATTCGGAATTGAATTCACTTTTATTCGTGTAGGAGGCTTGCAGTAGCCCAGAATTTCAGTTTTAGTATTAATACGAGTCGACTATTTGAAGCTTTGATCATTAAAGTTGATATAAGAAAGCGATCACAAATATTGAGATAATTACATCAATGGAAAGCTATCAACCCCAAAAATAATATTGAGTGGTGTTCAACCACAAAACAAGTTCAGAATGGTGAATTTAAGCGACTAAACTTCAACAAAATCTCGAAGTCAGAAACGCCGGGTCGCGCACAGAAACCAAGGGCCTCGATGGTGACGTCACGAAAGGGGATTGCATGCGCCGGTGGAAGTAGTGGCAATGCTGTACCTATGTAAAAGTGCCTTCTTATGACGAGCTTAGATTGTCATTGTAAATTTGTAAATGGGATAATGTGAAAGACTTTATGTTTTTATTTGAATGAAGAAACACAAAACAACATATTCAGTAGCTGATTTTTTTTCATATTTGTAGAGTTTTAAGGCGAGTTTACTGTCTCGGAAAACAAGGTGCAATCACCATCGAACCTACACGTACGAATAGAAAATGTTAGATGGGTTTCGTTGGTCTGCAGGATCAATTATGTGAATCAGTAATTCCTAGAACTATGATCATACTTATCATTCATATGTGTGACTGCCTCAAAAGGATGCAGTAAGCCTAAAAAACAGCAAAACATTCCAAAAATATATATCAGACTTGATACAGAGATCTCCAGCTGACGACGTCGTTGTTGAACGATATTCATCCGCGAGTGATTCGACTCCTGCCTGGACGTATTGCAGAGAGCGGATTCTCGGCTGGGAGACCAGCCGGCTACACTCGGCGGTGGCTTGATAGATATTGCGCTGGCTTATGCAAGCCACCAACCAAAGCTCGCTGGGCGCACACACTTGCTATACACAACACTTTTTGTTTTCGACACACGCGCTATACACACGCTACACACCATGCTATACTATACACACACGCGCTTCCTACGTTCTTCATGCACTTTCTGTATGACCGGCTGGCCGGATCCACTTTCAGAGCAAGCTCTCTCGTAATCTCATCAAATTCGACACACACCAAAAAATAATGGTGAAAATATCAATTAATTTCGCATTGTTAACCTGCATATATCATAATTCTAAACCAGATAATTGATATTCACACTATGAACTATAAGGAGAAGGGAAAGCATTGATCGTAGAGTTCTGAATCATTTGACTTTTCAGGCTTTGGAAAAAAAAACCTCAAGAAATCTCTCTCTCTCTGCACATGCTTTGTATGGAACATCCGGGTATGTAAATATACTTATCCCCTTTCGTGACGTCACGCATAGTGGACTTGTTCCGTGACTGGTTTTCCAGGCTGACTGAGGAGGGTATTTCTCGACATTTCATTTAAGGATATCCAGGAGCAGGAAGACTTTTGTGATTTGCCATGTGAATAAACAACTTATGAATAGCATATGCTTTGCATAGATACCAAATTCATGGACATTTATTCCCTTCTTATATCTACTTTAAGATTTTACATGTTTGAATGTTCATATACATAAACATGAAAGACTCGACAAGTCCTTGCAAACACTTTTGATGAAGGTACGAATTGTAAGCACAGAAAAGCTTTGCCTTGTAAATAGGACATGAAATCCTGTGTGTATCTTTCTAGTATGTGGTCCAAGCAACCCATATGTTGTAGATCAAATTAATTTACAGGAACTTTAAACCACTTACTGTCCAAGTACAAAAATTACAAAAAGTCGGGAAGGCTGTAACAGATTTTTGAGCAAGAGACAACAAGTAATTTGAATTATCATCTGCTTCATATATATAATTCCCATTTTAACCTACAGAACTGTTATATGCATTATGTGAACTCACATAATGCAAGATACATGTATGTAAAGGCCCTGTCCCATACTACCGTTCAGCAATTCCATCTGCCTCCGTCTAAATATTTACGTCAGACAATGCCAGATGGTGGCAAATTCAATTTTGGGGGTTATTAATGGTAGAGAGAAAAGCATAAGTAACGTCTAAATGCGTCTAAGAAACGTCTGCTCAAGTATGAGTAACGTCTTCATTCAGCTGAGCTGACGGCAAGAGACCGCCCGAGAAACATGAGTACCGCAAACTGCGATCGAAAGCTGGCCGTTTCAAACTTTGAACATGTCCAAAGTTTAAAACGGCTAGCGCCATCTGTCAACGTCTAGATATGTCTATAAACCAGCTGAAGAATGAATTAGAAAAATAAGTTCAATAAACGTGTATAGTACATGCGTTCGTTTCTCAGATGGAATCATTAAACGGCAGTGTGGGACAGGGCCTGAAGAGGAAGAAAAAAGATTTTCTCAAGTGAAAATACATTGTTGCATGTGCAACTTTCACATTGTGGAATAACTTATCATTTATTAACTGGAAAATCTCCAACTATACAGTGTGTCCCAGAATAAACGAAACGAGATTGATCGATGTTTAATCATATCTTAATCACAGTTATAATTAATAAGTGGCACATATTCGTAAAGCTTAGACCCTCTTTTTTCATGCGATGTCACTCATATGATATATATTTCATGCATGAGTGAATAAGGATAATGTGAAGTTGGGTAACCAAAAATTTGTTTGGCCAACGATGTTTGAATTTCAAAGAGATAATCACATTTCTAGAAAGTTCATTTTTTGCCCTTTCGGTTGATACCTCAATCGGGAAAAATGAACCAAGCATGACAGAGATAACTTAAATTGAAATATTGATAGCATTTCTTCGATTTTTAACATCATTTGTTTGTTAACTTCTCACCAATTGTTAGCACCAATTATTCGCATGAATGGATGCGGAGATGATGATATAAAAACTTTCGTGTAGAGACTCCTCCTATCCCACCCTCCTCATCCTCATTGCCTATCACCACCCCGGCCGACCCCCATCCCCATTCCCTCCCGGAACCCAAACTCTACAATCCCCCAAGTTCCCTAACCCTCCCTTGTGATGTGTGTGTGTGTGTGTGTGATGATGTGTGTATTGTGTTATGGTCGTTTATTCATCTGTTGGATAGATTTAGTGAAACAAGACTGCATAACCGATAAATTGCATGTTAAAACCCATCCCTCCCACCCTCCTCCTCATCCCCACTCCATCTTTAACCCCACTTGGAACTCCACACCATTAACTCTCCACCCCTCACATGCTCACACTTCCTATCGCTCCCTCTGTATGCGTGTTTGTATGTTGATGTTATGGTTGCTTGTTCATTTAATAAATTTATTTAGTCAAACACCACTGCATAGCTGTCAACGCTTAAAGAATTAATTTCTTTCCATAAAAGCTATTCATAAATTGAACCAGACATGACACTGCTAGACAGGCAGCAACATCAGCAACTCGCTGAAGGCTCTTGAGCTCAGGACGTCCCTATCTTGTTACTAGAAACACTCGTTGATCAATTTGTTGTTAACTGCAAGATGAATTATGCTAAAGAAAACACACTTCATTATTAATCAGCTTTTATCATTTATGTGAGGTTTTGTACTCACCACTCCATTTTCTTGATGATCAACCATGCATAAAGTCTTTTGTCTTCTTTGCTCACTGCTAGGACAGGCAGCGAATGCAAACGGATTCATGTAATAAATTGTGGAAATGCAAGCATCACTTTACACAAACATAGCTTAGTCATCCCCAACTCATTTTCATCCATTGAGGACTCATATCAAAGAGCAGAAAATGAACTATTCAGAAGTATTATTTTCATATCACAGTAACAGAAATATTTTCATATCTATCTCTTTGAATTTGAGGTATGGTTGTGCAAAGGATTTTTGGTAGCCCTTCTTCATATTGTTCTAATTCACTCATGCGTGAAGTATGTATCATATTAGTGGTATCTAATGAAAGAAGAGGGTCTAAGCTTTAAAAATATGTATTAGTTATTTATCATTATTGTGATGAGGATGTTAATAAACATCAATACATCTCGGTTTCATTTTTTCTGGGACACACTGTATAATTGTTACTAATACTTAAAACTAAAAACACATCTTTCCATATATAGCTTAAGCGTGTCAGGGACTCATGCAGTGCAGAAGAATTGTATATTATGCTAATTATTATTACACCTATCTGAATTCAATTTTTCATCTTCCCTTTTGCAGAACCGATCAAGGAGGCGATCACCGGGTGGAGTCTTCATCCAGTTAATGAAGACTGATCTAGACATCTCAGCAGAAACTGTCAAGGAGATCTTCGCAGAAGAGAAGAAGGCCTCTGATGCAGAGAAGAAGAAGAGGAGAAAACTCACCAGAAAGTCTGCCGGCTTCAGCAAGGAGGAGGAGGATCATCACCCTGAAAACAGGGATGATGAGGCAGAGATGGATGGCATGGAGGAAGCAGAAGGTGAAAGGTTTGAGGGAGATGGAGAGTTCACCGAAGCAACGGACATGAGGGATGAACCCTATATTGATGAAATAGGGCATGTCCCTGGTGCCTGCAGTGAAGCACCAAATGTGCCTAATTGGGAAGGTGAAGTACCTGTGCCACAAAAGGAGTGCACCGACATCAAAGAGGACAATGACACCATGATGTTTCCAAAGCTTGAGGATATTCCCAAGAGAAATGAAGACTCTGATCCAGAGGATGGAGAAGTACTTGATGATGATGATGATGATGATTAATTCCATTCAACCGAGTTGCTCTAATAGACAATTTCCACCGTATTTTTGTTTCGGGCCATGCCATTGTTGTTTCAGTCAGTGTCATGAACTTGCTTTAGTTGGTGCCAAATGATGCATGAATGATTTGCAAGATTTAGATATGATTTCTTCAATATATTATGGAAAGTAGACAGGAAAATACATGTATTAAATTCTAAAGGAATTATGGTAAGTGATGACATGCAATGTGTGAGTGATTTCTGCACACGTATTTGTGATCCATGCTCTTTGTAAGCATGAAGTGAAAATTTCCATTTGTTTTCTTAAATCATATAGAGAAATATTTGCAGTAAAGTGATAAAAGACCTACATGGGGAAAAATCTTTCTGATTAGTATATGTTTCAGATTTTTTCCTAATATTTGAGTGATATATCCAGGGAAATATTTTTACCATATAAATTAATTTCAATTTTCATTCAGTGATTTTTGGTATAATCTGTCTAGAGCTAACAGGGTTTTCGTTTGGGTATACACTATACAGCATAAGAGATGAAGTCCTCTAGGCAAGCAATATGACAAATACATGTATATAACAGGTGTGAAAAAAAAATAAAATTATATGCAAACATTTGAGGAATTAGAGATCATCTGAGTTCTGATAATGAAACCTCACATGACATCATAAATTTATACAGTGGAACCTTGTTATAAAGAACACTGTTAAACAAAGTCTCGTTATAACAAAGTAATTTTGCTTGTCCCACTTCTTTGTATTTTTTTTTTTTTTAGCCCAGAAATAAAAAGGTTTCGATATAAACAGGTAATTTCCTTAGTCAAGAAATTTGCCTCTCCGGCGCGTTTTGTAATGATTTCTGCTAAACATATGATATGTGTAGAAAAAGCAAAAGATAAAAAATTTTAGCCTCCATGTACTTCTGTCTCAAGTCCAGCCACACACGCATTACACATGATATATTAAGTGCAAATGCTATTTCTGCTTTTCAGTGAATATTGTAGTTTGTACAGGTACTTACTAAAGTTGGCTAGTCTTAAGCAACCCACCTACCAAATTTATACATGTAAGTATTACTTCTATCCACTTTTGAAATTGAATTGCAGATCTGTAACTCAGTGAAGAACTATTGTGGTAAATATATTCCCTTTTTTTTTTTTTTAAATATACTTTCCTGTAATAAGTACAGAAAGCAGTCGATTTTTATAAAAGTAAAACCACTGTTCATGAATAATATGATCACTGTTGAATTTTACCTTTTGAATTGGCAGCATTATGGTGTCATACAGATGTATATGAAAGCTACTCCATCTACTTTTGCAATATATTCAATGTTAATATCAATAATGATAATACTATTAATAAATAGCAGCATATCCACTCTGGAGTGCTCAAGACGCCTGTAGAAATAATCAAGGATTCTCACTTCTCAGGTGAAAAGAAATAGAAAAAATTATAAGCAAAGAAAAAATGTGGTATGTTGCCCACTGGCATGTAGATGTAGCATGAAAGCTTTAAGAGGTGTATTTCCAAATGTATGAAGTCAACTTTCTGTAGTACATAGAAAATCATATTTGCTACATAGAAAATCATATTTGCTACAAAGTGTTGTCATACCGTAGTAGGGAAGATGAAGATGATTACAGTTTACATTAGCTATGATCACTCAAATTGAATCACCAGTTAATAAGATGCAGAGATTATGAATTCAAATCAACCTTAATCAAATCTGAACACCAATAAAATTTTCCCACACTTTTGTCTACATCTTAATACAGCACTGCAAATGGTTCTATGTAGGGTCAGGCATGATGAAACAGATCTAGGGCAAGTTCACTTTTAAGAGAAATCATGAAACAGAAGGTGATTACTACATCCTTAAGGGGTCGTTCCAGGGTAAGAGCCTTCACACCCCTTTTTTTTTCTCCTGTTTTGCTTGTTTGCTTGCTTGTCTTACAGCCATTGAGTATAACTTAGAAATCTGAGCTGCATGGCCCTACATATAGAGCCCTGAAAAATGCACTACAAAGACATCATCATGTGCTTCACAAAAAGTGAAAATATACATGTGACCAGCAATGCCAGATCTTTCTTTACTGCAGTGTTAGACAAAAGCATACCCAGGTTGGTTTTGCAAATTGCAGAATTCAGTGATAGATATCTTGATTATAACATCTTATATTTCAAAATCTTTATATTCCTGGCTGTTTATTTATCCTTCTGAATATCTTTATACAACACAGACATCAAAATTCAACAATTTATTAAATCAAGCCTCCAGAAAGTTACTGCATCACTTTAAGCTGTTGTGAATCCCCTTTTGCTTGATGAGCTTTTTTTTTCTTCTTCTTCTTCTTCTTTTTTTTCTTATCAGAGATTGGGGGAATTGAATCCTTCCCTTTTATTTTACAAAATTCTGGAGCTGCACGACGCCCTTGTCCATACATAAATGAATAAGATGTAATTTGGCATTAGACATATGCATATTGTTATTGTTTTGATAAATAATTATGTTTACCATAATGAGTTTATTGATGAAGTCTGCACTCTATCTTTGGAGTATAAACATCTTCAAACTCTGAATATGTTCTGCAGATTCATGCTGAAAGCATTTGTGATTATTGTTTTGAAGATATGTTTTTTCTTAAAAGATTAATCAGGAGGATATTTTGTATTAATAGAAAATTTGAGATTGCTTTGTCTTACATGTATGGTCTCTTTAATGTATATTGTGATACACTGATGATGCTGAGGAGGAGTAGGGTGATGGTGATGGTGGTGGTCGTGATTATGGCAATGATGATGATGGAGATTGTGATGATGATGATGATGATGATCATGATCATGATGATGGTGGTGGTGGTGGTGGTGGTTATGATGATGGTGGTGATGGTTATGGCAATGATGATGGTTATGGCAATGATGATGAATATTGTAATGATAAAAAAAACACTGATTATGTTGAGGAGGAGGAGGACGATGGTTAAGATGATGGTAAACAATGATGATGGCTATGGGGATGATGGTTATGATTATGGTAAATGATGATAGGAGGATGACGATGATGATGAAGATGATGATGATGGAGGAGATTGTACTGATGATTGCTGGAATGATGAAGATGAAGAGGAGGAGGATGGTTGTGATGAAGATAATGTGGATGATGATGATGATGGTGATGATGATGATTACTGGAATGATGTTGATAAGGATGATGATCATCTTCATGCTGATTATGATGGTAATCATTTCTGTATTTAGAAAGGACTGACGATGATGGTTATGATGATGCTATTAGTGATTCTGGTTGTGAAGATGATAATGATCAAATGTCATAATGCTGTTATTATCACCGAAGATGATTAATCGTACCAAATACATACAATGTATGTGCCTATGATGAACTTGTAATGAACGACGCTGACGATAGCGACAAGTGTGATGAATTTTACTTTAGATGTCATTAAGGTACAACAATTTGATTAAATTAGCTTTTATGATTGCGCTCTCCTCCGTTTACTTTCAATATTTTGTCCGCCGCCCTCCAAAATGGAGGTATTTGTGTTATACAAGACCCTTATCGACAACTCCCCATCCCGTGTTTTGTGTTTGTTTGTATGTTTGTTGTTTTTGTTTGTTTTCTGCTGTTATGTTTTGTTATGATTTGTTGTGGTTTTTGTTTTTTGTTCTTGTTTTGTTTTGTTTTGTGTGAGAGGGTTTTGGTTGTTTTTGTTCGTTTGTTTTATTGGCCGGGCGAATGAATTAAAGCCAGAGCGAACTTGTATGGGATTGGGGTTTTCATTTTGAAATAGCGCTCTCTCAGTCCTTAACTACTGATTTTGTCCCATTTTTGCTCCCAGCATTCTATTCTGATCTGATCTATTCTGATCAATAAGAGCTTTATTTTTTTTTAGTAACATCCGTTAAAATGTATTTGTATTCAAACTACGGAAATTCACGAGAAGCTACAATATATAATGTTTCTAAGAGTCTTTGTTTTTGAGTAGCCGTAAGTTGGCGCTGTTGTAAATACATCATAATAAGGATCACGCCTGTCAGCATTTGCATTTGTGCAATATTCTTCTACATGGTTGCCTATGAGGGCTAGCATGCCTCCGGGTAATAGTGAAGGATTTCACTTTTGCGAGCCCTGGCCCATAGGCAACCATTTCTTTCCTCTGCTCTTCACTTCTTATTTTCTTCTCTTGCTATCATTTTAATGATATTTGTATTATATTCACGTTGTTCATTGAGGTAGAACAGCGTCTGAAATGAGACAACAGTGAGTGCAGAGGCGTCGATCCATTTTTCGGATTGGGGGGGGGGGGGCAAGACGACCAAGCGGAGATGAACCCACGGCTACTATTTGTACACACACACACACACACACCCTCACACACACACACATATATATATATATATATATATATATATATATATATATATATATATAACATAGGTCTATATCAACGTGAAGCATTTTCAAATTGGGGAAATTAGGCAACTTGCTATGTGAACCATCCTGCTTTTTTTTTCTCAATTTTGCGAGCGAGCGAAGCGAGCGAGCAAAAAATAACAAATTCTTGTTATGAGAGAAGAGTTTAGTTATCATAAAGGCATAAATGATACGTGATATATATGTATATGGTTACTTCGCTGCCAAATATGAACTCTACTTTGTCACATAGCTGGTCCATTGATGCTGCCCCCCCCCCCCAAACTACTCTGTTTTTTTTTTATATTACGATCGAGCGAGGAAGCACACACTGTTTTTCATGGTAGATGTAGTAAACCCTTCGGCAAATTTCGCTGTGAGCCAATGAAACATGTACATTATCTATTCAGTTTCATCTCACCGAATTCGTTTGTTTTTCAAAACCATTATTATGAAACGTGCGAGCGCAGCGAGCGAGGAAAAATATACCCTTTTCCATGTGATAGAAGTGTTATTTCGTCATAAAAATGAGATAAAAATGTGACATGCGCTATACAAGAACGGAATATTACTATTAGCATTATCATCAGAATACACTATAAACTTGTCATGCCTGTATGATATCGAAATAATTCATCTGATCACCTGTGTGCCGAATATGACACTGTTTTAGCTACCTCGCTTACAGTCCGAATCCATTCTGTTTCTACTATAGCGAGCAAAATCAACGACCGATCCCGGCAAATCATATGGATTCGTCCCAAAATCTTTGTCAATCACCTTGCTGCTCAAATATAATGATATTTTGGAATCTCGCTGCTATAATAAGCTACTTGCTGCCCGAAATAATCTTGTATCTAGCTTTTACCAGCGAGAGCACAGTGAAGTAGCGAGCGAGTTAACGAAAAATATGTTTTTGTTTTGCGGGGGTTTTTTTTATCCAGGCCGTTATCTCCTGAAATGTTATCTATTTTTAGATCAACTGACCGCTCGATTTCTAGGAGTGATATCTTGTTTGGTTATATAACTTCCTATGAGTAGAAGAATAGTATAACATTAGATAGAAACATAAGACGCAAACCGATTTCCTTTCATAAGAATAGTAATTATCATCGGCATTGGTTAAGATACAATAAATACGAGCCAGCGCTTCCCAGCGTCCCATTTTCTTTCTTTTTTCTTGTTTTACGCTTTCATTTCACTTCCTTTCTTCCTTTTCCTTTCTTTTCTCTTTCTTTTTTTCTTTTTCCATTTTTCTTTTTTTTTTTTGGTTGGGAAATTATTGGGGGGGGGGGGGGGGGGGCAAAATGGTATCTTTGCCCTCCCCCCGGAAATTTTCATTTCTGCCCCCCCCCCCCCCCCCCCCAGGATCGACGCCTCTGAGTGAGTGTAAAGCAAAGAGATTCTATACCTCTATGGTGTAAAGCTACGCGTGCACTGCTAAACCGTAATAAATATGCCTATACGTTTTCGCGACTTCTGTGTCTGCCGTCTCGTGTATTTCTTTTAAAAATCCTCTACATTTTTTTGGACAAATTCACCACCTGCTGTCCCCTACATACAGTCACCGTAAACAAATCTCACACGGCTCCATTCGAAAAATTTGATGATAGATTGAAGCCCGGGGATTGAAGCTAGCAATAAATATTCACTCTGAAGGGTCCAGTGTCAAGCTTTAGCACTAGTTGTTTGTCTTGTTTGTTTATTACTTAGTTTGTTTTCACTACTCACTGTATGAGAAAGATTGTAGAGACACATGAAATGAAAACGAGGAATAGCAACAGGAAGGATAGTGAAAGGAGATAATAGAAGTATAAAAACAAAGAAGAGCAGGGGAAAATAGAATGAAAACAAGGAAAATCGTAAGGAAGGTCGATAGAGAGAGAAAATAGTGCATTATCAAAACAAAATGAAACATAATGAAAGATAGATTGAGAAGGGATAGGAGGAAAAAAGGAATAACATAGAGAAGGATAGAGGGAACGATATAAAGAAAGATAAACATGACAGAGACGGATATACAGAATGAAAACAAGGAATAACGTACGTACACTCTTAAAAAATTCTGAGTCAGACTTGACCCGGAAAATAGTCCTTGGGGCCACACTCCATTCCGGGTCAAAAATGACCTGGAATAGAGTAAAAAATGACCCGGAATAAGGTCAAATGTGACCCAGCAATAATTCTTAATGACCACATTCCTGGCCATTTTTTGACCCGGAATGGAGTGTGGCCCCAACGGACTATTTTCCGGGTTAATCTGACTCGGAATTTTTAAGAGTGTAAGAAAGGAAAAAAGAGAAAGATAAGAAGTATTGGAACAAAGAAACAGGGAAAGATAAAGATGGATAGAATGAAAACAAGGAATAGCATGAGGAAGGATAGAGAGAAAAGATAATGGAAATATTGAAACAGGAACATAAGGGAAGATATGAGACGGATAGAATGAAAACAATTAAGGAATAGCATAAGGAGGATATAGACACAAAAAAGATAAATGAAGAATATAAACAAAGATAAACATATATAGGGAAGAGACAGACGTACAGAACGAATACAATAAGGAAAGACAGAAAGATTTAAAGAAAGAGAAACAAAGAAAGACAGAGACAGATGGATGGAGTGAAAACATGCAAGGAATAATATAAGGAGGATAGACAAGAAGAAAAAAGATAACAGAAATATATCAACAAAGAGAAAACATAAAGAAGGAAAGATATAGAGACGGACATAATGAACACAAGGAATAACATAGAAAAAGACAGAAAGATAATATAAGAATTATAAGAAAGAGAAACATAAGGAAAGATAGAGATGGAAGGAATGAAAATAAGGAGTAAAATAAGGAACTGATTGAGGATAGCTAGAGAGAAAAGATAATAGAAGTACAGTGGGTGTATATGAACAAAGAGGAGGATAAGGAAAGATAGATAGATGGGTGCAGAATGAAAATAAGGAATAACATAGGGAATTAGGTCAGAAAGAGAAGATGATAGATAAGTAGGAATAAAACAAAGCAAAACATGAGGAAATATACATGTAGATAAAGATGGTGAACGAAAATGGACGCAAAGATAGAGAGGGGAGATGTCACTGCATGCTCGACATTAATATTTGTGTCAATGATCTGCTCTGCCAAATGTGTGAATATTCTTCCGATTTCTCTCTTTATGATATGATTTATTTGATCAGTAAACCTTTGTTTTGTTTAATCATCAAATTGGCAACATAAATTTCTTAATTTTCATTCTAAATCAGTAATGCATTTTGTGTATTTAGAGAAAATAAGATACCAACACTGCCATGCTTTTCGGCTTTTCTCTCGAAAAAGTTGCCTATTTGCACTCAGAATAGGTTTGGAATCTGACTGCGTGCAGCAACATAGAGTTGAAGTTGTATGCTTTATCTCTATATATTGCTAGTAGCTACCGGTATATTTTGATGCATATAAAGGCCGAATTCTTTGACCGTTGACATAATGACACCTAAATCTAATCAGATCCTATCAGAAAACAAACCTAATTGGTTCGAGCGCTAGCGCTAGCACAGCTGAGGATATAGTCGCACAGATGGATACCACGCATGGTACTCTGCATGCACCTTCTCCAATACAATTCTGGCCGCTAGCTGTTTCTCCAGCCGCAAACTGGACAATTTTACGCATTAGTGGTACGGTACGGGGGGGGGGGGGTGATTAACCCATTCGTACATATATTTGTACACACACATATATTAGTACACCTCAAAATAAGGGGGAAGCATATCTCCATCCCCCCCCCCCCCCCCGCTATCTACGCCCCTGTCTCACATAGTTCTGTGGGCGCAGATCACTCCATATGGGTAACTGCTATCAAAATAAAATGAATTCGTCCGGATTCTGGACAAGGCACTTCTAGGCACCCGGGCTAGGCACACTCGGTTCTGACTCATTCTTACCTGATGGGAGCATCCCTTTGCGGTATGTTTAGTACCTCGTGATGACGTAACACTAAAGGGAACTCCCCGAAGAATGCAGTACTCGCACGTCACGTGAAGATTTGTTAGCCGTTGTTTTAATGGGACTATCATATTGCAGCATCATTCACAGCGCAGGCACAGTTCTAGCACGAGTAATTCTGTAATAATAGCTGTGTTCTGTCTGATTTGACTTATTATTATAGAAGTGTATAGCATATCAAGGTTGGACTGGGAGTAATTATTTGGCAGCGCTACTTTATCACATGCTTCCATTAGGAAACTAGAAAACAAAACACTAGATAACTATTCCGCCCGTTGTGTTGGTTGCATACATCCATTGCATCGGATGTAATCACTGGCTTCGCTCCAAGAACTGTATGACTTATCTGCAGCAGTCTCTCTCTCTCTCTCTCTCTCTCTCTCTCTCTCTTTCTTTTTTCAATTTTCCCTTGTATCTTGAGCATCTCGACAAAGGAGCCTTTTGTTTTAACTCTCTTGGACTTAAAGAAATTTGGTATTTTTTCCTGAATAGGGTTGGGAAAACTCAGCGGGGGGTACTGTCAACAGATGCTTCTGCTTCCAGATGATAAACATATCATGTCGATAGAGATGAGTTACAGTGTTATGTCCTTCGTCTACTGATATTCCATACGTTAATAGTGGAAGATCGTGAGAGGAGACAGGAAACTACAATTGGGCGCAGTCTGTTTGAAAGCTCTCGTTATTATTGTACTCGACGTTCGTCGTCTGAACATTTATGGTTGAATGCTTAAACACGTACACCAAGGCACTGCAATTTGAACTTGACCGTGTTGCTGCTTTTGTAACAATTCGGCAATCGTTACTGAGTTACTCATGTGGGCTGGTCTGTTATCAAGCATGGGGCTCGGATCGTCCGTGGTCGATGACCAAGGAAATGAAGCGGCGGACTCGAATACAAGAAGAGGTGAGTGAACATGTAAGGCTAACAAGGCTAACTAGTTCCCTCAATGCCATGCCAGAACTAAACCAAAGACCCAAGATTCAACTTACAGGTTTACCAAAATTACATTTTTAAGATTTTCGATAGGTTCATATAACAGTGTTACGAGTAGCCTATAAATGAGTACTAGGCAGATATTATGATATCTCGCTGAGCAGAGCCGGTCAATGATAAAGCATTCATCTGCCATTTTCGTGGGGCCTTTATGTGCCCAGTTTTCATATTTTCTTGTGCACAATCACAAAGCTACGCATATACATACATAATATTACATAATATTACCCAGCATGTTGTGCATATAGGCCTGTATACATTGTTGGCCAGGGGCGTAGATAGCGGGGGATGAGGGGTATGCATCCCCCCCCCCCCTACACACACGCACATTTTTTGAAGAGGGTGTATATATGTATATGAATATATGTATCTATAGGGGAATCATCCCCCCCCCCCAGTAATGAGGACCCGCCTACGCTAATGTTATTGGCTTTGCCTAGCCCGCTGTGCATATAATACGGTATTCGCTGGGTTAAAGTCGCTTTATATCTGTGCCTTTCGTTTACCACAGTACAATAACGGGATATAATTTATTTTCATTTGCAATATTCCTTACAGAACCATATGGTCGTCTTAAATTGAAATGAAAACCTTACGATGAAGACGATAATAAATCACTGGTTGAATCATTCATCTCTTTTGCATGTGTCAACGTTATTAAAGCATTAAGCCCGCACGCATTTCGTGTATGGCAAACTATATTCATCTGAAAAGAAAAAAATCCCAGTAGTGTAGGCGTATTCACAATTTCACAATAATTGTAATTGTCAGAATTAGTGAGGCGTGATGTTATTGTCATGTGATGCAGTTTTATATTATCAATGTTGTGAATTCCCAGGTATTTCTGAAGGTCATTAATCTATAAAGAAACGTACACAGATGTAATAAAGCAAAATTAAATGACGGCTTCATGATAACAACTCGATGATTGGTTTAATGTCATGCCATGCAGGGGCGAAGCTGGACCATGTAGACGATCTTGAGAAGGGGTGGGGTATGAGGGGTCTGCAAAGTTGTCAATAGTTTCCAAACAAAATGAAGCAAATTAAATTAAGTGCGTGAAATTACCTAGATTTTCAAATCTCCTGGATTCGGATTTTTTTTTCCAACAGCGGCCAAAATAAGGTCCATATATTTTTCATTAATGATTTCTGTAAACGTCCCTCTCCCCTTTATGATGCACCATTATTTTGTGGTTGTTTTATTTTCCTCTCTATCTTAAACTGGGATCCGGTAAATTTGTTGAGGCTTGTTTTGATGCCTGTGTTGTATAAAGATGTTCAGAATATATAAGCTTGTGTAAGTCAGCTAGTAGCTGCCAGTGAAGATGTCAAAATTTTGAAATTAGAGACTGTATATTATCAAACAAAATAGCGACCTTTGGTTAGATCAAGGATGTACACCTCCCTGGTTTGATAAGGTTATAAGGTTGTGTACGTCAGAAAAATACCATTCTTCATCATAGATCTACCATAGATACCGTAGAGGTGTCGTGGTCTAGTGGATATGTCACCGGACTGTAGATCTCGTGGTCCGAGTTCAAATCCCGGCGCGGCACTAATGTCCTTTGGCAAGATATGAATCTACATTTGCCACTCTCCACCCAGGTGTTAAGTGGGTACCCGGTAGGATGCGAAAGTTATTGTGATTTGTTTGGCATTGTGCGCGCCTGCAAAAGGCGCCTGGCTGGAATGCTCCCTAGGGAGTGGAGAAGGTGCATACATTGTATGCGGGCAAGCCTGAATCCGATGACCGGAGTAATAATATTTCTGTAAAGCGCTTAGAGACTCTCTTGGAGATGTATTAGGCGCTATATAAATCCAGAATATTATTATTATTATTATTATTATTATTATTATTATTATTATTATAGAAGTTTGGAAAGTAGAGGTTTTGAGTACGAGCGTAAGTCAGCAATGATTCACGGTGTTATTTTGAAAGGTGGTAGAGTGTTTTTGTACTATAGAAAATAGTATAAAATCCCTATGATCTTTATTGCCTTGACAAATCAAGGCCTGACTAGTAGGATTTCATTATCCTATGCTTCATACATCCCTCCCCTCAGCTCTCTCTCTCTCTCTCTCTCTCTCTCTCTCTCCTTCTCTCTCTATCTATCTATCTATTTATCTATCTATCTATCTCTCTCTCTCCTCTAATACTACCCCCTATTGTGTCCCAATATCTTCCTTTCCGGTTCCCCCAATACGTAATGTAAATTAAAATTGGAACGTGGAAATGTTAATCGTGGCCAGATGACTTTCCGAGTGAACAGATGAGAATTAGCTCTTAATTCGATAAATTATATATGGTGCGTCTATATAACATTATAGTACAAGCAATATTTCCATGTTTTACAACACAAGTAGGCCTACAATACATCTTGCGAAAAAGCATTGGCGTCTGGGATCCAGGCTATATGGTGCAAGGGCGGTTTACACCATGCCTAGACTTTCAGTTTTAACTCTTCTCGACACATCCACATTCCAGACACTATTCCAGTCAGATTCCAGTCAATATATACTCAAACAAAAAAGCATGGAGGCTCGAGGAAAGGGTAAGCTCATCTATAAAGCTCTTATATTGTTGTCGGTATATGAGAATTACGCTTTCTCGACTCAATGAAGCCGCTATCTCAAAGCGTGACGGTGACATTCATCATGAGTAGAGTGATGCTGTAATTTGTGATGGCTATTTGGCATCTGGTTGCACGCTGCGCACTGGTAGCCCATGGATAACGATGTCCGTAATGATGAAGGAGTGCATCGTCTCTGGCTAATCATGGGCTAATGCATGTGTGTAGTCACTGCAGGATCTGTGACTATGAACGATATTACTGCGGCCTATATATGACAACTTTGGTGATCATTTTGCGAAAGAGCTGCAATGTAGCCTAACTCCATGCTCTTTTAATCAGTTATCATGCAGTTGCGTTGTGCACATGATACTTTTATGCAAAATGATAACTGTAATGTTATATGCACCCTTTTGGGGGGTTTTTTTCCGACCGGATTTATGGCATTGAAAATGTAACAATTTTAGCGTTTAGAAACAATAAGCGCTATAATATTATTTGTTTATTATCATTTTAAGCAGAAATGGATTCTTTCGCGGAGGTGGGGTGCATTAAAGCATTATCACATTGTTCGTGAGTGCCTTAAATACGGTCGGTGAAATACCATAAATATGACTGCGGCTCCTGTATAATCCTACCTATGTCGTATAGGGGAATTAAGGACGGGAGATTCGCAGTAGACTGTTCTGCCCACTTATCTCGACGGACAGTAGTTATAACAATTCTTCTTTTTTTCAGATCTAACAAGGAAAAGAAATGAATTTGTAAAATGCTCCATCATATCATTTTTTCCTTTACTTTGATATGATGAACTGAATCTGTGAAAAACTTGTAGGATATGGTTGTTGTGTTTTATTTACACAAATCTTTCTTTGTGTTTTCATCTATGATATACTCCAAAGTCGAAACTGAAACTTAATAACAATAAAATGTTTGACGTACAAAAGTAAGCAGAGTATAAATATTATTATCTCTCAGTAGTAAAAACGTTGTCAATGATGATTATGGCATTTAGTTGATGGCAGTGCGGTGATACTTTTTGTGTGGCAACATTGATAGTATTGTTTCATCTCATTCATAAAGCATGCACATTAGCATGCAATGGCGTACAGACAAGAGAGTATCTTAATTTTTAGTTTGGTTTCAATATGAAGTTTATAGGCCAAGCTATATATCAATATGACGCGTTGTAAGAGAAATCTGATGAAGATCAACCTTGCAACACTTCTTTTTCTTTTCATGGTATAAGTATTGTCGAAAGCAAGGAAAGGGAGTTGCCCCTTACTCCTTCAAAATACTCTCTTGTCAACATTTTTAGGTTAGTTGTTTCAGTTCAATGCCGAGGTCGGACTACAGGATAAAAGGTTCACTCTTAAGAAACTTGGCGACTTTTAATCTTGACATGCTTGACAAAATATGGGAACAATCGACCTTTCTCCTCAGAGGTCATACCGAATGGCGGTTACAGAGGGAGTGGCGCAGGGGGAGGGGGCGCCCCTCCTTATTTTTCCATATAGGGCTGAAGGCGCCGCTATCGGCGTTATCTCACATGAAACGGTTACCTCGCACATAGCACGATGTCTACGCGTCTCCGCTGCCCCGCGCCCCCGCGCCCCTAAGTTGTCAGCCATCAAGACATTCCCCTCTGCTAGCATGGCTAAAGTAATGGGAGGTTCTTCTCTCTCTGTCTCTCTCTCTCTCTCTCTGTCTCTCTGGCTCTCTCTCTCTCTCTCTCTCTCTCTCTCTCTCTCTCTCTCTCTCTCTCTCTCCAATATGCAAGTGTAAAGGAATTAAAATGGGGTTAAGCCTACGAGCTTAGAAAACGACACCGTACGTCTTGCAAGCCTCGAGATCTTTAGGACAATATTCTTATACAAATATCAACGTAATGATGGTGGTGATTGAAAAGAAATTCTAATTTTGTGAGCATTTGCCTAAATACTGCAATAAGCGGTTTCCATCATTTCGTGCATATGATAGCAACACACGTTTAAAAGTAAATTCAACATTTTCAATACGGCATTAGACATATCTCTCTCTTATATATTTTTTTCTTTCTGTCACTCTTTTTTTCCAGCTTACTTTTCAGTTGCATTCACATCCCTGTTAGAAGGTAGTGATGAGCCACAGAGGGTACCGTTTGACCGCGTACTCTCTCAAAGTTCAACGTCAATCTACGATACAGAGAATAACGAATTCACCTGTACCCTACCGGGGCCGTACTTCTTTACTTTCAGGTTTGTAAAACAGACACCTGAAAAGGCTTCGCCCGTCCCACCCCACCCCCCCCCCTTCACACACACATACATACACACACACACTTTTCTTAATCGTGGATACGTTGCTGCCGACAACCGTATTCTGTTTTTTTTTTTTTGTTGTTGTCTTTTTTGGGGGGGTATCCTTTTTTATTTTTTATTTTTTATTTTTTATTTTTTGTTATTCCAGGAATAAGTCCTACTGGTACCCAATTACTGCTACTGGATCGAGTGTGGCACGGCAAATGTACGTAGCACACACAAAAAAATACTTTTATCATGTTCATAATTAAGCCGTGGCAGGCAGTCAACGCTAGAAAGGAAGAGAGAAGGAAGCATTTGCAAAAAATCTGAAGCATAAGACTAATTATCAATTTCAAGGCGATGTCATTTGTGCAATAATTTTGTAGTTCTACACCCCTCCCCCACAATTTCCGCTAAAAAAACTAATATCGAAATTGTATGAATTGATCATTTCATAGCCTTGCAAAACAATTTCAGCCCCCTCCCCCACTCAAAAAAAAAGCGTTCCACAGCCCCTGACATTGATACCTCTTTTTTTGGGGGGGGGGGGATTATTTTTCATTTATTATTATCATCATGAATCTTACCCTATTTGTCTCATTCAGTATCCACCCCCAGGAGGGCAAGGCCGCTTCGGTCTCGCTAATGAAGAATGGCGAAGGACAAGTCATGGCCATCGCTCAGAAGAAGAAGAACACGTCAAACAGTGTTTGCTCACAGTCGGCCATCTTGGATCTGGCGCAAGGGGATAAGGTCTGGCTCCAGCTATCGTCAGGGACAGAGTACGGCATCAGGAGTCATCCAGGAGTACCCCTGGTGACTTTCACCGGGATTTTGATTAAATAACACTCTTTTTGACCAGTTCTGAGGGTGAAGTAGTCGAAAATATGGACGGTAGTTTCTGCCTTAAAATGCGCTCTTCTCCGCTTTCCGACAGCGATACTAAGACCAAATTTTTTGTTGAGTATATAGGCCCTACTCAGAATTGCCATGCCCATCCATTTTCCATTC
This sequence comes from Echinometra lucunter, assembly GCA_029962745.1. Lineage (NCBI taxonomy): Eukaryota > Metazoa > Echinodermata > Echinoidea > Camarodonta > Echinometridae > Echinometra > Echinometra lucunter. Next base: position 28,179,717 of record CM057156.1, on the reverse strand, counting down.
ACTCTACAAAAGATTTTTTTTTTTAATAATTGCTTATACTGTAGTGTTTACAGAAAGACGAAGGGGAACGCTGTGACCCCCTACCACATTTTCCATCCCCCTCCTTCACCATTCGGTCAATTTCTACCAAATTTCAAATTGGTGACTTTTCCCAAGATTCAATTTCAAACATTTTGATGTGTAACGTATAGGTATGCCCGACATTTTCGGTTGCCACGGGCCACGACAACTAAAAGTTGGCAACAATAGCAGTCAAATTTTGGGTGCTTTTCTGGTACCATTTGAAAATTATAACATGTGATTTTAGCATATTTTCAATATAGTTCGTTATGATGTAATAAACAGCGCCACCAGTAGGTGATCTTGAGAAAATTCCAAGGTGGTGCATGTCACCACAGAAATAGAAGACGACTTCTATTTCTGTGCATGTCACAGAATTAAAAAGTTTTAGTTCGTTGGTGCATGTACAGCACAGTCTTCTATTTCTGTGATATACAGTTTAAGTGGCTCTACTAATGTGCAAAATGTGAAAGTGATCGGTCCAATGATATTTTTGTAGTCATGTGGGGCCCCTTTTGGTCTGGAAAGGGTCAAAATAGGGTTAAGATCGTGTAATCATAGAGTGTGTCATGGAGATTGTCTGCAGTTCAAGAGTCATAAGCCTATGGAAATGTATGTCTATCTAGATACGACTGATTTAAAGTCGTATCTGTTTGTCCCATTCTTTAAACGAACCAATTTCCGTTATTTATTCTGATCTTAATTTCAATTCTATAAATGTAAAAGCTCCCTCGTGACCGCTTTGCTTCCTGGCTTGGGTGATTCCTCGAACATTTTACATATTCTTGCCCCCCTCCCGGAAAAAAATCCCTGCGTATGGCCTTGCTTGACCTATGTTACATACGGTAGCTGCGGACTATCAATCCTGAAGAGTTATACCGTTGATGTGAGATTGATTTCAGAACAAAATAAGGTTCGAATCTTCCCGTCACAGTTATCAAGACATCTTTTTTTATACGTAACTCTTCACTGATATGCAAAAGACCAGTCGACACGGACGCCCCCCCCCCCGCCCCAAAAAGGCTGGGGGACACAATAGGGTATGTCCCCCCCCCAAAAAAAAAAGAAAAAAAAAAAACACCTGAAAAAAACAACAATAGAGTATGACCCATTCCCCCCCTTTTTTTTAAGCCGAAAACTTTTTTAAAATTACAGCTTTACGAATCTCGTTTAAAGTGCGTAAGGAATATGAAACTTATTATACATTAATAAGTTGGGTTTTTTTACGTGCCATATGATTATGTTTGTCCAGCCATTTTTTTCGTGAATGCCATGTGTACACATTTATGTACATGCACTGTATATTTGGCCTGTCATGAGTACGCATGAATACGCATTATCGAGAACTTGAACTTGAAATTCATTTAATGTTTTGTCATGTGCCTTTTCCCTTAGATCGTTTGAGTATCTAGTTACTCAATATTCTCTTCCAATTTTGTAAACGCTCACATACGATGTGCATGTATATCATCAAACCATTATCATTGTTTCATTGTATGCAAATCAATCAATCGTACGTATACCATATTTACGCATGGGATATACATTTTGCTATTTAATTTTGCATATTTTAGCATTGGTATTGGCAACTGTATTGTAATTAGAATTTGCTATAATGATTTATGAATTCATAATAAATGATACTTGCTGATAAAATAAAGCGCAGAAGATGAACCTTCGTGATGTATACTGAAAAGTACTCTCTCTAAAAAAAAAAAAAAAAAAAAAAAGTGAACGCGTTCACTCTGTTAGGGGTGAATTTCAGAAGAGAGTCCGTTTAGAGTGCATTAAAAGTGAATTAAGAGTAAAAATTGTGATATTCACTCTTTATTCACTCCTCAGGGATCACTTAAGGATTGTGTATACACCTTTCCCCTCCCATAGCAAATACAGCTGGATAGGTCCAAGCTATGTTTCACATACCCTAGATACGTTACCAACAAAATTTTTAATAAAGATTTTAGTATAATCGGATGATAATTATGTTGATGACCGTATCAAGCTGATCGCCTTACTAGAGCTTGAATTAGGCATCATATATATATGTGTGTGTATATATATATATATATATATATATATATCAAGGGTTCTACAACGAAACAGACAGAAACAAACGGAATGATAAGCATAAATAAACGGTAAAGAACTTAGGAAAAATAATAATAAAGAATATCAAAACTAATATACTCAAATATCCCAAGCCGAAAGCTCGGGATATTAAAAGTGGAATATACAGCTACGTCCTTCGCTGTCTTGCGTCTTTCATTTTACATGTCATTATACAAGACATGGCCAATCATGTTAATGGGTTGTGCACACATTGCATTTATATATATATATATATATATATATATATATATATATATATATATATATATATTTATATATACATCACATACTTGCATATGGTTGCTTTGGGACGTGGTACTTAATTTGGATTTGCCCAGTCTCCCCCCCCCCCCCTTATACCTCCCTCTCTTTCGTGCTCTCTCTCTCTCTCTCTCTCTCTCGTTCTCTCACTCTCTCTCCCTCTTTCTCTTCATAGCGGAAAGCGGAAAAATAGGCTTTTGCTCATCTTACACGTTTTGGAAATACTCATGTGTCACAAAACCACTTGACTGATTTGTTAGAGGTATAATTGCTTAATGAAAAGCAATTTAATAAAATAAAAAAGTTGCATTCCACATAAACATATCCAATACGTGTTATAAGCTGATACATAACATATACACAAGAACCAAATGAAACAAAAACAAAACAAAGGACCGTCAGTACATATCTAAAAGAGTTGATTTTTGTCTGTTTGATGTTTTTTTCATGAAATTCCATCAGCAACGCGATAAGAAATCAACTTTCGCATTTACAGGTAAGAAACTTCCGTGATCTCTTTCACAATCTAAGGTGAATAACGCTTAATATAACCGTGACTGAATACAATGTGACTGAAGCAAAGTCTGACATAGTACAGCCAGAGTAATTATGGTGATGGTGGTGGGGATAATGATGATGATGATGATGATGATGATGATGATGATAATGATGATAATAATGATTATGATGATGATGAAATGTAATTCATTTTTTGCTAACCACATTAAAGATTCTCCAAATGTCCCACAATAAAATTGTCCCTGCGTGATCCCTTGCAAAATAATGGTGATGTTTAACATGCTTGAAGCGTAACTAAACCTACTGCCGTTTTGCTTTTTGTCTCTTCTTTAACATTCTTAGAAAAAAATCAAAAGTACAACGGAAATAAAGCTCACTGCTACTACTAGCTATGCTCATGTTAAGAAACAAACTTATGTAAACTTCGCTGTTATTTTTACATTTGAACTTCGTTTAATGCAAATATCAACTAGATTGCACTAAACACCAACTATACTGATATTGCAAGATAAGAAAGTTTAAGGTTAGTATTGATTACTGATTATCAAATACGGAAAACAACAATAATGGTGATAAAGTGATTTCCACATGTGTCATAATAAAACGGTCTTCTATAAGCTGTTTATGATATCAAGCAAAGCAAAGTTTCACTTTGAAAATTTTCTGTTTGGAATTTTAGTCCAACATGGAGGAGCATAGGCTGCCCATTATTATCACGGTTATAAGTTACAAGAATATCTTTTATCAAGAAGTATTCTTCAAAGATTGTTTGCTGTAGATTGCTGTCAACAAAACTAAGTATTGAATATGCAAGCCTCAACCAGGTTACTCCATGACCGAGCAGACAAGGAAAGATAAAGAAACATCGGAGCTTCCGCGCTTCTCATGTTAGGGGTTAAACCCCTCCCTGAACCCCTCCACCTCCTGTGGAGAGCACTTCGCGTTCTCATGCACTACCAGCCCCCTTTCCTAAAATTAAATCCTCGCTACGCCACTATGGTAGAACTATTTGTTACTATCAAACCTACTTCTGAGAATAACTATTCTGAATCAATCACCACTGCGTAAGATAGATACTCAGAAAGATTGAAAAAGACAAGATTGCATACATTGTCCAGAAACATTAAACATGTTAAACATTGTCCTACTACAAAACTGTGAATGGCCGTGACTATTTCAGAGCATATACATGCATATCATAAAACGAAACATTTATGACAAAAAGGAATCTCCTCAAACGGAAAATCCTCCAAATACCCAAGGATGCATATAATTAGGTATTGAATATCCAAACATTAAGAAATCATCTTCGTATTTCAGGTAGAGACGTTTTATCTGATTTATCCATAATTGTAAGAAATACCGATCATAAATGGATCCATTATGACTGTGGGTGTTATCACACGGTTTATACTTGACAAGGGAATGTATTTTCGCGCTTTTAAGCATGTTGTTAAATTCCAGCGATCCTTCTTCAAGCTTACCGATGAAATCGTATTTGATTTCGCATGGTAGTGCCAACTTGGACATCGGCTGCCAGAGACTATCGAAAATGTCGTCTCGTGAATCTTCTACGAAGTAAGCGAATTCTTGGAAACTTATATTCGATGTTTTGCTGGAATCGGCTCCAGTGTTCCATTGTCGGTATGTCTCCGCCACAATGCTTTCATACTGCTTGGAATACGCAGAAGGGGAGAGAAATTTTCGGCGGTAGGCAGACACAAGACGCGCGAAAGGGTCCCGTACAAAAAGCAACTTTTTATACTCCCGCAAACGACGGCGGATTCCCGATTCGTCGTAATTGCTCAGAGCTTCCAATTCATCCCTTACACTCGAAGCGCCATTTTTCGATCCAGGCAAAGGCAGCTGCTTGAATGCACCTCTCCAGAAATTGGACGCTGCCATTGGAACAGCCATGAAGATGACTTTGAAACGATCACTTACAAGAAAATGTGAGAGTTTCGTTCTGTTGGCTCGGACAATACGGTTCAAGGTCCCGTTGTGGAGTTCGGGTCGCTTTTTGCAAATATCCGCCACAAGCTTTTGACGTGCTTTCTGTGTCTGTTCCCATGTCCTTGTCATTGCCCTCATCTCCTGCCTCATCAATGCCTTCTGGCGAATGATCTTCGCCCGCTGAGGAACCACCAGGATGAAATGCTCGTCTTCCAGAGTTCTTGGTTTTTCGTTCCCTTGAGGGTGAAGATACTGACTTGTGTTGTTCCGATTGGAGTAACTTCTTGCTAAAACGAACGTAACATCTTTTCTCTCGAGTTTTCTTGGGATTCCTGGTCTTGAGTTGTTATGGATACTAATTTGAGGTAGCTGATGTGTTACGTTGTGTCGGAGTTGAATTTTGTTTGAGATGTTTAACTGGCTGCCGTCAGCAGAGTGTTCTAGTTGCGATGACCCTGTTCTGGCCACTCTCGTTGCTGCAACAAAGAAAAGGAAAATTAAAGTGCTGCTTTTGAAAGTACGAAGGTGCATTCACTATTCATAATAATCTTTAACAAAACATAATTTAACTTTTTATTATTATATTATTGACTTACTGTAAGTAAATAGAAAATTAGGCCTACGGTTCCATGATTATTTCTTCCATAGAAAATCTGCACGTTAAAAAAAAAACCTAGCGTTATAAAACCTAACATTACAATCACAGTCCTTATCCTCGCATGATTCTGAACCAACACCTAACCCTATATCTTCGTAGAAATTAAGACGGGAGCAATTATCGCACTGGGAGCAAATGTCGCGTCGACGAAAATTACATTTGTGTTCTTTTGCTGCAGTCTCCTTGTCCTATTTTATAAATGATTTTATTCCATTTTTTCTGAACTGATCATTGATTTTAATATATATTTAACCTTATCATAATGTTATGACAAAAAGAATGATTTGTATATATATTTGTATATTTTTGTTCTTATAATTATTCATTTGAATGAAATCTCTAATCATAATATATTTTTTAAACGTTTATCAAACAGGAAAAAAAATAAAAAGAGCCTACCTCTACTTGAACGCGGTGTGTTTAGCTGCGGTGTGTTTAGCTGCGTAGTGGTATAGAGCAGGGAACTGACAGAGAAGATAAAGATGAGTGTGATGAAGATTCGAACTAGGAATACTGGTCTTAGACTAGGTGCCATGTCGTCAGAGAGAGGAAGATGAACAACCACAGTCTCCTTGGCAACCGGCTTCATAGCGAGATGGACAGTGGAGTCGTCTGCTCAGGGCTGTAAGTGGAAAACGCCAGAAAGATATAATGATGTAATATTACTATTTGCTTCCATTATAGTTTAACATAATATCATAAAAAGGAAGTACATGGATTTAACAAAAATGCCCCCTTCACCATAAACTGGAAAGGCGCCAATTGAAAATATGAGAAATGGATTTGGAAACTGACTAGTATCTAGTTCAAATGAAATATAGAATATTAAACATAAAAGTAGAACAGAGAGAGACAGACAGAGAGACTCGAGGGCAGAGACCGAAATATTGGGAGGGCATGCGACAGGGAAAGAGGAAAAATAGTAAATAGAAAGGCGGAGAATTGGCAAGAAGAGGAGGAAATAGGGGAGAAAGGGGAAAAAGAAAGGGAACATGAATGCGGGAGAAAGAAGAAGGAGATGGGATAGTTGGAGGGAGTAGATGGAAAAAGAAGCATAGAAAAAGAAATTTGCACATCAGATGCTTTTCCGCTGTCTGTGTTTCATTATTCCCTACATTTTGAAAACAGAAACAAAAACAAAACGAAACAAAATTTATCTGTTGTCTGTATCCCGCAAGAGAGTAGATTTTCTCAAACCCATGTGGTAACACATGGCACCTCACAGTTTACCTTACCAACAAGTCGTCGTCAATCAACTCCATTTCGAACAAAGCATGCAATGGATAGCACAAGTCTAAGCGAATGACTTCGGAGCAAATAGCGAACCATTGGTTACCCGCTTAACTCACGCAATATGTGTTTTGTGTATGGGTTGAAGTCGAGGGAACTGCAATGCATGCATGACGTATTGTGTATTTACCACTGTAGGCCTCCTCCCTTCCATGTGGACAGCGGTGTATATGCAAATCGGCGCCAATTATTTTCCGTCTTTTTCTCCCCGAAGATACATTCAGATGCATTTTCAACCGATATGTTTTTTAACGAGGAAAAAAATTCAGGGTGTGTCATAGAAGTATGGTATTTACCTCGATACTTATTTGAAGATTTTGGCTCGAACATTATGAAATTGCAGTCCGGCAGTAAAATATAAGAAACAGAATATCTTTTTTTTTTTCATCTTAAAGAAAGCTTTTCTTTTTAACGCAGTGACATTCAGTTTATTATGTTCGAAAGTATTTGACAAAGGTCGCAAGACCAATTATACTGTCATATTTAGCCTACGATAAAAGCATAATCAGTAAAGATTTAGAATAGTGAAATATAGCAGTGATTTGTAACTAAAGAAACGTGTGAGTCTTAACATACAAATGCGGAATATATATATACAATGAGATTTATGTTTGAATTATACAGGTATTTCTTCTTCTTCTTCTTCTTCTTCTTCTTCTTCTTCTTCTTCTTCTTCTTCTTCTTCTTCTTCTTCTTTTTCTTTTTCTCCTCCTCCTTCTTTTTTCAGTCAATCGTTTCGATGATTTTAATTTCGTCACACCATCGAGAGGAAATGAAAAAAATAATTTTAAAAAAATTATATTAATACTTAAGGTTTTTTTCTAATTTGTTATCGATCTTAGGATTGTATAGATCTCCATGGTTCAATTCAATTTCTAAAAGAAAGAAAATATTAATCATAAGCTATTAAACTGTCATCAAGACTGATAATACATATTCATCGCATTATTACAAACGACAAAGAGTGAAGTATGTATCACACAGTTTCTATTCAAATTCTCACTTGTCTTGGTAACGTAACTCACCAAAAGGAGGAGAAAGTCACTGTAATTAAAATCCGTGTCAAGCCTAAAGGCGTCTAAAAATGTCCCCAGTAGTTTCCTTTTCTGACACGGAGGACACTCCCGATCTTCTACCAATCGCAGGAGAACAGAAAGTGTTAACCATCTTCGAATTCTATCCCTGGATTGTTAGGATGATGATTGGTATCTGTTTACCAAAGTAAACCAACAACGTCGCTGAATCCTTGCAAGCGCGACTGATGCATGGATACGAAAGACGTTTTAAAAATAAAATCTCAATTATGCCCTTGTTACGTAACATGGAATAAGAGCACGCTCTCCATAGTTGCATCATAAGGCCCTTTCTTCTATCAGTGGCAAAATCATTCGAGAGAATCATCCGCATTGTGGTTTCCTTGCCCGTTTCCTTGGTTTAAGCGCTTTAAATGAATCTTAACATTTATGTAAATTGCATTTACTTTCATTTCATTTCCAGGACCCTATTGTATCTGTCTCAATTTGGTATTTTCTTAGTACTCCCCCCCCCCCATACACCCCGATAGGTCGATGTCTTCTTAAATTTCAGCTTTCAACATTCAACTAGAGACTTTAGGTTAAAAGATACATCACATGAAATATGAATACTTATTATTTAGAAAGTAGTGCATTTCTTTGATAAGAGAAAAAATAGCATGCAAAAGCAGTACAGCTGCTGAGAACCTCTTATCACTCCCGGTTATCACTAGGTTCAGATTTAGTTTTCATCAAACAGCGTCTGTTTTCCTAGACCAGCTGCCCCTTTACATCTCACCCTAATACAAAGACACACTTAACTGATTGCGTCAGTTTCATTAAGCTCATAAGATTGACATAAGCTAAGTAAGTTCCGGCAGAAAAGCCCAACTTTCACTGAAAACTGACACAAAAGAAAAGTCTCCTGTTGACGGCAGGTAAACGAAAGAAGGTTTTCTTTTCTCCGGGTCTTTTCTTTTCCGATAAGCAGTGAAATAGGTCCGGTTCTTACGTCTGAGCAGTGTTACAGCTAGACGGACCCCCATTTTTTCCCCCAAATTCCTTCGCTCGCCGTTCAGTGTAAAATGAAAGTTTATTTTTGTTCAGTTGCCGGTCTTGAGTCGGTCTGTTAGTCAGTCTGTTGCCGGTGTGATATCGGTTTGGTGTCGAGCTGTTGCCGTTCTAGTGTCGGTGTGGTGTCGATCTGGGCCCCGTAGCACAAAGCTTAGCAATTGATCGTACGATTGATCTTTGCGATTGATTGCATTGACCACGATGTGCAATCAATTGCAAAAAATCATTGTACGATCAGTCCCTAAGCTTTGTGTTACGGGGCCCTGGTGTCGATTTTTTTTTTTTAAACACACATGCACACATTGGTATCAATATGCCTGTAGCACCTCATTTATTTGACGTAGGGCCTACTATAAAAGGGCAATGTAGATAAAAATGCCTTGCTCATGGGCATAGATGTCGTGCCAGGAATCGAACTCCCGACACAGGCGACTCCAGTAAAGCGCCTTAGACCGCCGGACCACGGCATCCCGGTGTGATATCGGTTTGATGTCGGTCTGGTGCCGATTTCGTGCCGGTCTCATATAGGTGTGACTGGGGTTTGTAATTTTTGTTTCATTTTCATCAGATACATGTGTATCTTCGCTCTATCAAGGGCTATATTTATTTGGAATTTTGGGGAAAAAAGAAACAATATATTGAATCTTCACTTCCGAATCTACTTTTTTCGTTCATTAAAGAAAATATAAGACTGATTGTGATTATACATGACTTGTGATGTCAATCAAAATGGACATGGACATTCGTCCCTTTTACGAATATGGACGATTAATTCCACTGAAATACAGATGAGAATCAGGTATGTACTGTACATAGCTGAAATGAAGATAGACCTGCAACCTTGACAGTCACTGCTACCTAGCATTCTTGTATTTGCGATAAAGGTAAAGGTAAATCAAAGTCAGATAATGGTGATATTTCTAAGTTTTTATCTACATGCTTGAGGGTTCTCAGTTGTTTTTCCATATCGGTGGCGAATATATCCATTACAAACAAGGTAAAAACAGGTATTTCAAGTTATGCAACCCCTCCCTGCCATCCACTGGCTGTTTGAAGACATACTGGAAAATGAATTATTGTGACAATTATACGAAGATACATCCCCCCCCCCCCCTCATGAATCAATCTCTGGAAAAATTTAATGTCGATATAGATTCAAATTTAAGACTTGTTCTAGTCTCCATGTTCCCCTATATTCTAGGCCACTGATTTTTCTTTCCATTCGATCGACGACAGCTAAAAATATTGCAAGCGATAATCTTAAAATGACAGCTATTTGGAATCTCTAATAAATCCCTTGGACCTTTACTCTAGCTTGGAAGCCATTGGTGTCTCGGAGTAGACTAAGAATGAGCCGTTAAGCCTTTACATAAGGCCTAAACTTACATTATTTGCCAACAGTCTTCAAAGTTGCTAGGAAGAAGCCCTGCAAGTATAATCATAAAGAAAGGGTGCAGTCTGTGGGACCCATTGGACCGACCCACATAACGATTATCATGATTATAGTTCTGTGGACCGACCCTCTCCGGGCATTCTCAAAATTCGATTTGAATAGGTTATTGTATTGCGGAACACTATACACAGACTGCGTTATTTATAGCACAGGATGTGGAAAGTTAACCTGCGAAGTGAAGAATTTTGAAGGAGATAAGATTTTTTTTTTTTTTTTTTTTGGGGGGGGGGGGGGGGGTAATGATTCCCAAGACCACTCCTATTGCACTGGAATAGTCATGGTATCATAGGGAAGGAAAATAAAGTTCGTGGAGTCAAAAGGTTTCAGGCATATCACGAAGAGGTAATAATTCAGTCAATTAAATTATAATAAAAAATCATGATATGGGGTTGGTTTTCCCTCTGCATATGGTATGATTGTGGCTATTCACTATAAGATAATTTAGTTCAAAGCCCCCAAAAGGAAAGACTTATGTAACATAACCGCAAAGACTTTCGAAAAGTCCAGCTTTGTCCATCCGCTTTGTGATGACCTATTACATAATCCGTACATGAATGGTATGGGATAGGCGCCTCTAACAGTAGTGTTGTTGATCAGTACACAGATTTTATTTCTCAGAGATTGTGTCAGGTCACGTGGTCCACACTGGTCACTACCGAGTGTCTAAAAAACGTCGACAGTTTTGAAAAGTCTCCCTAATGAAAAAAATGAGGAACATTTTCAGGATAGTTAATGTAAATTTATATAGATCGCTGAATGTTTCTTTTATCATAATGACACCAAAAAGTCTGAAAAATTTAATGCATGGATGAGCTCGGCCTCTATCGTAACGGTATGAAAATTCAGTTGCGCAGAAGTTGGCTGTCCATTTTGGCTGATGTGAGGAGTCCCCTAGCTTAGAAATTGCTAATGGTCTTATGAAGTTAAGATAAGGCATGATGGGTATGAGTTGTGCTGTGTGTGACATTTTTATGTGATCAAAAGTTTATGCATGAGATGCATTACATTTTCAACCACAATGGGATTATTGATGTTCAGCGTCGTAACCTTAGCGGTATTGTTTGGAGTTCTTGATGAGATGATACGATAGTACAGGTTGTGGGGAGAGCATGTCCGTACGCAATTTTTTTTTTCCGGGGGGGGGGGAGGGCAAGAGTACTTAAAATGTTCGAAGAAACACACAAGCGAGGGAGCGAAGCAGCCAAGCTTGTTAGAAGGCACTTTTGCATTGTTAAATTGACATCAATTAATCTGGTGCACACTTTTGGTGATTTTTTTTTGAGAATTTTCAGTAAAAAAATATGTCTTGAAAATTTACATCAGCCAATTCCTGCGCAACCTGACTTCCATACCCTTTATAAAAGTGGTCAGTGCTCACCCATGCAAGACATTTTCATGCTTTTTGGTGTCATATGATAGAAGAAACATACAGCAATCTACATAATATATGAAAATATCCCTAAAATGTTTCTAAGTTTTATTTTGGAGAATTTTCAAAACTGTCAACTTTTTTTAAAGACACTCGGTATAGGCCGACATGTTCATGTACGGGTATGTATGGGTATCTAAGCTCTGATGACTTTATCTTAAGCTTGATTATTCATATTCTAAATTCAAATTCAGGTTTTCAGCCACCTGCCATACCTTTAATGATGATGATGATAAACAATACTAATGATAATAGTAACCTTAACAATGTTGATATAATAAAATGATTTTAATCTCGATTTTCAAAGCGCCCTATACATCTTCGATGTCTACAGCGCTTTACAGATTAAATATTATACAATATCTATCATTTTTTTCTATCTTAAGCATAATTGCCTAGGTTAATGACGTTATCTAATGGTTGAAATGAAGGGGAAGCTCTGTTGATTAATAGGTGATGCCCATTCCAGTTTTCAATACACTTTCCCGGTGTATTGTGTCTGGGAATTTCGGCAGAAAACCCAAGCAATAACTTTGTTGATTCTATTGACTCGTTGGTTTCGACTCTTCCAGGCTTACTGGATTAATTATTCATTTTCTTTTTGTTACTACACCAGGTTACTAAATAAATTCCCATGAGTATTAAAAAAAAATCAGGCACAGACTTACCACACTTCTGTTTCTCCTTCATCGCCTTTTTTGCAGTGCCAGCCTTTCTTGGCTACCATGATTTTAAAAGCTTTTCTAATCACGGTTTTACCTAAAGACGTCTGTAGGACCAAACTCCAAGGTGTACCGATCGACGTAATCATAGCAATTATGCAACACCTATGATCTTTTACCGGCAATGAAGGTGTTATGTAATGAGCCTGATTGGAAGAAAATACCTTTGTAGAACTCTCTCTCGCGCGCGCTCTCTCTCTCTCTCTCTCTCTCTCTCTCTCTCTCTCTCTCTCTCTCTCTCTCTCTCTCTCTCTCTCTCTCTCTCTCTCTCTCTCTCTCCCCGGCCTCTCTACAGGTGGTCTAAGTCTCCGGACTTTGAACCACAAGGTGCGGGGTTCGAATCTCTGCCGCAGCACTAATGCGCTTTGGCAAGATATGAATCTACAATTGCCACTCTCTACCCAGGTGTTAAGTGAGTGGGTACCGGTAGGATGCGTAAGTATTGTGATTTGTTTGGCATTGTGAGTGCCTGCAAAGGCGCCTGGTTGGAATGCTTCCTATAGGGAGTGGAGAAGGTGCATACATTGTGTGCGGGCGAGCCTGAATCCGATGACCGGCGTAATGATATTTCTGTTTAACGCTTTAAGACATAAGTGAGATGTAATAGGCGCTATAAAGATCCAGAACATCATATCATTATTGTGATTATCTTTTTTGTTTGAAAGGAATGAATGGAAAACTGTCAGTTTTGTCAGTTCAGACAAGAGGAAATCTCAGAGAGGGGAGGGCGCAAAATGAAGATAAATAAATAACGACCATAATTTCACATGTTTGGGGGTACGTCTCATTGAGGCATGTACATCATCCGCTAGGTCTTCTTAAAAGCAAGCTTAACGAGGATTGAAGGAGGCATGGTAGGTAGGCTGATAGGCGGTGATCCCGGGGGACAGGGGGGTGTGTGGCCCCCTCCTTGCAGTGTTTTTTTTTCCTCAGGAGAATCGTCCCCCTCGATTTCATTTTTCTATTTTGTTATCATTTTTAATAGATTATGTAACTGCAGACTTGTTCAAAAGGTCACGGTGATGGAAATAATTCAAATGATATTCAGATTATGTATTCCTGAAATCTGTTTCATTTGGTAAAACTTTTTATTACAGCACTTCAATCTTAAAATTGTTCATTAGTTTCGGCATAATTTGTGCGAAGGAGGTCAGTCTATTAGGAATTAGTGATATAAATGTATTTTCAGGGCGTTTTTCCAGCTAGTGCGAAGGACTGGCGTAAATCAAGGCGGCGCCTAAACCCCTCCCCTCCCACCCCCCCCCCCCTTCGAGAGCGGATGGCGGGTACAAACATACCCCAACTTTTTAAAGAAGAAATAATTCTGTTAAAAATGCGAGAGGGAAAGGGAAAGAGAAAGGAAAAAGAGGAATGAAAGTGAAGGAAAAACTTGGAAGCGCTCGCTCGCATTTTTATTGTCTCAACCAATGCCTGTTATACACAATTGCATCTTGTCTCTCTAGAGATCCAATGTTTATGCTATTCTACTAAAACAATTTTTTTCAGTCATATAAGTATATAACTGCAAGGATTCGAGTGGCAAGTTGCCCTAAAATAGATGACTTTTCAGTAGATAACGGCCTGTGACCATTACTCTATTCCTGTCATACCCTCTGTGAGAACGGAAGATGCCGATAAATTACTGTACACTACTAAAATCACGAGAATTAAGGGAGTACCAATGCACTTGAACCTGTTCTTGGTATTTAAAACAATTTTTCTCCCTCATGAAATCTAAAAACAAGATATTTTCGATCAGCAATTACTCTTATTCCAGCAGCAGATGCCTGAATATCATATATTTGCAATGAGTTGTACGGCGATCCTGGAATTCTGCAGAGGAGGTGTACATGATATAGGCCCCTAAAACCATCTAATATTTAAAGACTTCTTTTTAAGGCAAGAAGTGGTTATTTTTGCTCGCTAGCAAAAGTAAATTCAATATTATGTAGGCTACGGGGACGGGGGCGAAGGGGGTTTATTTACACGAGTGTAAGCAAGAAATTTAAGCAAAATATTTCGATCATCCCCCCCCCCACCCTCCTACTCCTCAAAACGGATTTACGCCGGTGGCGAGTGTATAATTACATGTATTTCGCCTTCGATGTTTCCACCACACCCCCCCCCCCCCCCCCCCCGCCCTCGTTACATGAATTAGCCGCCACTGGAAGTAGGAGTGATTTCGATACCCTAAAACAGGGTGCCAAAAACCACTTCTGCGATTTTTATACCCATAATGGCTTCATCACCTCTGAATGTGATACCCTTTTTTTCTTGATTTTTGCCGTTTTCAACGTAGCGCGCGTTACATGCATTGATGATGCTGAAAAAGTAGTTTGGTTGGTTTTACGCGGATGATAAAGAGGGATCACCTGGATATACCTGTACCTTCCCCCTTTAAGATTGACACAGGAAAAGTAGAAGCCACTCAAGCCACTCTTTGGCAGATTCAAAACAAACAACGATCTGAT
This sequence comes from Echinometra lucunter, assembly GCA_029962745.1. NCBI lineage: Eukaryota > Metazoa > Echinodermata > Echinoidea > Camarodonta > Echinometridae > Echinometra > Echinometra lucunter. The sequence continues at coordinate 28,164,705 of CM057156.1, read as the reverse complement.
TAGCTTACTTTATACATGTTATATACATTAATGAATAGGGTTACGAGACCTTTGGCAGCACAATCGTATTTCAAATTTCCCACACGAAACTGAAGTTGATTAAAATGTTACCATTATATGCCTGGAACACGATAAAGCTACTTTCGAAATATCAACTCAAGGCAAAAGTCCACTGTAAGTTGCTCATCGAAATCGTGTTCGGATTACGCAATACGCCATTGTAATGTTCGCATATATCTAAAGTTGATTGACAGGGCTCTTCAAATTGCCAGAAGTTGATTTTTCGAAAGTACTTTTCGTGTTTTGGAAATAAATGCCAATGTATAAAAACAAATAAGATTTATTACGAAGAATCCTCAGTACCGAAATAAAGCACGCGTACGTATTGTAGTACAGGTCAATCAGGGAAACCAATAGCTTTTATCAAGACGGCCCAGAGAAAAAAAAAATTGTAGCCTTTATCTAGACGTTTGTATTTCTTATCTTCTTTATTTTTCTTAATTTTCTGTACATAGCTTTTGGTAAAGAGCCTAAGAGGTGACGGGCATAACATAATCAGTATTTATATTGTCCCGTAATAAAATAAAACTTATGTCCACCAACAGATATGATCAACTCTAACTGCAACAGGCAAGAGAGTAATGGTGAGAATCAGAAGGGCCAGAGCTAATAAGTTATACAGGAGAAATTGCTGTGAAATTCTACATAATGGGGGGAGGAGGTAGGCAGTGGCGTAATGAGCCAAAATATTTGGGGGGGGGGGGCTCAATCTTTGCGAGGAGCGAAGCGACCAACCCTGAGGGAGTATAGCGACCGAGCCGGGGTACCCCCCCCCCCCCCTCATGATACGCAGCTTTTTCATTTTTTTCGACTTAAAAATGTGCAATCTGCAAAACCTGAAAGGAAATTCCAACTTCAGTTCAGTTCAATTTTTATTTTTTCTCATTTCCAACAAAAGGATTTCATTTTAGTGGGGTGGTAGTGAGTGTGAATCACTTACTGAGTGCGCGAAGCGCGCTCCCCAGGGGGGGAGGGTGCAGGGACTCGAGGGGGAATTTCCCCCCTCCCGCGCGAAGCGCGGAAGCTCCGACGTTTGATGACATGTACTATTATGGATAAGCGTGTCATGAATCTACCGACCGGAAAAGGATATTTTTTTCATTAACTTGGAAACATGATTATGAAAACATGCAGTCCAAATAATCTTCTTAAGTTTCAAACAAATGCCAGCGTTACACAAAATACTTTATTACTTATGATAATAATACAGACCAAGACACTATGAAATAAAAGGGACGAGCATGGAGAGGGTGTGATGCGGTGGGGTACCAGGGTTTCACTCCCACAGTGGCGTAGCTAGGATTTCATTTTAGTGGGGCGGTAGTGAGCACGCGAAGCGTGTGAAGCGCGCTCCCTAGGGGGGAATTTCCCCCTCCCGCGCGAAGCGCGGAAGCTCCGACGTTTCTTTGAATTGTTCCTTGTCTGCTCCCGCTCTTCTTACGTTCTCTTACCTTTTTTCTTTCCTCGCTCCCGCTTTTTTTCCTTCTACTTTTTTCTTTCTTTTTTTGTTGGTGTTTTGGAGGGGGTGACCGCCCCCATCGCGCCCCCATCGCCCCCCCCCCCGGCTACGTAAGTGCACTCCCATGGTACAGGAGCTTTTTGCAGTATTGAAGGTTTGCAACTCTGTAAAAGAACACTATTTGGCACTACAAACTTAAAGCCCGTGTCTAGTTTTGGTAAATCTAAGAATATTCATTTTCAAAGTTTGAATCCATTGTCAGATAAACAGATAAAAACCAAGTGTTATATCATAAAACATATTAGTATTGATATTATGCGTGTTTTCTGCCTTGCTATGCATGCTATTTTGGAAATCGTGAATGCGTTACTTAACAGTAGAAAGGGAGAAGTAATGAAATTCGCGTGATATCACTAATATAAAATTTAAAATAAACCATGGTTGAAATTTATTTGGGGGGGGGGGGGGGGCTGGCGCCCCCCAAGCCCCCCCCCCCCCTCCAGTACGCCAGTGGAGGTAGGTGAACGTGTTTCCTGAGCTCTAAATGAGAAAACGCTGGGATATCTGACAGTGATGTCGTGAAATTCTGAAGAAAAAAAAAATCATCAGGTACCTTACTCTGAGTTTATGGACAAGCAAGGAAAAAAAAAAGGTTTGCCATGTTCCATCTGTGCCGGGGATGCACATTTCCTTTTACTCGGTGTGAGAAATCAGACATCAAAAACAAACAAACAAACAAACAAAAAAAAGCAGAGCCTACACTTATGAAAGAAGGAAAAACGCCCCAGCCTCTACATCACTTTTAACAACAAGCAAAATCTGGAGTCGCAACTCGCAAACTAGTCGCGAACTAGTTTCAAGCCCAGTGAGATACCCCCTACATCCAAATTACAAGTTTCCATTGTTCATTCAACAACCCTCACGGTCAACTCATCAACATGACAATGGCGATTAGGCGATTAGCAACCTGCTATCCTCCCATCCACAAATGGAAACACTGAATGCCCCCCCCCCCCCTTTTTTTTTTTTCCAAACAATGGCCCTTCTCGAGTGAAAGGAAAATCGGCACGCGTTTATGAATAGGCATGGTGCCTATTCTACGAAACAGTCGGTGTAAGGTTTTCTCTTCATCGAACTTGAATTTGGCCGGAAAAGTAGCAATTTTTGAAAATGATATTGCCTCACGAAGTGAGCCCTAACATTTGAACGCGTGAGCCAAAATGGGTGATCTTGGTGTCATATTATTGGAAAACCAATTCTTTTGAACCAAGTCAACAGTTATCAATGGTTGTCATTTATCTCGCTGCAATTCAATATTTCAGGGGTTCCGTTCTTTCTGGGCCACCCTGTATATTTCCAGAGCTTGAAATTTCATATAAATTACCCGTTTCGTAAATTTGAATAAAAGCTATGGGAATCAAAATCATTTCAAAATCCCTGTTTTTGCGTGTTAACCTATGGCTGCTGGAAGACAAAAAGCAGGCATATTCCCGGGGATTTATGGGAGGTCTCTTTCACTTTTTGGGCCTTCAGTAAGCTTTTTCAGAGTCTCAAATTACATTTAAGTTACATTAGCAATGAATTTAAGGTAAAAATAGGGGGAAAATAATAATTCTTGTGATCCTTGTTTTCACGTGTTAACCCTATGACGGGTGACTCCGTCAAAAAGCAGGAATGATCCTGGAGATAAGTGCAATTTATTGAAAACAAAGAATCAAGAAATGTTTTGTATTTTTTTAAACTATCCATCCTTCCGCTCATGCAAAAATTACGCTTTAAAACAAATTTTTAGATATAAAATATCCAGAAAAAATCAGACATCTTTTCACACATTATACCAATGGCGGACGCATTTTTCCGAGCCCGTTTTTAACACAGCATTTACCCTTGCCAAAACGTACTACGGAAGAAGGTGAGAGTAATTTGTCTTGTAATCCAATGTCTTGGATAAAAGTATACCGGGATTTCAGAAAAGGAAAGAAAAACTAGAAGTAGAAGAGCAAGAAAGAAAATACATGTAAATGAAACGGAGAGGGTGAAAAGGAATGTAAGAATGAGACAGATGCCTATGGTCCTCTCTGACGCCCCACCCCACCCCTTCCGCAATTTTTCTTTTTTTTTTTACATGCCACTAATAATGCTTTACACACATTCACTGACAGCAATGCAGAGAAAGTGATACTACAGGTTTCGAGTTAAAAACGTGAATCTTTTAATCAATATTCTCTTCCAAAAATATAGGAACAAAACATAAACACAATTTGTATATTGCGGCGAAATGACAAGTTTATATAAAAGGAAATATATTACAGAACCAAAGTCAACTTAACAGCCCCATAGTGACATATGTATACAATAGGAATAATATTAAAGAACAAGAATAAATTGAACAACTTGATATGACAATAACCATGTTACTTCTTTGAGATTACAGACAAGACAAGGACCCAAGGAATAATCATGAAAATATATGAAACGTATTTCAACCCATTTTTTTATAATGGCATGGTGAAAAGGGTGAGATATCAAGAATAGTACCCCGCTTAAAAAAAGAGAGAAAAAAAAAAGGCCTGTCACAGCATATTTCAAAAACTTGAGTTATAACCTAGCGCAGCGAAATGAAGTGCCATGACAAGGCACGTTCAGACTGCACAATCATTAGGTATATCCTTGTTTGTACTGTTTGCATTCAGGATGCGTATTTTCATGCTACTTGATTATTTCTACTTTTCTATTCCATTCAGGTTCCCTGACAAAGAAAAAGGTAGTTTATTACAATAATGCGGGATGAAAGAGGGCCACACTTTTTTTTCCCTCATCGGTAACCAAGAACAGTACTTTGCTCTAAAAATAGACTAAATTTATTCCAAGACTCGCTGGCAGATATAGTTGTTATTTCAACAAAATATACATGTATATACAATGCTGCTAATTATATACAAGTTAAAGGATTATGATAAAGGATCACTTCTAAAACATTTCTCCAATGCTGATTTATAGAGCCTGAGGGTTAATTTGATTATACATGTATTTGTAATGCCATAGAATATCCTTTGAAAAGAAAAATAAAGTTGATAGAACTACGGCAACAACTTTGTTAAGAAACATCAATAAATTAACAACTATGCAGAGAACTTGTGGTCACGTGAGAAAAAGATTTCAATTACCTTACAATAGTTGCAAAACCAGGATTGCCCAGGCGGACAGGGTACATACTTGGGGCCACTTCATATCACTGGGTGACTGGCTGAATTACAAATAATCCCCCTAAGGGATGTGCACGTATTACATGCACTTAACCCGTTCACTACTAAATTCTTTTATTCACACAGGAGCTGCCAGTTCAAGTAACTAGTGGATACATAGATGTACAATGTTTGCTGAAGGGAGTTTTGAATGCAGCACTTATCATATTGAGAACAAAAACTTTGCTGATATCCTATTTACAACTATTTTCAAATTCTGGCAAGCATTCATGCAAGTTTGAGAACCTTATGTAGTCAAACACAGAAGCACATTTTCAAATCTTCAAAACACCTAGAATAATTGCCCCCCTTTTCTTCGAGGAAATGCGAGAGTATAAATTTGCGAAATTGCAAACTTTGCAATTATGACCTGGATGCATCATAAAACAGAGTTGTGACTGACTAAAAATACCCTGAACTCAAACTTGAGTTTCACAGGGCTTAAATCAATCCAAGGCCACCAAGACCATGGCCATGGATGCCCTTTTGATTGGCCTCAATGCCCCTCTCATTGGCCTTGGAGATTGTTTGTGCCCCTTTTAATTCTTCCTATTTATGCTGTGATATAGGAATGTGCCCTACAGAAAGTGGCCTTGCCCTAAAATTATTGAAATTTAAGGCCTGGTTTCATAATAATTACAACTCTGTAAACAGGAGATACACCATGCTACTTTAAATTTAGACTACTAACAATTGATCTTTATCAATCAACTCTTTACAATATAGTATAACACATGACTTTGGTCTCTCCAAACTCGTACAACAAAATGCCACAGAAAAAATATTGATCAGTCATTTTCTGTTTGTGTTTTTTTCAGGTCTTTTTTTTCATGTTTACACGAAAAACAAAACTTTCAGATGTTCCTAGTTTAAGACATAAAAAATATCCTAGTTCCATAAAAACATGCATGTCTAATTAAGGAATGCAATCTTAAATAAAGAGAGTAATATACAAAAAGATAGTAATAAGTTTTAATGTTTTTCCACATGTATAGCGCATGTAACACAGAAAAGTCCCTATGCGCTAAATAGGTAACTATCAATTATGACATGGGCAGCAAACACAGGAAAATATGTTGGTGGGTATTTTTTTTTTTCCAGGGTGCTGTTGCATAAAACTTGCTATTATAGTAACTTTGCCATCAATGGTAACTTTCATGGAATACTGGATTTTGATTGGCTGTTGAGCAACGTTACCATGGTAGTTACCATTGATGGCAAAGTTACTATAATAGCAAGTTTTTATGCAATGGCACCCAGTAAAACGTAACTCTTCACTTACATGTACATGTACACACTTTGTCTGACAACTGAAGAATAATCAAATAGAAGTTTGGTCATGCAAAATAAAAAAATAGCATTGAACATACACATACTTAAGCTTTTTATGTCGAAAAGCTGAAGTATGTGTGCGTTCAATGATATTTTCCGAATTGAAGAATAATATCATGCAAAGAAAAACCAGTATAACCAGGCAATTAACTTTTTAACCCACACCAATCACATGCATTTTAAACCCATTGCCTTTCAGAGTTTTTTTATGAGCTAAATTAATCAGCTTTCCCTTCCTCAAATTGGCAACAATATATTTTTTTTGTAATGCTATGGATTAACAAACAGTCTCATGCTAAAAATAGTACAATATCATAACCAGAGTCAATCAAAACATGAAATATCTGCAAATTTGCAAAAAAATTATTTCCATAAAAACAAAAATCATCATTCATTATCTATGCAAGTTTCAGGTCTCAAAAGTTTAAGTTTTAATGGTAAATAGATAGATTTGTAGTGGGTTGAATTTACATTTGTAAATGAGTTTTGTGTGCTTCAACCTGTACAAAAAGGCATCTCGTAAATGAATACTGGTAACTTTCCTTTCTTCTCCATATTTACAAAATCCCACAATACAGAGCCATCAATCATGCATAGTGAAAATGATGTCTATAACAAAAATGTCAGTATGTATATGAAAATGTCCTCTTCAAAAAGGAATAACTACTGCAATTTTCACACATGGACTCTTCCAATTTTCTTATATTTCTCATGATTAGCATGATTAGCAGCTGCATGAGTAAGAACACAGGGTCATTGTATGTGTATGAGACGGCAGCATTCCTCTGAAATCTTGTGTTGCATAACTTTTGGGCAAATATTATACAGCTAGATGCAAGAAATGGAAAGATAGTAGGGAAACACCAGCAGTGAGAACAGTTCTCAGTACAGCATACACAATAAGGTGGCTCGTTAAAGGGGTTGTTTCCACTGCACCCTTTTTACTGCACTTGGTTGCCTTGGAATCGTCTGTAGGGATGGAACTGATTCCCTCCTCCCAGGTTGCCTCTGCCATAGTTGTTGTTGCCGTACATGTCTGGGCCACCATCGATTTGCTGCCCATACCCTTGCTGTGGCGGCTGTTGTTGAGGTGGCTGGGGTTGTTGCTGCTGTTGCTGAGGTGGTCCATAATTCCCCATGTCATTACCAAACTGTCCTGTAAGGGAATGATGATGGATGTGTAAAAACAGTCCATCCAAAGTTACAAGCGGAAGCACAATATGATCTGACAACAGTCAGACTTTAGAATAAAATACATTCATGTGTATATTTTTTCCAATTGAAAGCATCAAATCTTCATAACTAACATACTCAACGATCTGTGATTAAAACATGTGCAGTCAACATCTGCACACGGTTTCATTTTCTTGAAGATTTAAGGTTAGAATTGCAATGGAGTTTTGGTGACTGCTAGAATGAGACTTAGGATTACAGTTACAATAGGGTTTATGTATAATATTAGATTTAGGTGTGAGGTTAGGAAGGAAGGAATGTGGTGTGTATTCAAAACTGACCGAGGAGCAAATTGTCGCAATATCACTGATCCCCTCTTAAATCCAAAAATTGGAGGAAACATTAAACCTTTACCAATTCAAAGACAATCTCGCAACTTGCCTATCATGCTGGGGTTCCCTCTATAACAAGAATATTCATATCCCAATGTTCTTTAAGTTATGAAGGAAATTTAGAGGGGGAAGGACTGTAAGTATCAAAACTCCGTTACTGTAGAACCATGCCTTATCCATTGCTCCTCTATGATGTCAACATATTCTGCATCTGATAGACCATAGCATGAGGTAGAGGACATAGAAGCTGTTTCTCTTTTATTTTTATCAAATCCCATATTCTGCAATTTAGCAGAATAACGCAAGAGCATTGAGACTGATTTTCAACAGAGTGTTTCTTGCAGAGTATTGGTGTCCCTAGACCAAAAGTAGCAGGAAAAATCTTAGTTTCATTTCTTCAGCAAAAGCTCTCAGGGTGCTAAGACAACCAATAAGCTGACCTCACTTTATCACTGATTAAAATAATGTGGTTCAACTTTAAAGTCCATGTACAGTATTGGTAAGCTTAAGATGGATTTGTTAGTTCTCTCTGATTTTAGTTGATAAAACAGCAGATACTCACAATTCTAAAATGCTGGGTAGTATTGGGGTTCTAAATGGGGTGATAAGCAAATAAAAAATGCATTTTAACAAAAGTTTACTAGCTTTTGTTTTCCTCTCATTTCATAACTTCAGTGAATTGAATCAAAGAGGTGATGAGAATCACAATTATACTGACAGATTAAGACTACTGTACATGGCCTTTAAACTTGCTGGTTCAATCTTTCCTTTCCAGGAATTGGGCAAGAGTAAATCTATAATCATATTCACATTAAACGAGGCCATTAACATTCTCTTTAACAGAAAAAAAAAATCACTGATCATTGCTTTAAAAACATGCAAGAATGTCTCCTCACACATCCTGAGGGGAATTTGCCGGGTCTAACCTTGTTACCACAATGACCATAACAATAACTTTGAGAAATATTGCATGTTGTGTTATATCAATTTACAAACCAAACAGAATATCAAGTTGGGACCATGAAAATAACCTTTTTAATAGGAGGCTTTTGATATGGTAAGATCTCTTTATAATGATGTTCATATGTACTTTCACATTTCAAAATGCTAACCCGACAGATACAGAAACCTGGTAGCCTCTGGGCCCTGTTTCATAAAAGTTGTTATCAGTAAAAACTGCCACATTTCTATGACAAAATTTGCTCTCAGCCAATCAGATGCAAGGATTTTAGTAGCTTATAACAGTTATTGTAACTTGTTATTGATAACAAGTTTTATAAAACCTGGTAGCCTGTGGATTGATCTCAAGGGAGGATTCAGCAGTCAACAGGTTAATATGTACAGCAATTGTCTTTTATTGCTGATGTGTTGGCTAACCTTGATTGTAACCTTGTTGTTGGTTGTAGTTTACCCGCTGGGGTCCGTAACCTGAAGCCTCTTGAGGATAGTTGCCCATTGATCCTACCAATAAATGAAATAGAAATACAAACAGTATGAGGTGGAGGCACAAAAAAATACCAACAACTGACAGACAAAATTTTTAAAAGTCTACCGGTGTGGTCAAAATGTTGCAGAAATCTATGATAAAATGTAGACAAAAATGTAATGGAAGGATGCTAGCAAGAGAGATTTTCTCAGGTTTTTCTTTCCCATCATTTCATATGTTACAAATGGACACTGTGAGTTCTTGTCTATCCCAATTGTTCAAATGTTTGTCACTATTATATCGGATGATTGAAAACTTGACATTAGAACCATTTTCTACTGATGACAATGAGTCAAAACAGTTTTTCTACTATGACACAGGCTTCCCTCTTGAACTAAACATGAATAAATGAAATATCTTTGTGAAGTGATAATTTATTGTTTGAGTGGTCCAAACATGTGGAGTAGTGTGTGTAGTGCTTTGTAACCACAAGAAAGGCACTATATCAAATTACTTTTGGATTGGATTGGATTGGATTGGAAATAAAAATAAAAATAGAAAACAGGAGAGGAAGTCTGAAACAAATGAACATTAGAAAGATAAAGCGGAAGACAGAACATATAAATGTACTTGTATCAAAATTTATTGCCATGGCAGGCAAAATAAGATATCAGGATTGAGGAGTACATACCTTGGTTTCCATATTGCTGTGGTGGTGGTTGCTGCTGTTGTCCATAGGGGTCCTGCTGTGCTTGTCCGTAACCTCCATAGTTACCATAGCCCTGTCCTCCTACAAACAGAACATACCAAATTACAAACTAGGGTACATTCAGTTTAAAATTAACGAAAACAGAAGTGCTTTATAAACACAGTAACAGAATAAAGATGAAGATTTGTATCAAAACAATGATAGCAAACAAGGCGGACGCCAAGTGTACTCTGGTCCGCATCTCGCTATGTGAATGAGAATGTGACCTTTGGTCGAGTTGCTTTGATATACTAAGCAGTAACGATGTTACAAACATCAAATCCCGGGAAAATGAGACAGTGCTGTGTGCATTTATACAGGTTCCTCTCTTCACTTTTGGGGGTTTCTTGTGGCGTGAATGAGTCTGGTAAATCAATTAACTGTATCTCATTTTTTCTTTTGCAGCAGGGTTACATGTCAGGGAATTTGTACTTGTAGAAACAAATCTAAGTAAGTTAACTCAAACATTTGTCAATTTTAGCATAACAACAAACTCTATGAAAGGGGAATCATGCGATCTAATTCTGCTGAATGATACAGAGATTTAAATCAAAGCAATAAGAAAAAAAAAACACCACAAAGCATAATACCGATAGCTCATAAATAAATGAGAAATCTGATTAAAATTAAGACAAGCAAACTCAAACACAATAATTTTTATCAACCACATCCTTACATATGAAACAGAGTAGCAGTAGATGTCAAATCCTGAAAGTTTCTAACAGTGTTAGAATAAATCAAGAAAATCACAGCAGACTTTATTAGTATGCAAAAATGGCATCTCAAACAAAACACAAGCCACATCAGACAGTCATACTTTTAAGGGTGTGTTGATATTCTCTGCAGTTTGCTAATGATGTTATAGTTGTCAGTGGAGTTGATTCTATAGTTATTGTTATCATTTGTGTTGGGTTTAAGCAGTGAAGAGATAGTGAGGGAACTTTGAGTTCTCATGAGAATATGTTCACAGAACTGAAGAAAATTCGCAATGCATATCGTCGGTGGGGTGACAACACCTCACATCTCAAAAATGTTATATGTTCTGAAGAGCCAAAAACATGGCTTCCTTAGCATTACAGCCAATGGTGGTGGTCAAGTTTCATTCATCAATAGTGGCCAAATCTTTGCAGGTGGGCATGTGAGGATATGAAAACACATTTCAAGTGTCCCTAGCTGTAAGATTAAGAAAGGAACTACTAGTAAATTTTACCGAAAATTGAGATACAAAGTTGTATCACCCCACCAATGAAATATCACAAATGTAAGTAATCGTCTGATGAAGAAATCTGAAAGAAGATTGAAACTTAATAAGCATGACTGTCTGAATGAGGGCTAGTAGGTATAAGCAGTGTTACCATTGCGAGAGCTTTTGCTTCCATAATTATCACCTCCTGCACTGGGCTTTCCTGGAAGATAGCACATTCAGGATTGGGACAAAAATACAACACATTCACTACGATAGTACAAGACCATATATTGTCATGGATGATGCAGGAGGTTCTAACTAAAACACGAACACTACTACCGAGTTATGTACATTGTACATGTAGCATGTGTTATTTTACAAACAGCATTGTTTGAGAAACAAAATGAGTTATCTCATATGTTTTAATGCAGAGTTTAGTCTTACAGCCCTTTTGTTTCTCAACCATGGAAAGTTTCATCATTTACAGAGAAGCTGGAGTTGTGGGAGGAGTTGAAAGTTAATGAGCTTTCTCAGTCTTTTGAAAAAATATCACTAGAAAATTGTCCTCTGAAAAAGATTACTCTTCAAATGCCCTCATATTCAAAATATATCAAGAAACAGCTCGAGTGTGTTGGGCCCGAAAATTTGTGTGTAGTCCTATATACACTGCAGGTACATATACTTCTGTGAACAGTACATCTGCTTTTTAACTGGATTGAGTCAGTTTCTTATCATTGTGATGATTCCAAATTCAGGGAATACAACTATTTCTATTTACTGCTTATTCAACTTTTTCAAATTGCTTTATTAAAAAACAAGTTTCTTTCACAACTGAAAATACATGACCAGAAGTGAAGTTTATCTCTACTACACATCACATACTGATAAAACTACTCTTATATTAAGCAAGTATTAATTTTCTTGATGGGTGGGAGTGCATGTTTATGCCTGCGCTGATATGTACATGTAGTATATAAAAGATAAGAATGAAATATCACTTTCATCCTACAGAGTACTTTATGTTGCTATTAATGTAAATTTGTCAAATGGATTACACAAACCCCGTAGCTATATGTTCAATTTATCACAACTAAAGGTTTCCATGCTTTTCAATGCACTACAGATACTGACTGTTTTCAATACAACATTAAGTGGCAGTATTTTCAGCTCATGGTGGTACACCAACAGCATTTCATATTTGCAATTGGATGATGACAGTGCTTCACAAAAAATAACATAAAAGGTATTTTAACATGTTCCACAATACAATCAGTGTTTATTTTCAAACTTTATACTTAGTTCAGGCATGGACTTATGATGAGATGGACATTCACCGTCACGTTAATCGATTCCTGCAATTGTGACTGTCAAAGTCATCTCAATAACATTCTGTATATATTTCTCCACTTTGATCTCACGAGGCCCGCCGCCAATTAGCCGGGAGAGAAGCGAGACAGCGATTTGACAGTAGCTTTAGCTGCATGCGCAGAAGATAATAAATTGCATAAATCATAGAAAATCAATGTGCAGTTCTGGTTTACAATTGGAATTTACTATTCCATACGTTTCATCTTGAAAATTGTGAATATAACAAGATAGAACTTAAATTTTGATTGAATGTTTGAGATTTACATTCCTGTTTTTCCACATATTTCCCATAATATTCCAGAAGTATAATGCACGGATCTTATAAAGAGCATGTCCTTCTCATTGTTAAATAAGGTCATACGCGTGTGCGAAAGTGTGCGAATAAGTAGTAATAAATTTCATATCACAAAAATTAACGTTCTTAAGTTTGCTGCTCCCTATCAGCAGTATTATGAATCAAAGACATATTCTGAAAGAGCACACCAGCCGAACAAAACCAAACTGAGGAGAACTGCTTCTTTGTCAACGTTCGAAACAAACCTGTTTCCATTAAGCTGCACATGATCAGAAGGCAGTGACAATCATTGTATTTATGTAAATTCAATCCAGCGGCGGAACTGGTACTTCAAAGGGCTTGTGACAATCGGTTGCCATTCAAAATACGTCCATGGTTCAGGCAGCACTGAATATATACAACATGCAAGAAAAATCTACGTAGTTTTCTATTCACTCACAAGCGTAATAGATTTAGCACAAATAATCGAGAACATTCACTGACAAGTGCATTTCGTAAAACACATCATAAAAATGACAGCTTTCACAGTAAGCTTTTGATTGCTGCATGCAAGCAGTGCTCAAGCACCAGGTAGTATTTCTATCAACAAGCAATCCTATCCCTACCTCCATAATTCTGTTGCTGCTGTGGCGGTTGTTGCTGCTGCTGACCATAACCACCTTGTTGCTGGCCATATCCAGGTCCACCCTGCCCTTGTTGCCTGTAGCCGTTGTTGTAGCCTTGTTGCTGGCCACCGTAGCCTTGCCCTGGACCACCTCTCTGTGGTTGGAAGCCACCTTGCTGCTGTTGGCCATACTGACCTGTCAATCAAAGCAAAAATCAATGTATGATTTACTGTCAATAATCATTACCGTAATCAACTTATCCAATTAAGAAAGATGCAAAGCCTTGTCTACCATGATCTGCTTTAATGGGAACAAAAGCACTGTCCTGTGACTCCAGTCCAATCGAACTCTACTACCTCTGTGATGCTAAAAAACCAGAAAGTGAAAAAAACATGCATCCAAAGCAATAAAACTCTCATTTCATTAAGATTTCAGGAGTTCAATTTGTCAAACCAGCAATAAATTTCTCTTTCTAAATATAAAAATTTCAATGTGCTTTACATGTATGCAATGCACTATATAAATGTAAGTTATTATCATTTTATCATGAGTACAGCCACATCACGTTTCTTGCATTTTCCTGAACGATCATGCATCTAATGCAGAAATAAAGTTCTAAGCTTCATGAACCTAAAACTGAGTCAGGAGTTACAAAGAGAGGAGAAGAAGAAGAAGAAGAAGAAGAAGAAGAAGAAGAAGAAGAAGAAGAAGAAGAAGAAGAAGAAGAAGAAGAAGAAGAAGTAGTGACATGAAGCATTCTTGTAACTGTGCATAGTTTCTTGTCAAACTTACCCATGGGCTGGCCCATGTTCCACTGGTTACCACCTCCATAACCACTAGGACCACCAGGACCACCAGGACCACCATAGCCCTGCTGTCCTTGGTTCCAGTTACCACCTCCTTGTCCAAAGCCTCCTCCTCCCATTGGACCAGGTCCTCCTGGACCACCACCAAAGCCTCTGTTCATCTTAGGCTGGGCTTTCTTAATCTCCATCTAAAAGGAGGTCAAAGTATGCACATTCCAGTAAGCAGTGTGAAATTTTCGGTATGTTGGTGGTGTTAATAATTGCTTGTAAGCTTAAAAGCATCCTTCAGGAATACCAATTTGCTTTATTAATTCAGCATGATAATAAGAGACCTGTATGCATTGAGACCAATACATTCTGTGAAGGGATGTACAGAAGCTTGAAAACAAACTTTCCTTATTTAACTACAGAAGCTTACTTTAAGTGCCATTCTACTTGACAACATGACAAAATATTTCATCTTGTCAAGTCGACTTAATATCCATATCATTTAGACATTTAACGCACCAGGTTGACTTATCAACTATTAAACTCGAAATGGTGAAATGAATCTATCTTGTTAAGTTAACTTCAAGTCGACTTGGCAAGATTTATTGATGTCACTATGACAACATGTACTTTTTGGGGAAGTCGACTTTGCAAGATAATTGATGTCACTATAACGAAATGTACTTTGGGGGGGAAGTCGACTTGACAAGATAATATGTCACAATGATGACATACATTATTGGGACGTCAACTTGACGAGATAATTTACATGTATGATATATGTCAATATGACATGAACTCTTTGAGAAGTCAAAAATGATTTATTTCACCAGGGTGACTACTAAAAGTTGATAAACTGACATGGTAAGCTAAATATACCTTTACATGTTGACATGATATGGATATTAAGTTGACTTGACAAGATAAAATATCACATCATGTCATCAAGTTAAATGATTCCAAAGGGAATAGATATGAAACCGTGCTTTTCTCGTTTAGAATAAAATATCCATCTACAAGCATCATACCAGAATGAATAGTTATAGTATGAAATCATGTTTATTATACTAAAACTTTACTTATTTCGTATTACTATGAAAGAGTAGAAATAAGATCTTGAAAGGTTGAAACATTTTTTTTTTTAAATCTGAGATGGAATTTGAACTCTGTGTGTCAATTCTAATGTTTAATCAATGCCTATACTTTTGTATTTACAAAAATATTTTATACTCCGCCAATTTCTGTACTGAATAATAATCGCTAACATGAGAATTTGTATAATCATAAGATTACACAAAGAAATATTGGGAACAAGACAGATAAAAAATTAAACATCGTAATGTGATAAGCTGAACATTTTTAATGAAGTGTGCAAAACTGGAAAAGTATTATTCTAACAATAAAGGAATAAAGAATGAAAGAAAGAAAAAATGTGCAAACAAGAAAGTATGGTACAATATTTAAAATGGAATGAAACTATTGTTTATAAAGGGACACAAACAAGCAACTGGGTTATTTGTAAAATAAACTGTAAAATACATGGACAGAACCATGTACATGTTTGTAACTACACATGGAATCAGCATATTATAAAAAAAATAGGAAATAGGAACAAGAACAGATCTGGATTTAATGGGTTTCTGATTTTTGCAGAGTTTCTAAGCCATGAAGAATTCTGAATGTATTGCATGAAAGCACTTATTTGTCACTGCCTGTAATATGAATACATGGACTGATGAGTCTGGCCCCAATACCTACGCTTGCACTTACCTACCAGGTCACTCCCATCACACAATAAATAAATCAATAAAACCAATATAACTAAATAGTACTGAATCTCTTAGAATTTTTAAAACTCACAGATGCTATAGGGTTAGTGAATATTGCCTCATGCGTGCAAACATTGAATGATTGAAATGCTTTGAGAATTTTAAAAGGAATGTTGCATAATCAAAAAGATGGATGTTCAACTTCCAAATGCCTCTGCTCTGGAAGTAACACAGCAATGGGGGAAAACCCCCACTATTAAATACACAAGCTTTCATTCTATTTGGGTCTCTTTGAAACCTACAATTCCAAATGTTTTGTCTTGCATGTCATGTAACTCCCGTCACTTGTTTTCACCATGACCAACTAGATCACCTTTATAGACATTCCAAAGCTGAACATCCATCATCCTTTATGAAATGGAAAGCAAATTCTTCAGAATAAATTAAACTACTTGGAGCATGCCCAGCACAAAATAACTTCTATCTATGAATGTACTGATACCTCATAAAAACAAGCAAAACAACAAAAAAGTAGGTACATTTACTGTAAATTAACCTATTTGATTAAAAACATTTGTTCATAATAATAAGCAAAAGTATGTACTCATAATTTGACTTCTTGCAGTTAGTAAACAAAATTTGTTTTATACATTAATACAGTAACTTACATTAAATACTACATGGTATGTAACTTAGTGTCTATAATTTTGCTTAGAAGTACTGCTTAAAGTACAGTTACAGCTTAAACTTTGCTCCAAGTACTTTAACTTATTTATTACATTAGCTGCCCAGTGTCAGATTGAAGTTTAAACACTATCACTCCCACATGCAGAACACTCTCAGCAGTTAAAAACATAAAAATAATAATTTTAAAAAAAAATTTAGTGGGCTCTTTGAAAAAACAGACAGATAAATCACACTTAAAGTGCAACATATCATTTTCTTGTTGCAAGTTCTTCTGGCCCTAGATATAAATGATCAAAACAATAATAAATAAATAACGATAAAATATATCCAGATCAGGATAATACACGTATGTAATCTTCGAAAAGCTTTCTAACAGAATAAATAATAAAGGGGGCCCAAACCTCCCAAACCTCTCTCCCTCGCTCATTCTCTCATCCATGTTGCAAAGAAATAGTTAAGATAATGTCTTAAAACTCTACCGATTTTCCCTTCAGCTCCAGGTGATGCATTCGGACCAATTTCTCTACAGCTTCTTCACTATCCAACGTCACAAAGCCGAAGCCTAGATACAGTACGTTGGTAGGTAGGTAGGTAGGTACATGGTGTAGGTAGTAGTGGGTAGATACATGCCATTCCATTATAATGTAAACATTAAAGCTTACTGGTACAAGTACGAAGACTTCATTTCTACAGTGCATGCCAGGAAAATACTTGATTTTTTTTATTTCTTTTTCTCTCTTTCCCTTTCTATTCCCAAAGGATCTGAAAGTACGTTGACCCAATCTACGCAATGAAGTCAGATCTACCAAGTTAACATCTTATGACCAAATACTAAGTGTATGCATAATGGTCATCTTCATACTGATCACTTTGATCTAAGTTACAGCTGTCATTTGAGGTCAAATGGTGTGATAAAAACATTGCATTGCACTGTAGAACAAGAAAAGTCTTACTGCTTACTCAGGAAATACCTAAATAAAAATAGAAACTTAGGAAAGAATACATTACAGTTAAGATACGATAATATTTAATAGTTCATATAAAGTACATGTAAGAGAATACTGCCTTAATTCATTAGCAAAGAAAATCACACATATTTCCATTGGTGAAGATGTGAATTCACCATGTGGAGCCTGCACATTGTAATATACATGCAGAATTAATGCACATATACAAACTTGATAAACTGTACTTTTACTCTAACATTTGTTCTTAATTTACCATAAGTTCTACACGTTTGGAGACCACAGCATCTTACCTTCTAAATCATACTATTGTTTCAGTGCATATAGCTTCAATGACCCTGCCGTTCTAACTTTGAAAGACTGTACGCCATACACGGCCCATAGTGAAGACTTAAGTGCATCCAACCACAACTTTATTTATGTGCAATTAGGGGAAAAACATAGAATGGTAAGACAATGCTTCCCTGTTTTCGAGAATAATTGATTTTGAGTTACTCTCCCCTTTTGAAAAAATGCGAATGAGTACATGACAGTAATCATATTTATCAGCAAAGTACTAGTTCAAGGATCAATGCAGGACACACTACTTACCTCTGTGCTTTCCAGTTTCATTGTCTGTCATGATGTGCACATCTTCCACCTGAAAATTAAACAAATATGAAATGAAGAATAATACAATTTTCAATACCAAGAAAAAAACTAACTTTAAGCTTGCGTTCATACAACAAATATGCTTGTCATAAGAAAATTTCTTCTTTTTTTTTTAATCAAAACATGTGGAATCAAAGATATTTAGTTATTAGATAGCTTTTCCATCTACAGCTCAGAAAGAGTAAATGCTGTAGATACAGGTTAATAAACTTTTGATTAACAAAGTTTTTCTTAAATAGTCCCTGAATGTTTAGCCCCTTTGAAAAAAAAAACAAAAAACCTTCTAATGAACATAGAATATACAAAGGACTAAGCACATCTTACAAAAAGAAAACTTAAAAGAAGACAACTCTGAAAATCTATGAAAAGGTTGTGAGAAAAGAATAAAGGAATACTTCTAAAAAACAATATCCACGAAAAATAATCCCTTTTTAAAAAAAATATATATAATGCTATTTCATAAACAGATTCTATTTGCAATACTGTCACTACACTAAGTAGCTGCATTCTGCTCATATTCTCCCAAACACTGGTATCGAAAAAGTAACAAATCTACATGATTTTAAAGCTGCAAACTGCTATGTCCTCCAAAACCACCCCCCCCCCACCTCCTGTATGCCACAAAGTCCTTTTTTACTTATGCAGTTTGATTCAGTTCAATTCAAACTGGTTTATGTGATACAGGCTGCATGACTGTCATACAATAAGAGCATGAACAATATAAAATACAGGAATAAAATACAGAGTACAGAGAAGATTTACAGAATGGAGATATTGAAGTGATATGTAATGCAGGGGCAGCACCAGGGTATTTTGATTGGGGGGGGGGGCGGCAAGATGACACAGTGACATAAGTGAATTCATTGACGTTTTAAATGAACAAATAGGGGTATTATATAGTTGCAAGCCCTAGGCCTCTCTTTTCCCACCCTCTAGTTTCTTCTTTCCCTCTTTTTTCTTCTTTTTCTCATTTTTTTCTCTTTTTTTTTATCACTTGAAAAATCATAAGGGGGAGGGGGGCATTTGCCCCCCCCCCCCCCCGCCCCCTGTAGCGCCACCCCTGATGTAATATGAACCAAACAGGTATTCCTCATTTATTTATTTATTTATTTATTTATTTATTTATCTTCCTTCATATCATTGTACAATACATAATCATACAACAGTACGTTTCGATATATTACAACCGGGAAAGAGAAGAAAGATGAGGTGACCAGGAGAAGCAGAGCTTGTAAATTAGGTCCCTCAGAAGATCACAACTAATTACTTTGTATATGGCTTAAAAACAACTAGATAAATCTACTACATAGAGCTTACATATCTACAACAGACACATAAAACATAAAAAACATGTATATATAATATGTTTAAGTGATTAAAAAAAAGAAAAAAAGAGAAGAATAAGAAGAAGATAAGCAATGAGACAGAAGGAGGGGGAAAATAGCAGACTGCATGGAGTCAAAAGTGAGGAGGTAGAGAGGAAATCATGAAATAGGGCAAACCAAAAGATAACAATTGAGAAGAGATAGTGGAGGGGGACAAGGGGTTACACAACACGACATAAAACAGATAGACCACACAATGACAGAAAGACAGGCTGGCTCAGTAGATATCATTGACCCCACTTGGATTTTTTCCCTCTCTCTCTTCTCTTTGATCGTTGGTCCGAGCGAGGCCACAGTGATAAATTACAGATGTGATGTATGTGCACGGACCTACTACAAATAAAGCAAGCCCTGGCTGGGGGGGGGGGGGGGGGGTGAAAACATGTTTACAGTCTTCCTATTTCCCCTCCTCTTTATCAAGTGCCATGGAGGCAGTAGATTTCCTAGAAAATGCTAATGTGATTTGAGTTGCTGAAAAAGATATTTTTTACATGAGATCTTGAAGCTGGTGAGAGTAGTCTTATTTTTAATTGCTGGGGGTAATGAATTCCACTGCTTTATACAATAAATGTAGAAAGAATTCAAAGCAACATGAGTTCTGACATATGGCTGATGCACACAATTCTTCCGCCGTGTGTTATAGTTGTGAATATCAGAGTTAGAGACAAATAAATCAGTCAACAAACAAGGTTGTGGCCTAGAGAAGAGTTTGAACATAAACACGAGGCAACTCAAGGAAACCAGTTGATCGAAAGGTAACAACTGTAGCTGAACAAATAAAGGGGTACTTGGATGTCTAAAATGAGAATTAGAAATTAATCTAATCACTTTCTTTTGCAAAACCTGCAACTTATGTATATGTGTTTTAAATGTGTGGCCCCAAGCAACATTACAATATAATAAATGTGGTAATAAAATACTATTATACAAGGTTATTAACACTCTTTGAGGTAGAATGAATCTCAGTTTTGAAAGAACACCAACACCTCGTGAAATTTTAACACACAAATTGTTCAAGTGACACTTCCAAGTCAAATATTCGTCAATTATAACACCAAGAAAATGTACATTTTCACTATGCAAAACAACTTGGCCATTTATAAGTAAAGGATCGATATTTTCGGATACCTTTCTACCCTTTGACCTGAAGATAACACTATTTGACTTTTTAGCATTCAATAAAAGTTTATTACAACAAAACCATTCATAAAGCTTCTCCATCTCTTCGTTTGCCAAGGATATTAAAATGCGTGGATTATTATGTGAGACCAATAAACTGGTATCATCAGCAAACAGGGAATATGAAAATAATTTTGACGAATTGACAATATCATTGATATATAATAAAAACAACAGAGGGCCCAAAACTGAGCCCTGAGGCACACCGTAATGTATGGTTGCAATCTGTGATTTACAACCTCCAACAACAACAAATTGCCTCCTATTACTCAAGTAACTATGAAACCAGTTTAGAGTCACACCTCGGATACCATAATTATCAAGCTTTTTCAAAAGTATGTCATGGTCAATGGTGTCAAAAGCCTTTGACAGATCAAGAAAAATACCTAGGCAGTACTTGCCCCTATCAACTGCATTTACAATTGTACTTAATAAATTGAAAACACCCATACTAGTTGAAAAATTCTTCCTAAAGCCAAATTGTTGAGGAATTAAAATATCTTCTTTTGTTAAGTAATCATATAACCTTACATGCACCAATTTCTCGAGAATCTTTGAAAATATAGGTAACAATGCAATCGGTCTATAGTTTTCAATATTTTTACTGTCATTCTTCTTGTACACAGGAACTACTTTTGCTAATTTGAGATTAGCAGGAACTAAACCCTGTGACAGAGATTTATTAAACACATCACACAAAGGCTCCACAATATAATGAATGCAATCCTTCACAATTCTTGGAGAAACGTCATCAGGCCCACTAGATTTCGAAGGCTTAAATTGTGAAACAATTTTGATAATTTCAAAGTAGTTGTTGGTTTAAAAAACAAAGAGGAGTTGGATTTACATGGTTTCAAATATTCCTTAAAAGATCTCGGGACTGTGGGAATATCCTCACCTATTTTCCGAGGCAATTCAATGAAATATCTGTTAAAATAATCAGCTTTTTCCTTATTCGAAGTAAGCAAAGTATCATTGTGAGACATTTCCTCTGGAAGTAAACATTTCTTGCCCCTACCTAACAAATCATTTATGTAAGACCATGTCTTTTTCATGTCATTTTTTGCGTGTTGAAATAAATTACCATAATAATTTTTTTTAGATGTCCGAATAGAGCCTGTCAGAGTATTCTTATAATTTACATATTTTTCCCTATTTACCTCAGTTGGGTTTTTGATAAAAGTGGTATAGAATTTACGTTTGCGTTTAATTGACTTTAAAAGACTGTTTGTAATCCAAGGTTTCCCAGATCTAGCTTTACATTTCACTTCAACGAGAGGAAAATAAAAATCATACAGTTCCGAGAAGTCCCTCATGAAAGTATCGTAGGCACTGTCAGCATCATCTACGTTAAAAACATTCTGCCAGCTGATTCCCATGAGTTCATGTTTAAAACTTGATATTTTCTCATCAGTTATCACACGCTTGAAAGCTGACTGACCTTTATTCTTGAAATCAACAACCCTTCCCTGATTAAAACAGAAAATAGGCATGTGGTCAGATATATCTGAGCATAGAATTCCACAAGTAAATTCATTATGAATGCAGTTTGTGAAGATGTTATCGATTAAAGTTGCCGAAGTGCGTGCCACTCGAGTAGGCTTAGAAATCAGAGCTAATAAGCCATGTGAATACATGCAATTAACAAAGTCATTCACAGTATTATCAGAGTCCAGATTTAACAGATTGATATTAAAATCACCTAGCACATACGTATCCCTGTTGACCATATTAGTGTATGCCATCTGTTGCTCAAAATTTTCAATAAAAAGTTTAATATCACTATCCGGGGCTCTATACACACATCCCACGAAGATCTTTCTATTTTTAATACTGATCTCAACAAATAAAGACTCATAGCCAGGTCTTGAACCAGATATATCTTCACAAATATTAAATTCAAGCTCTTCTTTAATGTATAAAGCAACACCTCCTCCCAATTTAGCAGATATACAGACATGAATAAGGGAATAACCCGGGATTAAGAACATATTAATATCTGTCGTAGGTTTGAACCAGGTCTCAGAAATACCAATTACAGAGAACTCATAATCAAGACAAGACAGTTCAACCAATATTACATTCACATGTAATAAAGAGAAATCCCTACCAATATTAGAATATCTACCAACAAAATCATCACAAGAAATATAATCGCATTCTCCAGATCTGTTAAGTAAATTGCGATCATCATCAACCAAATCATCCATAATTAGGTTTAAATAACATAAGAAGCCTAGTCATGTTTCTCACCACTCCAAACTGCTTGAAGGCTTCATAGAGGTCATCTTTGTTTGCCTGTTGTGAGATGCCTCCGACAAAGATCTTCTTCGTTCTACTATCATCAGGTCCTCCACGAGTTTTGGAGCCTCGAGCGTTGCAAGCTTTGCAATCCAGCTGGATTTCAAGATATAGAATCATTCATGTGAAAATAGAGGACAATCTAAAGACGAAAACAGATATTTGCATGGAAGGACAATCATCTCACACTTTCCCAAAGCTTCCTCCAACAAATGAATTGTAAATTATAAAGGGTACAAAAAAGCAATATTTATCAAATCTATGAAAATACAAATTTCAGTACAAGTTGCAGTTTGAGAATTTTAACAGAGGGATGTACAATCATGCAAGTTACAGAATGCAAGAAGAATTGGAAGAACTACACATAAAGCACATGTTAACAGGGCTGGCAAAAATAAGCAAACATTATTCAGCACAGCCATAAAAAACTGTGATGACACAATACCAGATTTGACCTACCTCTTTGCCATCAAGCACATGTCTGGACTTCTTTGCCAGAACTGCATCAGCACAGCGTGGGTCTTCGTATTTCACAAAGCCGTAACCTTTATTCATTCTCGTATCCTTGTCCATCATCAGAACAATGTCGGCGATCGATCCAAATGACTCAAAATATGCCTTGAATGCATCTGGTAAAGAGAGGGATAGTACATGTATGTGTTAATAAGTATTTCTACATCTTCTGTAACATTCATTCAGGACAATCTGTTATAATTTTGATAGCATCTTTAGAAGACTAATCCATAATGAAATGTCACTCAAGAACAATTTCATACATTTTCAAAAAAGAGCTTCTCTTTCAAATTTCAAATCAAGAGTCCAACTACAATTATAAACAATATAATTGCTGCAAAATACAAAATTATAGACCTGTAGACAGTGTAGAGTTTGGCTACTAAATACATAAATAGTAATACACTCTGGTCAGTAAGAAGTTGTTCATGTTACCAAATTATTACCAAGAAGTCCCTCTTCCAACAAACTCTACATGAAAATAGACCTTTGCTTTACTTACCTATTGTAGTTTCACGGCTAACAGCCCCAACAAATATTTTTCTGAAATGACAACAAGTGAGAAACAATTTTACATTTACAATATTGTTCTTTCAAGCTAGAAGGGGGGGGGGGGGCATTCCATGTCAAATCACCTTCGTATTTTTGAAATTTAAACCCTACCATACCCCCTTCAAATTGGCCAAAATTTTGTATAAGAAAATGAGGGTTAACTGAAGCTTCCTGATGTTCCTGTGCTTAAACTTTTCAATGCCCACTAGCCCCAATTGGCAGTTTTCACACTGTGACACACATTCTGAATCTGTGCTTCAACCTTGCAATTTAAGTTGAAGACTGCTTGATATGAAGTTGAAAGTTAAGGAATTTACATGTATGTAAAGCAAACAATCAAATATTTTCTACTTCCTACAGACAGAAGAGACACACAGCTAATTTTGGAGATTCTCTTCCTCCTCAGAGACAATCTCCTACGTGTATATTTGGGACCTACATTACACAAAGAAAAAACGAAACATCAATGATAAGGCAAATTTTTTTTGTAGCCAAATTTAGGTCTCACTGAGGTCGACTGCCCATTTGTGCAGTGTGTGCATTACATAAAAACTGTTAAGAAAATAGGTTAACAATGACTTTTAAAAGCATACAGTAAAACACAATGCTGAATTATTCTTCTTCACTGTTACTGCCCAATACCCCAGTACAGGAGCCAACCAGGCAGGGGCTGTGCTGATGTCGGTGGCACGGAGAGAGAATTTGAAGAAGTTTAATTGGTGCTTTGCTTTTGGAAGGCTTGAAGAACTGAAGAATTGCAATACAAAATGGAGGGTCCAATGCAGTAGTTTCCATGGCAACCAGCCTTTAATCTTTGGATTATAAAAAGCTTTCTATAGATGTTTGAAATTGGAACTGCACATCATTGGACTTGCCATGAATTTCATTTAAAAACCTTTAAAATGTTTGCTTTGAAAAAGCGACTCCATGTTGTAAGGTGTTCTATAGCCTTGGCATTTACCAGTGTGTAAAAAGTGGTTATAAGGAATCCAGGAATTGGCCCACATTTCAAGTTGAGCACAGGCCCAAGGTTTTCCCTTTGCAGCAAATGAACAAAGAAAATTGAAATCCTAAATGGGAGACTTGGAGTGTCTCCGAAATACATGTAGGCTACGAAAATTCTTGGTAAGGCTTGACAATAGAAACAAGTCTGTCAGATAGGAAACAGTCTCCCATATCACTTGTGCCCCTCTGACAGACATATAAATGAAAGAATAAATAAATACCTAAATATAAAAATAAATAAATAAGTGAATAAATAATTACATATATGGAATGAAGAGGCTCTTGAGTAGACCCTAATTAAGTATTAAGGATGAATGACATAAATCTTTCCCCCCTCCCCCCCCCCTTCCAATTACTTTCAGCTTTTTTTCTTAAATAATTATGACAACGAAAGAAGCAGATTTTCAATGTTTAAAGGCATTCGCTAACTTTGAGAGCAGCTGATTTAAAAAATTCTCAAACTAAGATGAAACATGTGTATGAGTACTTGTATTTGTACTAAAAAACCCTGAAACCAACCACAATTTGGAATGAAAAACTGTAAGTTAGATGCAAACCGTGATTTTATTATTTTTCATCTCAGAGACAATAAACAAGAGGACCATTTTGCTCGAATTCAAAAGTACCGTTATCTGCCTCCCGCTGCGTGATACGCCAATACACACAGTACGGTCCGGTGAGCCATGCACGCATGCACACTTCTTACGTCTAGTCTGTGCAACCGACCCTCGTATATTTTTCAAACAGTGAATCACATTTCTAATAATTCAAAAATACTTCCTGTGGATATTATACTTTGAAACTTTCAGACTGGTATTTTTACACTATAACCCTTATGTTTATCCCATTTTCAGTAACAAAATGAGATTTTTTTAAAATCATAAATATGTTAACCAATGTCTTTAACTTAACAAATGATTAAATCAAGTCTGAAAAATTGGTCAGTCAGTGCCAGTGGCGGTTATAATATTAATCTAATCAGGACAATAACAGTCAACAGTTAACATTAGAAGAACAGGTACAAATGTAGGCCTGAACGTCATTAAAAGCAGAAAATTCAATAAGGGGCAAACAAAGCATTGTAGTCTACTCTCAACAAAATTATTTGATGCCCCATCAAGAGTCCATGCCGTGATCAGATCATGCATTGTCTGATCCATTTTCTACCTTCTGTTCTTGTGCAGTGTCCAGTGACCGAAAATTCTGTCTCTCATTCATTGGCCTTTAATTAATTTGGGGAGCCGACCATACCCAAATAAGAGGCACGAGAGGCCGACGAACAAGAGACAGAATTTTCAGTCAAGTTTTTTTAGGATTAGGGTTAGGGTTTAGGGTTAGGGTATGGTGGGGCCTATATCACGAGTATGCTGAAAATAATTTTGTTGAGGGTCACACAGGGCTACATGATCTAGACTACATCGGTATGCAGAGCTGTGCAAATTTATGTGACATGCTGCCCTCTAATAGGGTACCGTCTATTCTAGTCAAAGATTGAAATCACTAAAAAAATAATCAACAAATTCATATAAAACATGTAAAATATTTGTCTTTTTTACACCTAGGATAATACAATATCGTATTTCCATTCCATTCCTCCAATTGGATGTAAATTAGGGAAAGACTTCCTTTTGAGACAGCCACCCAAACTTGCTAACGGAATAAAGCACATGCACACCTTGCATGTTGGGTGCCTGTCGCAAAAGGAAGTCTTGCCTAAATTAGTACCAACAGTTAACGTTAGACCCTAGTAGTAGGTTCTAAAATTATCTTGATCAAGCGAATTTTGAAAAATATTTTTCTGATCACCGACAATGTCAATGTCACACTGTCAGTGTCACTGACACTGGCTGATGACTGGTGACACAGCTCCTCTGTCCCCAAAAATTCATTGGTACTAATGGTAGAACACTACTTTCCTATTGTCAGTAATTTGCATGCTTCAGCACGTCTGTTGTGCGAGGTATAACCGAGCACTAACACTGACTAGTGTGAGTGGTTGAGGGTAGGCCCAGATGATTTCCAAACCAAGCAATAGTACAGTCCCACTCGTTATGTTCGGTGCATTGTGTCTAAAAAGTCTTCACAATTACCGGTATTTGAACTGTTTTATGCTACGAATGAAGTTATAAACGCATAACTTTGTGACATCTTACCCCACTTCTTCTCCCATTCTGTTCCTTTTAGTGTTATCTGGAGGATTAAGAACAATGTTCATTGGTCTCCCCAGCACAGCGCTCAAAATAAGTTGAGAACTTTGGAACTTTGGTCTTTGAAGACGATTATTCTAACCGGACCAAATCGAGTCACGTCATAACGTCATCAGTGCATGCATGTCGCTAGCGCACGCGCGCAGTCAGTGCGTGCAGTGACGTGCGTGATCGACGTCGACGGGTTTCTCGCGCGCGCTCGACCTCTAGCTGGGACAGTGGGAGCCTGTCCCGAAATAGTCACCCCATTTTACATATGAGATTTGACCCCTTAAAAGTTACTTAGGCTATCCATCCCATTCACAAAATGCTTGTCATATTCAGACCAAACATATTATTTCAATTTTCGATTATTTGCAGATTATTCTAATCTATTTCATACGTTTAAACATGATGAACGTAATACTGATTTATCAGAAGTTAACCATAACCTGAAAGCTATAACAGCATGGTGCAACTCAAAACAAATTTACAATCAACAAGAAAAAAAAACTAATTACATGTTATTTAAAAGTCGTCGAAAGCATTTTCTAATTTCAGGTCATTTGTCCATTAAGGAAACCATTCTATAAAGAGTCAGTTGAGTCAACATCGTTCCTTGGTATTCGTATAGACGAACATTTGACGTGGAAGAATCACGTTGATATTGTGTGCAATTTATTAAGTAAAAAAAAATTGGAATACAGGATAGTTTTTGAAAGCGAATGAATTCGGCAAGCGAGGTTACCGAATAATGATTTAGATATCTAATACTGGCCTAAGTGTATTTTGAAGAAATAACATGAAAAAAGTGTATAATTTTCCTCGCTCGCTGCGCTCGCTCGTATAATATTCAAAAACCCGATGGGATCGTTTTGGAATAACAGAAGAATTGGGCAAGCGAGGTGACCAAATAATTATATAATTTAGATACCTTTTGGCCCATAGTGTATCTTAATGAAGAATAATCACCTCAACCAGGAAAAGGAGTATTATATATATTTTTCCTCGGTCGCTCGTATAATATTTAGATAATACAGAATGGTTTTTGAAAGCGAATGAATTCGGCAAGCGAGGTGACAAAAATGATTTAGGTATCTAATAGGCCCATCGTATATTTTGATGAAGAAATTAATATCGCTTTTACGATGATAAGGATATTTTTCCTCGCTTGCAAGCGAGGTGACTGAATAGGCTGTGATTTAGATATCTTATTGGTCCAAATGTATTTTGATGACGAAATAACATGAACCCCCCCCCCCCCCCATTGAAAAACGTCTAGCGACGCCCCTGGGAAGGGAACCATAACATATATTGACTAAACTTAATAATGCTCCCATTATTTTTTAAACATTGTTGATGCCCCTGATTCACGGAACTATAACGGTAAATTTTCCGATGTTCTTCATCCCTTCCTCCGGAGGGCATGCTGACAATGTTGATCGACGCTCCTGGTGTAGACGAATGTTCTTCCGAAAACTTCGTTCGAGCCCATCAAATAAAATTCTTTATTGGATACATGTACTAAAGCTCATTCTCTGTAATCACTTCGTTTATGGCCTCTGCAGTGCAGATGACTATCTGTTTCCAACTTCGTATATTTATCTTCTTCTTTATGTGTCGTGCTGGAGTCCTTGGAGTCTGACGTTGGCGGCCATCTTGAGCTCAAGATAGGACAAGTTTCAGTCGCATGGCCTCAAGATAGGATAAGTTTTAAATGCAACCGCCAACGTCAGACTCTGGCAAGGCACATAAAGAAGAAGATATTTGTCTTCATAAGTTATAAAATCAATATTGTATGTACCTTAGAATGCACGATTTTCTTCATTTGGGATCTCAAAAATTTTCAGCTCGCGCTTCGCGCTCGCATTATCCATCATTTCCTTTTTGCTTAGAAAAAGAGTTTTTTAATTCCTTGATTAAAGGTAACTATTGCAAGATATGAGCGCATCTACCCCGCGGGGGGGGGGGGGGGGTGACCAACAAAATAATCTTATTTATTACGCAACTGAAAGCCTTAAACCATACGTTTCTCCTCGGTTCGGGCGGTTTTGAAAAATTCCGCCCCCCCTATTGGAGAATGCTGGATCCGCCCCTGCAAATGCTATTACAATTTTTTTTCCAAAATCGGATCACAGACGCATACCGTGTTTTGAAAAATTCCGCCCCCCCCCCCATTGGAGATCCGCCCCTGCAAATGCTATTACAATTTTTTTCAAAAATCGGATCACAGACGCATACCGTGTTTTAATATATACTGCTATATTGGGCCCGGTACTGGACCAACAAATGGGCGTGACAAACTTTGCAGAGATAAGACAATTTTCAGAACACCAATTTAACAACAATTTTAGCGAGGATTATCTTTGTAAGATACCCATTAAAAACTAGCGGCAGTTATAGGATATAAGAAGGGCGATTTATCTAAAGCAAAAAAAAAAAGGGGGAACTTGTAATTACTAGATGAAAAGAAAATTGTAAGCAGTGGCGTAACGAGCAAAAACTGCCCCACCCCCATCAGTACGCCAGAGCTTGTAAGAAGAAAAAGGGGCACTGAACAAGACATGAAAAGGGGCATTTCAGTTTCGTGGGGAAAAGGTGCATGCACTTTGGGGTGCTTGGAAAAGTAGGGTCACTGACGTGGCCCCTACCGCTCGCAGCCCCTGTGCTGATTGAAACCAGAGACGTAAATGTTGAAATAGTAGAAATTCTTCTTTCTACACAGGTTAAAGTTCTATCGATCGGAGTTACGTGTTTAAATGGTGCATTCTTCTTAAACGCTTGGTCAAATTTCCTGCGTGCAGATCAGAGTGGATTGCCATTATTAGCTAGCATTATGCATATTTAACACGTCTTTGTATACACATACGCCTATTTCACGAAAATTGAACTAAGGACCGTACCATTTCAAGATATGGGGTTAAAAGATTAATCATAAATTTGCATATCGTAAACTAACCATTTAATTCTAATTAAATTCGTTGTAGTCAATGTATTTATTGTAATGATTCTTTTTTTTTTAATCAATTTTTTTTTCTGAAATATTTCAAAGATAGCAATAATATAAACACGAATATTTACACCCCTAAATCTTACTAGAAGCACCCGGATCTGATAGTTTTACAAATACAATATGGCGACGCGTCCCTAGTTCCCGTGAGCGAACGTAAAGTAAGTAGATCTAGTGTTTTGAAAATTCTTTTAGTTGTTTTGCTCGTTATAATGAAAATAAATTTGGTTAGTAGCTAAGTATGTATTGTTATTAAAAATGGATATTTAAAACTGTGCTATTGAGGAACTAATTTGTGTAAGAAACACGGGTTCTAGTACTAGTAGTATTTCGAAAGGTTTATTCTTGACCTGTTCAACGTCTTACCGTTTACGCCGGTACGGTGCCTCATTCCATCGGGCAGCTTCGGCGTGGGTCGGGCGCCTGGCTAGCTCGGTTCGTAACCTATGTCTAAAGGGTTGATTTAGGTCTACGTACAAAAGCAAAGCCAAAGCCGTCAGCATGACCGCTATTATTTAATATCGTCATCGTTTCTTGTTCCCTGGGGGGGGGGGGGGGGCACTCAGTGTGGTGGGTATGTGCCGCAGAGCTGAGCTGAGCCTGAGATTGAGAAGACATTGGAATGCGCTCCCAAACAACAGTCAACACCCTTGATGCCACTTCACTCTTCAGACTCAAAGTTTCAAACTTTCAAGGGAGCTCTTCCACTCAGCATCTAAGCTGAGGACTAGTTTTTACTTGCACTTTGTATATAAGCACCAAAAACATACACTGCAACTATGATTATGAACTAAGCACCCCGGGGGGGCCACTCTGTGTACAACACTGTAACCATGCGCGTGCACAAAAACGCGGAATAAGGGGTGTTTTTTTCAGGCAGAGCACGGATCCGCGATAAGGGTATCAAAATCGCCGATTTGAGAGAAAAAGGGGGTCTTTTCAGCGCTAAATCCGCGCTAAGGGTCATTTTTTGCATAATCTGAAGTGAAATAAAAATGTACCTAATTCACAGTGATTTTCCCCCTTTCCATCAATTTCCCCAATTTTCACTGATTTTTCAATTTATTTACAGTCGCATCATTCATATTTTTGTGACATTGTACCCCCGGAGCGAGGTGTAAACAAAATGGGTGTATATAGCGATGCGAGTATGGTACGGTTTACGGTAAGTGAGCCATGCTTAGTAACTATATCACGGTATCCTAGTTTAAGGGTATGCGTTGAGAGAAAAATCCAAGTTAAGAGTATACGTGGAGAGAAAAAAATCCTAGTTAGGGGTATGCGTGGAGAGAAAAATCCTAGTTAAGGGTATGCGTGGAGAGAAAAATCCTTGTTAAGGGTATGCGTGGAGAGAAAAATCCTAGTTAAGGGTATGCTGGAGAGAAAAATCCTAGTTAAGGGTATGCTGGAGAGAAAAAATCCTAGTTAAGGGTAGCTTTTTTGAGCTCCGCGAATCCTAGTTAAGGGTACTTTTTGAAAGGGTGTGCACGAGCATGGTTACAGTGTTGTACATAGAGTGGCCCCTCCGGGCTAAGCACCTACCGGTATTCTTTTTCTAGTCTATTTCCTCTGTAGTACATCCTGACTTATGGATCCTGCAGAGTATTCCTGTAGAAGAAGTAGAAGACCCCCATTTTTATCATTTTATGGTAGTGCGACCTAACTTCGCGCATGTCCAAAGTTCGCACACAGGGTCATATCTCAAAAACTAGAAAAGATTGTGAAAATCTGACAGCACCAACAGAAAGAGCACCATAAAATTAACCTGAGATTAATCTTTCTTTGAACTTTGGGAAAGGAATTGTGAAATTATCAATGAAAAATTGGCAAATTTTGCCGTGTTTTGCCTCCGTTCACCCCAAAAAACTGAACCTGCCGACAAGGGTCTAGAATTCCTCTTTTCGAGAGACGATGTCATCAAAATTGTAAGTAAAATGTGATATCAAATGATTCTGTGGCACTTTGTCTTGCTACTGATGCAATTATCTTACTTTGTATGAATCTCTATTTTGTATTAATCATTTGTAAACTGGCATGCACAAGTTATTTTGAAATATACCTTGTCATCATACTAGCGAAAAAATTCCATGTATGTATTCTTCCTACATGTACAACCCCTCACACGATTTGTACTTTTATCTGAAAGCACATGTAACAGTTGTGTAATCAAAGTTATTGTATTCTCTTATATCTTATTTCCTCTTATTGCTTCCTCTTTTCCTATTTTTTTCTACTTCTTTTTCTTCTTCTTCTTCTTCTTCTTCTTCTTCTTCTTCTTCTTCTTCTTCCTCCTCCTCTTCTTCCTCCTCCTCCTCCTCCTCCCCCTCATTTTCTTCTTCTTCCTCTTCTTCTTCTACTTCTTCCTCTTACATGTTTCATTATTTACAGTCATTTACATGTATGACGCTTGACGCTCCCATGTATGTACTTTTTCTCGTTTTTACTTTTGCTTATGTTTGTAATATTTTGTTTATTTATTTGGTTTGACTGTTTGTATAATCCTGTGATATGCATGTAAACAAATCAAATTTCCATTGCAATTATGGACAATAAAGCATTGAATTGAATTGTTAGGTCTCGTTATTTCTGTAAAACTTTTCCAGGTCTAGTGTGTTGCAATACAACATTAGATTTTGCGATCGTGATGTCTTCGTAAACTACACTGTAGTCTTATTCTTGTGCCCATTTATAGTCTAAAAATTTGCCTTGTCTTTGGTGTCAATTAAATCAGAATAATTTTTGGTAAAGTTTGAGAAATTATGGATTGAAAATTGCGTTCTTTAGAAAATTGAAATGTGCGTGAACTATGGTATATATATAAAATAAAAAATTACCATTGTGTAATCACTTTAACAAGAAACGATGACAATGCTAATGTAACTTTGGCATGATAGTAAGGGCTATATCATGGTTTAAATGTAGGTAACCAGTCGTTCGTTTGTACATGCGCACTAGTTGTGTACAAAGTGAATTAATGCGTGTGACTAAATGAAGCGCTGCTGTACAAAGTGAATG
Organism: Echinometra lucunter; assembly: GCA_029962745.1. Lineage (NCBI taxonomy): Eukaryota > Metazoa > Echinodermata > Echinoidea > Camarodonta > Echinometridae > Echinometra > Echinometra lucunter. Next base: position 28,131,404 of record CM057156.1, on the reverse strand, counting down.
GTGGTTACCTATTTCACGATAATGCCATATTGAAATTATATTTCATAACTCACTTTTTTGTATATGTTTTGAATGGTTCCCCGGGGGAGGGGGTAGCCTGGTGAGGCTCCTTGAGAGTTGAGAAAAAAAAAAATGCTAACGCTACTCTCCACAGACCCTGGCATTTTTTGTGTCTCATACATGTACATGTAGTACGAAATTCGCCAGTTTTTAAATCCCCTGGAAAATCACTTTCCCAGGGGCTGATTATGATCGACCATCCCGAATTTGTCTACTACCTTGTTCTGAAAAATCTGATATTTCTGAAGGAAAATTTAGACTAAAAACTATGATAGCAAAGCAGGTAAAAACTCACTTTATGTGGATATGACTTCCTTTGTCATGCAGATTGAAAATGGTGACTGTTTGCGCAAGCGCACTTTGATGTGATCAATGCAATATACATGATATAGGGAATCGATTATCTTGTAGTACACTGGCAAATGATTTCACAAAATTTCCTGTGATTTTGGTGATTTTTCACTGTAAATTTTGGTGACAACCCTGGACAACTCCCACAGATGCAGTTGAGTTGTCCAGGGTGGGGTGCTGTGCTGGACAGCTTGCCACTATTTTCCCCCTATGATTTTATGGACTAAATTCCCTTGTTTTAGGATAAAATGTCATTTTTTAAGTGGTTAATCATTTTTAAACAAATACAGTCATGACAGGAAACATGGCACTTGTGGGATTTGTGGATTATACAGAAAATAAACCATTCTTAGCAATATAGTTAATTTTCCTTTGCCCTGATGATATATTTTGATTAATGCCGATTGCCGGAGGGAAGAGTAATTACATTTTTTATGTCTCGGGAAATGTTGTACTGTAGGAATTTACTCTTAGTCTGGATAACAAAGAGGCTATTTTGATTTTATTGCTTTTCATTTCTTTTGCATTAAATTTCCTCTTTTACACAGCAAGAGACTCTATCACTCAGTATTATACAGGCATCAGCACATTCACAGCCACGACCAAGACCTAGGGCTCACACACACACACACGTCATGGTGCTCGCGGCAAATACATGGTCTTTAAATTTTCATCAATTTTTAGGTTCAAAATCCAACATATTTCTTTTTTTTAAAAAGCCCACAATTGCCATGTTTCCTGTAATGACTTGTTTAATCATGATTAACCATTTGATTGATAATTTATCCTAAAGTGAGGGAATTTAGCCCATGAAATTATGGAATACAGAACAGTGTGGCGAGCTGTTCGGTGCTGCACCCCACCGTGGACAACTCGACTATGTCTGTGGTGAGTTGTCCAGGGTGGCGGGTGGATTGTCGAAGGTCGGGCTGTCCACTGGGCGATTTGTCTGGACCCCAGTTTCAATCATCATGTTTAATTTTGTCAAACTTTCTCTTCTTTATCATGCTGTTTTTTAATTGGTTTATCCAGATGTTGGTGAAAGTGATAGTGCCCCTTGCAGCAGAAATGGAAATCTGAAAAAAAAAAGAAGAAACAAAGTCTTCAAATTATAGCTGAAGAGGAATTATGGATGTGAGACGGAATCATGGTTTTATGCATAATAACATGACATCTTCACCTGTGAACTACGAGGTGGATTCAAGCATTGGTTTTGGCTCCAATGCCAACTTGGATACAAGCTTTGAACTCATGTCTGCTAGCCAGCTCAGAGATCAGCTGAGAGTAAGTTATGTATATTGACTTCAAAGTTAGATTTATTAATGAAAATATATGCTGGTTGGAGGAGGTATAGGTTTCTAAAGAGGTCTGTGCCATATCTTTTGGCAGTAGACTAGTAATGTATTCAAATTTATGTTTTTTTCTCTCCAGCATCAGTGGTTGCCAACTATTCAGTTCACCTGTTAATATGCATCTGAATAGAAAAAATCTAATGTGCATACATTAGTTGTAGCTCTGTTTGGCAAATCCCTGACAAGCAAGAAATTTTCTTTTATAAATGGTCTTGAATGTAGACTTCTTTTGAAAATTGCATCAAGTGAAATGATCCAGTCATTGATTCAAAATAATATTAATTTAGTGTGTTGTGTTTAAATGTTGGAAGGTCCAAATGCGATGCATCATGATGCATGTTAAACTTTGCAAACAGCAGTTTTTGCTATTTGTTTCAAGGTATTTTACTTGTCTTTGCCGTGAACACGAATCATTTGATATTTTTTTGTAATAATTATATTATGACATTCCTTTAATGATGTTGTTCCACATTTTGGGGGTAAAAAAAAAAAGGAAAGAAAAAGAAAAAGTAGAATTGTGGTAAGTTTAATGCATGTGATGAATTAATGAAGAACCAGTAGGCAAACTTTGCATTCGCTAACCTGAAAAAATAAGTGTCTGGTTTGATAAAATGAGTAAATATAACTTAACATGTACCTTGGAGTCAACCTTGGCCATGTAAACAGCACTTAGGGTTATTTCAAGTTTACCGGTACAATACATGGCAAGCAATGGACATAAATATGTAAACAGGATTATTCATACTACTGTACTGCTGTACTCTTGTAGTGGTTATTTATAGTGCATGAAGATGCAGGTGGACTGTCTTTCAGATTTTTTTTCTCCTGCATTTTTTCTTTCTTCTATTTGACCCCCTTTCTTGTATTTTATAAGCATATAAGCCTCTGTTGCTTTAAAAAGAAAGAAAACAGGTAATAATTAGAATTCTATCATATCATATTCTATCATAAGCCCATTTTCTGCTGTCAAGAAATTGCAGCAAAATAATATAGTATAGTTCAGGGTTGTCAAAAAACATAAAACATATCAGTGAGCACTGCATTTCTTTATTTCTTCATTTCCAACGGCAGAGAGAGCAGGGTAAGCGAAGAGAAAAGGAAGCAGAGATTGATGTATTGAAGAGAACAACTGGTTCCAGTCTCTATGGAGGAAGCTCTACTCCCAAGTCTTCCTCTCCTATTCATAGCAGGATCTATGGAGATCATGTACCTAGTAACAGCCAAGATTCTGATTCTGGAATTAGGTAAGTTTTGATTTACATATTAGTGCATCCCCCCCCCCCCCCCCCTGCCCTTTTAACCTATAATTGATTTGAAGCCATTTTTTCTCCTTAAAACTCTGAAGGGTATGATCACTGATAATTTTTTTTATTTTTTTATTTTTTTTAAGGGAACATTATTCTGAAGTTTGATTGATACAAAGTAGTATGAAAGGCTATCATGAAGATTTCATATCTTGTGATCTTTGCTTTCACTTGATGATGAAAATTATTGTCAACTTTAATGATGAGGTTTAATGAGATGGGGATGGATAAATACAAGTTTCTGGGATTGTTATGTTGATTTGTGGGTCTCCACTCGTCTTTTTATGGCAAGTGAAATTTCTCTTTATAAATCATTTTGTAAATATACATATTGCGTATAGCAGTCAAGCTAATTAATGAAAATATGAAATACTGCTCAATTCATGAATATACTTCTTGTTTCTTTGTAGTCATGGTGGATCACGAAAATCCCCCTATCATCATCTGACCCCACCCCAGCAATCCAGCTCCCTCCCTCAAGTCTCTGGTCACACTACATATGGGAGCCATTCCTCGGCTGCCCCTGGCATACCCCATACCACCAGATCATCCCCCTACCTCTCTGGCTATGAGAGCATCGGAGGAGGAGGAGGAGGGGTGCCAGGGGTCAATGTCAGCGTGGGTGGAGCAGAGCTATGGAATACATCCCCATCGTCTGTCAAGAACATGAAGGATGCTATGTATGAGAGTGAGCAGAGACGACTGGCACTGGTGGAGAAGCTGAGGGAGGCACATGATACTTTACAGGTCAGTAGTCTCACAAATGATACTTTACAGGTTGGTGGTCTCTGAATGATTCTGTACAGGTGGTTAGTCTCTCAAATGATACTTTACAGGCCGGTAGTCTCACAAATGATACTTTACAGGTTGGTGGTCTCTGAATGATGCTGTACAGGTGGTTAGTCTCTCAAATGATACTGTAAAGGTTAGTAGTCTCACAAATGACCCGATAGAAGGAATTCTACACATTAACAATTTCAAAGATATGCATTTAATCAATACCACTGTATAAAGAAAACACAAGAAAAGTCAAAGTTTTCATATGATTGTATCTTATGAAATGGATATGTTTTGGGGTTCTTTCACAAATCAGAAAAAAAAAGAGTTCAAACAGAACTCTTGATAGGGAGCTGCATTTCAAGCATCAGCTAATGCTGTTTATACCAAGTTGACAAGTTTGTTGACCATGTAGAACATTTTGTATTGATGTCTATTGCACTTTTTTGACAGAAGAATGCAACAGAGAGAAAAAACATTAATTGTTGCCAGTTTCTAGAATTAAAACTGATTTGCTAAGCCTTTGATTAGTCAAATGACTGCATTACCATTGTTTTGTCCTACAGAATCAAACAGAGAAGCTATGTAGTAGTGAGGGGATGCTGAATGAGACACACCATACCTTGGCCAATCTATCATCCACAAATGAGGCCCTTCAAAAGAGATTGGTTGAAGTTCAGAAAGAGAGAGACGGTTCCGTGACAGACAAGATGGATGCTATTCGTCAACAAGGCCTCCTCCAGCAAAGGTTAGCAGTTCTTCTTTTCTTTCCTTTTTTTTTTTTTTTTTTGTAATGTCTTTTGCTAGAGTCAGAAGTGGGTGTACTGCATGTGAAAGGCTCCTACTTACCATCCTTACTTTCGGGATACAATGTAAAGGACTCTTTAATACCATCTGGTTTGAGGGATGGTCCTGATAGTGCAAATATAAAACCCCCCAAAAAAATTCAAAGCCAATGTCTTTAAGGTAATTGAATATTGTTTTAGTATGAGAAATACTTTTTCCTTCGAGGAGCTTTTTCAAGAAGTTTCTTTTCGCAGGTGCACTTTCCATGCAGCAATTTCAAAAGGATTTTTTTCTTTTCACACTCTTTTTGAGCTTTCTAGAGCATTATTGCTGTCCTTATGCGATATTCATTTGTCAATTTTCAATGTTTTTAAACAGACAGATTGAATGTGAGCATTTGTTGCTTTCATTTTGATATATCAAGTTTAACTCTATCTTTTCTGTTGTAGAATTAGTGATTTGGAACAGGAACTAAAGAGCTTGCGGGCTGCTAACTCAGCTCTGCAGACGGAAAACCGGAAACGGGATGTTCTTGTGGATCAGACATCACGGGCGATGAGTCTCCTGGGTGAAGAAAACAAGACATTCCAACAGGTAACGATACAGTTTATTTCTTGACGGGATGTCTTCTTGACCTGTGTTGAACCCTTTTCGCACACAATGCAGTAAACTTCACTAAAATACACAACAAAATAATAATGTTGGAACGCCATGAGTGTCAGACATGACAGACCTGAGTGCTATACAAGAAGCCACCACCACCACCAAAAAATAAAAATAAACTGTAGCAAAGTAAGAAAATTTTCTGTGTAAAAAAAGTGAATGGTCAGTGGGAATGAAAAAGAATAGCTTTACATATCAAATGTCTCTATACTAATACAAAAATGTAAAGTCACTGCAGTAATCTGTATTTTTCATTGCTGTCATTTGTGAAGTACAGATAACCTCGTGCAAGTTGAATCAGGAAGAGGTCAGAGAAATTAGTTTGACTTGTACAAATTTTGACTTATCCAAAAGTTGAATTTTCATCAACTTACTATATATGCAGGAGTTAATTGTCTTTGCTTCCTTTTGTTTTCTACTGTTTCATCTTAATAAGTATTATCATCAAAGTAACCTTAAGTAAAATCTTTCTCATAGAAAAGGACATTTGCATGTCACTATTTGATCACATTTTTGAAATAATTCAACTACCCCGTGAACATGCACATGTACACGACCATCTCTGTGCGTGCACATGTGCATGACAAAGCATGTTTATGATGGGGAAACCAGCAGTCGTACTCCCCAGAGTTGTGTTGACAGCTGGCCGAGGCAACACCTACTTGTGCCATGCCGAATGTGAATTTGAGTATTAGAGTGCGCGAGATGATTTGGCGTTGTAATTGTATCAAAATTGTGTCTTCATTCCAAGTGTACATTCAAATTTGACTCAGAAGATGAAATTACCACTGGCTTTTCCCGATTGGGTCTGAATATTCTGTTGGACTTTGCCGAAATTTTACTTTGAATTTCAACTTAGCCACATATTTCTCAGTAGGAATGACACAGGAAAAATCAACTTTTTGGATGTTGACTTACGCGAGGTTTACTCTATGTGCAGAAGCGGAGATGATGATTTGAAGGAATTTTCCAGATATCTTCAAATGCTTTTAATTTTTATTTATGCATTTATTTTTTATTTTTACAGAGAAGTGCAGGCCCGGTCACGGCCACTTTTTTGGGAGGGCACATATCCTCTTAGAGGGGCACCAAGGCCAAAATGGGACCTGACCTACTCATGCCACGGCACAATGCATAAACGCGCATTTACGCTTTGTCCACAGTAGTTCATTCATGCTTCTCACTTATAATTACGCACGGTGGCAGTATTTTAGAGGTTGAAGTGTAGCTAGAATTTAATTTTTGGGGGGCAGTAGCGGGGAATGCAAGGTGTGCAAATTAAATATTGAGCATACAAAGTGTACTCCTAGGGGGAAGGGTGCAGGGAGGGGGGAGTTTCCCCCCTCCGGCGCGAAGCGCGGAAGCTCTGAAGTTTCTTTTTCCTTCCTTGTCTGCTCCTGCTCTTCCTACGTTCTCTTATCCTTTTCTCTTCCCTCTGATGCTTTTTCTTTCTTTCAGGGGTGTGAGTGACCACAAATAAACAGAGCTGAAATCACAAAAGCTCCAATACTTTTGTACAGAGGAAGTCCACAAAAAGCTGACATTAAGTTGAAAATCAAAACCAAAAAAAGCTGAAATCAGTTTTAAAGCTGAACTCTCACACCCTTGTTCTTTCTTTTTGCCTTTTTTTTTTTTTTTTTTTTTTTTTGGTGAGAATGCCCTCTGGCTATATGGATGAATCAAGTAATTCCATTTGAGATTATTATCATTAATTCATGTGGATAAAGCTTAAAATGAGAAATGAGAGAGGACAGAATCCTAGATCATCTTCAAGTATTTATCACTCGATGAATTGAATTGTTAATTGAGGTGTTCATTTCTTTCCTTCTCATCCCTTCTCCCCTTCCTTTCTCAAGAAAAATTTGTAACTGTTACAGGATAAGCTGGTGAAGGTGTGTGGTGCTTTGTGGAGTGAATGGAAGAAAGCAAAACTAAAAATAAAGATGGCCTCAGGCTCAGAGGCAGCACAGAAGAGAAAATGTCCCCTTCTATTATTTATTGGATTGTTGTTAATGTCATTACATAATCTTAAGCAAATGAATGTCCAGAAAATAATATTAGCATCTCATGTAAACCAAGCGAAGAAGTGGTTTACATGTTTAATTGAGTGAACACTCAATGCAAGTAGGTCTAAGTAAATTTTCATCACTTCCTATACCCTAACCCAAAACAAAGTAATTTTAAAACGCAGAACTTCACAGAATTAAAGTTTCATCTTTCTTCTAATATTTTTTTCTAGATATCACATATCTTCACAAAATATGCTAAAACTAATTATTTAATCAAATATCAACCCTACAATGCCCTAAAAGCTGAAAAAATAAACTATTACCACGACTGAAAAATCTTGAAATCACCAGCCCAATGAGGCAGTTTCTGCAGGATAACTCCCCCAGAGCTCGGGGAGCAATTGACTCTGAAGGAAGGCCTACAGCCCAAAGCAGCCGACTAAAAACATCGGCGGCGCGCGCTTCTTTAAATGGTAATGATGTTCAGATACCACTCAAGATAAGTTTCACTGACATTTTGAAAAATAAAATCCACACACTATATCAAAATTTTATTAAAATATCGGCACTCAAGACCAGAAATAACCGTGATAATCAGAAGTCAGGGTAGGAACCGCCAGGTCATTCACTACTTGCACTTACACATACACTACACACTACACTGCACTGGTACATGTGGGACTGAGCAGTTAATGATACTGGCCTTCTACGATCATGGCGATATCGCAAACTTAAGGGTCTCTCCTGTTGTTGAAAAAGGGTGCATTTTGTGCTAATTTGAAATATTTTGTCACAAAATAAAAAGGAAAATTCAGGGTTTTATTTTTTTTAATGTAGTATGAGTTTCTTAGATTGGAGGGCATCAAGGCCACTCAGAAAATTTTGTGGCCGTAAACCTGATTTTGAGAAGGGCATCCCGGCCAGTGGGTGGGGCATACCGGCAAATTGCCGATGGCCGGTGGGTATTTCGAGCCCTGGAAGTGTATTTTTGTATTCTGACTATGTATATTTACTGCCATTCTTAAACTTTCTACAATATTAAAAGAAGAGAAAAGGAATTGTTCTGATGGCTCACTGTTTTTGGTATCTATATGGAAGTTCTTGCTTGAATTTGAGCCCAATTCTTCTTATGTTAATAATGTGTGGAATTTTCCTATATCTTATTTTCTATGAAGAATTCACATGCATACATTAAAGGAGCTTAATAATGTTCACTTTTTAGACCAAAGACACTATGTTGAAGGAGGCTCTAGCTTTGAAGGAGTCCATCATGATTGCCAAGGCGAAGAATGAGAAGTTGGAAGCAGAAGTCAAAGAACTGGAAAAGCTCAATGAAGTTAGTAAATTTCCTAAACTAATGTGCTACGTTTTAGAAAAACATTGCAATTGTTTAGACTAGTACAACTTGTTTTGTGTTGAAAAGAGTAGCATTTTTGTTTATCTCTGAAAAAAGTCATCTGATTGGTATAGTTCATCAAAAATCTGATAACGAGATTAAGTTCATTTCTTTGTGAGAATTTTCTTTGCAAGAAAGAGACCCTCGAACTATTGAATTGCCTTTCAGACATAAGGTTACGATATGCTGAAAATTCAGCAGTAATCTTGCAGTAGAAAAATTCAAAGTTTTAGATCCAGTATGCATATACAGTAATAAACAATTTCAAGAACAACAATATTCACTCTGAGTAATGGCTTTGAGCTGTCCCATTAAAAAAAAAAAAAAAAATTGGACGCAAGATTCAATACCAAGCTTACATCTTCTCACGAACAGAGTCGTGAGATGCTTGCAGCACGGAACACAGAACTGAATGCCTACTTGCTGGATGAGAGGAGACAAGTAGCTGAACTAATGCATCGGGTAGATTTACTCAAAGGAGACTTCATGAGAGCCAGTGAGGTAAGAGCTGCTGCTTCACAGAATGTAGGTGTAGGTTTAATTTTTTAAGTCAAGGGAGTGTTTCACAAAGATTAAATTTTGAATATAGCCTTTTGAAATATTTCTTCTGGTGTGGAGATTTGCTGAAAATACACATAAATTTACAATACTTTGCAAAGTAGAATATGTCGTTATATCAAATGTTATTTCTTTCCAGGAGCGAGACGTCTTCCAGAGCAGAGCAATAGAACTGGAGGACAAGTGTTCCGATCTCAACACTCGCTGTGTTAGTTCATCAGCCTCCAAGGAAAGACTCATGCAGGAGAAGCTAGACCTACAGCAAGCACTCAATCAAACTATGCATGAGAAAGAAGAAATCATTAAGGTATAGAGAATCGTGATATTCCGTTCAGATTCATATTTTCATTACTTTTCGTATTCTCTCTCACTGCATCTGCCTTTGTCCGCTCTCTTTTCTCATTTTTGTTGTTTGTTGGTTGTGGGGTTTTTTTGCCCGCAACATCTGATGTTATTTTCTCTTCTCCCTGTCTTGTCTCACAAAATTTCAATATCCAGCATATTCCCTTTCTTTATATTTTCCTTTCATTCTCCTCTTTCTCTATTTTGTCTATCTTATTCATTTTTTTTTTTCTTTCACTTCTTTTCTTTTCCATATCCCTATTTATTCTCTCAAAATTCTTAACTTTTATCATGGCTCCTGTTCTTTTTTTAAATCTTTCTGTGTGTGTCTTTGCTAAATTCCCATGTGTCTTCTGTACTGTTTCTACCCATTTTTTAATAGCAAAATGAAAGTCTTCCACCATTATATAGTATGCATTTCTAGTCACTTGTCACGCTGCAGACTCTACCGTCAAATGCTAATCAATATCAATACAATTTTGCTTTCCTCAGGTGAAACAAGATATAGACAGTCAATTGACACAAGCTCAGCTAGCAGTCACTCAGCACAAGCTTATGGTGGACAAGAAAGATGAAGAACTGGAAAAATTAGAAGAGGAACTAAATGCCACCAAAAAGGTTTGTTATTGTTGAATTAATTGCTTCATTAAATAACACAAAAATGTATGATCATTATTTTTTGTAGTGCAATTTCAAGCAGAGAGGTTCTTATGATTGAATGACAGTGAAATAAAGCCTTATTGTCCATTTGTGGAATTAAGAAATTACAATATTTCTCTTTCAATCATTTATTTTCTAAAAGGCTTGTCATTCAAATCAAAACATAGAAGAACCTGTGGAAATTTGTACAAAGCTTTTTATCATTTTTGGATAGCGTTTAATTTAGAGTGTGGAAAAATTTTGAGATACAAATAAATAGAACAGATGAACCGAAAAGTATTTGATTCCTATTTGCTTTACAGGTTAGTGAGGTGCTATCAACTGAGCTTTCATTGGTGAAGAACAACCAGGAGAAACTCCAGGAGGAATTCAAGCAGCTGAACGCTGACAAGAGAGCTGTCACGCAGCAACAGGCTTACTGGGAAGGCGAGGCAAGGAGGATTGCAGGAGAGAGAGATATACTCACTAAGGTATGTGAATCATGATTGGGAGAAAGGTTGTGTCTATTATGTCATGATATTGCCCTGTTTTAGATTAATGAGAGATAGCGGGGGGGGGGGGGGGGAGAGATTCCTGTCTTTTAGAAGATATTTTCCTCTGTATGACCAGTGTGATATCGTGGCAAAAGATGTCAGTGATCATATTGACAAGGTTATCACTGCCTTGAAAAGATCGTCAGTTATTTCCCTGATGACGCTGATTACAATCTTGTGATAATTCCCTGGAGGCAGGTTCTTTGATTCCATCACCTTCCATAGTCATTCCATTTTCATAATTCTTACATTCATCAATGCTGCCTGAGTCTCCATGTTGTACATGTACCTCCTTCAACCTTCTTTGAATTTCCCGACACTTTTCCAATCTGCATTGCAGTCTCAATATCATCAAACCTGTTATAGGTACTGTAAACAGTGAATATTTCACGGTGAGTAAATAGTCAGTTATTTCCCTGATGATGCTAATTACAATCTTGTGATAGTTCCCTGGAGGCAGGTTCTTTGATTCCATCACCTTTCATAGTCATTCCATTTTCATAGTTCTTACATTCATCAATGCTGCCTCAGTCTCCATGTTGTACATGTACCTCCTTCAACCTTCTGTAAATTTCCTGACACTTTTCCAATCTGCATTGCAGTCTCAATATCATCAAACCTGTTATAGTTACTGTAAACAGTGAATATTTTCGCGGTGAGTGAATTTTTGCGCATTTTGCGTGGCACCACTCTTGCGCAAAAATAAAACCACACAAAATATTTTATTTATTTAGCACGTAAATACAGTTATCCTAACTGTCCTTGAAAATTAAAGATGCGCAATTGTGTTTAACCTGGCTGAGCTATAAAAAAAAAATGTTCACTTTTACAATACCTCCTGTCTCCAAAAATGGCTTTTTGTGCTTCTCCTTGACCAGATGTAACTAAGACAGGTTTGATGGTTTCTTAGCAAAATATGTATAAAAGGCACTTGTCTATAAAACCTGAACACTTAGTTATAAGTGTGTCTCTCTTCTGAAATCATTGAATGATTTTATTTTATTTATTTTTTCACTGTGAAAGGAAGAGAATGACTCTTCTTTCCTTTTGTATTCATGAGGCTAAATGCCCGACAAGTTGCCATTGGGTATGACTTTACTTTTTTTATTCCGTAGGCCATGGAACAACTGAAAGCTGATTTCATGAAAGAGAAGGAACAGTTTGAAGAACAACTTCAGTCCCACAGAGAAAGTACTAGGGAGGCCAGGAGTGAGAAGACCAAGTCAGGTGCTAGGGTCCAGGAACTAGAAACAGTGAGTAGTCCTGTCAAACATAATTTAGAAAAGAAAAACTTTGTACTTTTCATCATGCTTTTCTTTTCAACACATGCTTCTAAGTAGACATTATTTGTTTTGAGTTTTGGTTTTGGTTTCGATTTTGTTTGTTTTTTAAGACTCTGGTATACATGTATGACCCTCTTTGGCAAATATTCGAACACAGTGCATAGCTAATCTTGTAATGATTACTTACCCTATATATTCATTAAGAAATGCAATATTTTGTCCTTTTAGTTCTTGTTCATGATGGCTATAACACATAACACTGATACTGCTTCATGCCATGCAAAGTCTTTTATTCTAGATTTTTATTATTTTGAAAGGTATGTCATGAATAAGTTACAGAGTGAGGTTTTGAAGATACTTCAAGGGTGATAGTCCTAATCATTTTACATTAAGTTGAGCTATGAGAAATACTATCAATTTCTAACTCAAATCAGTGCTGCTCAATGTTTGAACCAAATCAACTTCATTTCTCGAAAATGAAAGGTTATGAAGTTCATTTCTTGAAATGTAATTTCAGATGCTGCACAGAGCCAATGAGGATCTGAGAGAAGCAACCCTGAAGCACCAGGAGGAGATGGAGGAATGGAAGGGCTCATGCGATAGGCTGTCAAGCAGTTTAGCTCGCAAAGAGAACGAATCAGCATCCCTGAAAGAAAAGCTCAAGGAGGCTAATGACGAGGTACCACAGCTGTAACAGTAGTGCATTGTATGTTTTTAGGCGGGTGTAAATGGAAGTTGTATTAGACAAAAATGTTCATCCATGTACTTACATGTTTGATGTTTAAGGTTAACATTTTGATTTACTTCCCCTCCCCCCCTCTCTCTCTCTCCTTTTCCTTCCTAGATCTCTGATCTTCGAGCCCAGATCCAGTCCATGGAGAACTCTGTGGAGGAGCTGAGTCGATTCAAGGAGACTGCCAGTGAGCTTGAGGAGGAGAATAAGAGACTTGCCCAGGAGCATGGAGAAGACCAACAGGTCATCCAACTCCTGGAGATGCAAAAGACAATCTTATCTAAACACCAGGTAAGACACCCCCCCCCCCTGTATAAATTATTCTAACTCTACTTGTGACTTCTGTATGTATAGTTTCACCCTTATTTGAAGCAGTGGGGTGTCTAGGGAAGATGGCACCTGGGGCAAGTGCTGAAATTTCACCCCCTTCCAACTTCTGATGGCAATCAATGGAAAAAAAAAATGAAATTTGGAATCTTTCTCTGGTTGGTCAGGGTTTTTTTTTTTTGCGCCCCCTAAAAGTGGTGCCCTGGGCTCATGGCCCCCCCCCCCCGATATGCCACTGATTTGAAGTACTCTACATCACCTTTGCGTTGGAGGGGAAAAGCGAACTGACAACTGAATCACTGTAACTTACAAGTTTATCCTCTTGAGATGTGGAGATGTACCACTACAGTAGTTCTTAAAATGCATGGGTGGTGACTCTGAGCAAAGGGTATTCATCTGATTCTTTATCCAATAATCCAAGGGACAGAGTGTTTTTCATGATAACCTCACCTGTCTTCGGAACACCATCAAAAATGGTAACAGAAGTTAAGAAAAGTTCATCATAAATCTATCAGTTTTATTCACAGAATAGTGGTGGAATATGTATTAGAAGAATGATTATGTACTATATGTCTCCCTTTTCTTTTGTGTTTTAGACTACTGGAGTACCCAAACAAGCAGCCGAGAAGCTTCAAGCAGAAATTGACCACCTGAAAGCTGAACTTGGTTTGTCGGAGTAAGTAGAAGCAAGATCATTCCCTACAACCATCCTTCTTACTTATCGACAGTCCCAATTAACATTTGAGTCACATATATTTTCTTTAAATTATTTTTGTTGATAGATAAACATTGTGCTGATCATCTTAAAATCATAATTGCAGGGAGGTACATGTATCGTAACTTTATATTTTTGTATGTTTCCCCATCAACTGTATTTAATTTATCACTTCTACTCTTTGATTTTACAGTGCATGATTTTATTTTGGATGGTATGAAATACCCTAAATTTATACAGCAGACATTCATTTTTTTCCATTTTTAATATAAAACTGTTTAGAAATTTGTAAAATTATCTAACTTTGCTTTTTATGAGGGTATTTGGTGAATATCTTTCTGTTTATATCCTGATCTAGGGACAAGATAGCAGAGTTGAAGGAGGAGCTATCTCGTGAGAGAACACCTGGTGGCTATCGGTCAGCAAGAGCCACACCTGTTGCCTTTGACCGTAGCACTGACCAGGATGACCATATCAAGAACCTGAAGGAAATGAACAGACTCCTACAAGAAAAGATCAGCAAGGTATGATTAGTTATTCTGTATGGGTTACCTCTGGGCTTGAATATTTAGTTCTACACCACATGAGATGCATCTGAAGAACAGGGCCCTGTTTCATAAAACTTGTTATCAATAACAAGTTGCACTAACTGTTATAAGCTACTGAAATCCTTCCATCTGATTGGCTGAGAGCAAATTTGTCATAGAAATGTGGCACTTGTTACTGATAACAAGTTTTATGAAACAGGGCCCAGATAGTATATAAATTTTTCATTTACTGGATGTTAAAGAGATGTGGCATATATGAAATATGGTGTTTTCCACATATTCATGGAAAGCACAGTTTCACAAGTCATATGTGCAAGTCACCTGTCAATGTAGATAGAGTACTCTAACGTATAGCATCCTGGTCTAGTATTTCATTCCCCTTGACATGCAGTAAAGAGTTATCCCCAAAACACTGCATTTTATTTGTGATTCTCGCTCTTGACCCAGATGTATGAAATGTATCTTTGCTTTTAAAAGTACCAGAAGCTGATATCCGGATAGTAGAATCCAAGGGCATAAAGTCATAGTAGAATACATTTAGTTGCAATACCATCATACAAATCTGTCACAATATTTATGTCATGATCGTTTGTATCATTACTATCATTACAATATTTTTGTTAATTTTTGTTTCATTCCAACAGCTTGAGGCTAGCTCTCTCCAGCTCTCCCTTCGTGTCAAGACGGCTGATGACATTGAGGTCAGGAATCGTGACCTTGATGAGCAGGTCAGGTCAATGAATGACCTTAACCAGATGCTGGGTGAGAAAGTGAGCCGATTGGAGAAGGAGAATGCAGAGTTGATGATTAGGACACCCAAGGAGGACTGGGTGCCCAAGTTCGCCTATGATACGTAAATCAAACTTCTTGCCTTTAGATATACTTTCATATTTTGAAATCAATCTACTTAATGTAATACTTAGGAGGGGTATTGTTTAGATTTGGAATGAAAAATGTTGTGTAAACAAAATTCATTAAATTTTGATGATGGTTGATACAATTTCTTCATGTTGAAATAGAATTACATTCAGAGAAAGGCTAGTAATCAATGACTTCAACATAGGGACAGTCTTGCCATTGGTCCGACTCCACTACAATTTACAGCCGTTCAGTCCTGTATCCAAACTCAGTGACTACTTAGGGAGATGGGTGAAAGAGGTTTCACAATTCTTAATGATCATTTCCAATGGAATTGCAATTTCTTCCAAAATTGGATCACTGTTACACCATGTCATGTCTTGTGTGCTTCATGAAATGAAACTCTCTGTACATCCTTATTTTCTAGGATTGAGAAGGATAAGATCAAACTGGAAGCAGATTATGAGATTCTGAAGGCTGAGTATGCTGAGCTTGAGGCCAGACATCAGAAGTTCCTTCAGGACCATCTATCAAGGACTCTGGACTCCTCAGGTCTAGGACTATCACTCAGTAATCTTGACAGAAGAGGTAAGTCAGGGTTTTTTTGGAAACTTGAATAGACCTGTTTACTGATGTATTCAAATATGTGCATAATGTCATCTGAATATAAGGAATCCAGATTCCATACATGGTTGTTGCTATGTCATGCAAGCCTCTGGCAAGCTTCTTAGTAATCAAGGAAAACTTTTGTGCAACAAGTATGCAGAAAATCAGTAAACATGTCTGTTCTAAAGAGTTGAGAATGATTTATATACAGCTGTGAGATGACTGATTCTTAATCCATCTTATACTGAAGGCAGTTTGAACTACTAAAGTTTAAATGTTGATTAAGTATTGTAAAGCAAGGAAAGTTGTCTTCTAAACATTCAATACGGTTTACATCAAGTTAAACAATGTAATGAAAACACTTGTGTGGAAAATTGTGATATTTTAATTTGTGACACATGTCTATAAACCTGGTGGCATTTACTGTTAAATCTATACACACAGAAGTCATGTACTTTATTTTTTGAAGACTTTGTTGCTAGTTCATTCATATGTCTCTTCTGTTTTTTATTGTGTGCCTTTTCCTGTCCGAACTCTTCATGCAGATGATCTGGGTGAGCTTCGTAAGCTTCGTCAGGACAACAGCTCGTTGGAGAGACAGGTCGAGGTGCTGAAAGGTCAGAGCAACCTAGCCGAGAATGGCAAGAAGAGAGCCGAGGATCGTTTGCGTAAGAACCTCAGATTTAACTTTGTGACTTAACCCGTAGTAGTAGAGAGGTTTGCAGGGTTCAGAGGTCAAGAGAAGGTTGAAGAGGGTCAGTTCATGATTAGCATCAGTATTAACCTGTTGAATACTGAGCCTGAGGTAAATCAGGCTGGGGTTTATGAAAAATGTGTGTTGAACTGAAATAGAATTATACTCAGTGGATTAAACCCAGATCTTTGATTTTATTAAGCTTTGATATAGAAAAGAACAACAAAAAATTCTTTAGATTTCTAAACATATTTTTATATATCTTATGTTAAGTACACAAACATGCAGGGTAATGCAGAGAGGTATTTCATCAGAGGCATTTGCTTAATAAGAAAATTTAAAAAAAAATAACTATATCATGAACTGTCTCTCTCAGCTGATATTCCTGAAATTTACAAACCAGGAATTTTGTGATAGCTAGGATGATTTGTAATAATTGCATGTTGTTCACTTTGGAAAAGGTAGGTTTTTTAGACAGAAAGTGCAATACCACTGCATACCAAACATTATTTTCAGTAGCTTTTCATGTGCATGACTTTCTCAGATGAAATTTTAATTCATTACATAGAAATCATAAGTGCAGTCCCTGCAAATTTCATTAAGTATTGGTGTTCATGGCATAACTTTAGGTATACTAATTCGTCCTAACTTTACTTCATGAAGTAAGTTAATCATCACATCAACAACATATCTGTAGACTCACTAGACTGTTTCTGAAAGTTTGTAGAATATTTACAATGAGGCATTTAATCTTCTCAGTTACTAATAAATATTTTTGTTGATGCATTCTTTCAGATTATGTTTGAATAATTTTACTTGTAGATAAGTACTTTGGATGCATCAGTGACAGAAAAAGTACAGTAAATTTTTGGGAAAAATCTCTAAGGAAGGTGTATGTGATATACATAAACTTTTTGAAATATGAATTTTATTCATTTTGAATAAAGAATTTTCTGTATATCAAAATTAATGCCAAAATTCAGTATTTTACCAAGGCATGGCTTGATTGTTTAACCTTATTTTGCTTGAACTTGAGTTTTAAATCATGCCGTCTGCATGAACCATTGTATGATCTAACCAATTGCTTGTGGAAAAAGAATGCATGATATAATGTAGTCATTAGATTTTCCTTTTCAAATGCAAATAGCATGAAAGGACTTATGTAGACATCCAACTTTATTATTTCATTCCTAAAACAAAAGGAATTGTCAATTGAAACGGGGGGGGGGGGGGGGGGGGGGTGTTTCACAAAGAGTTAAGTTTGACTGAGAGTCATGCGTAAGTGCCAATGCGCACATGGTATTTAACGCGTAATCTCATTGATAGACTTTTCAATTGCGCGCGTCTTCTGGGTATGATTTGACCAAAGCGGAGATGCGTAATATACAGTATGCAACTAGGAATTTAAGTGCAACTTTAGTCAAACTTAACTCTTTGTGAAACACCCTGTGTACTATTAGTGTGGTATAGAGAATATTTATGATTATGATATACTTGTATTCTTCAAAATTTATTGAACAGTCAGTTGTAATTCATATGATTTGCCAATGATAATGATCTACATAGATATAGGCAATAATAAATCATGTAATAGCTATAGAGATTATGTAATTTTTCTCATTATGTAGATTATAGAATGAGATATGATATTATGCAGGTATTGAAATAAGTTTAATGATGTGATGGAGTAGGTGTATCAATATCTGAAAAAAAAACATTAACATGGTGCACAGTGTAATGTTCATGAGCACTTGCTATTCAACTCATAGAAAACAAAAATAATTGCACTTTTAAAATTCATATCTAACTGTAACAATTTGTAATGCCGACTTGTATTCAGTATACCAGTTTCATATTTGTTATTCATTTAGTTGTCTTTTTTTTTTATAAAGGAGACCAATGTGTTGAATATTTGTATATCAATCCACCCTCCCTCCCATCCTTGCACACATTTATATTCAGATTTAACATGTCATTATTACCAATTTTATATACATTCATGCATGCCACCACTGTTGGTCATAGATCCCAATGCCTCTCCGGATCGTAAGTAAAGCCACATTTGCACCTGATAACCAAAATGAAAATTAATTTGCTTGCATAAATGGAAATATATAATCTGCATATTAATGCTTATTGCTTCTGTGAATGTTTGCACTATGTGCAGGGCCAGGGCATATGAATTAAAGAATGTAGAGTGTGCTTTTAACCCATTCGTGACAGGAATTATTTAAAGCCTAATTTAATCAGCTTTTATTCTTCAAATTGGCAACACCAACATTTTTATTTTATTGCTACATTTTTCTTATAAAATGTCATGTATCTGAAATGAATATAAATTGACAGAAATTATGATGAGAAGTCAAAAAGTTGCCAATTTGCAGGGGAAAACGGTGATTTTAAACTTTCTATCACATTGCCAATTTAAGGATTTTAATGCTTATTTTCCTTTTTAAAAAATTCAGCATCAAGCAACGAATATTGACGCAACCAAAATGGGCACAGTTTGTCTAGAATTTTTTGCTCTTTCTGCTCATGTATTTGGTATGATTTTTAGGGCTTTGCATCAAAAGATATTAGGCCAAACCACAAAATGTGGACCTCTGTCATGAATGGGTTAACTTGGGAATGTAGAGTGTGCTTTTAGCTTGCAAAATAGTTGTGTTGTAGTTATTAGATTTGCACATAGTACATTAAATGAAGTAGTGTCCAGCACATCTTCACGATTTTGAGAAAATTGATTAGCATCTCAATAAATGGGAAAATAGAATTTTACAACATTTGTGTCCCTCTTGCCTGCAGTGTTATGTGGTTTTTGTTGCTGATGGGTTAGGTTGTCTTAGTTTAGTGATTTTTTTTTGTTTTTGTTTTATTTGGGCAGTCAGGATGTTTTTTTTTTTTTCAATGGCAAAGAAAAGGTTTTGCCAGTTATGAACAGTTTTTTGTCTCGCCTGCGTAGCGGAGCGAGACATAGGTATCACTATTTCCGGTGTCGGCGTCGTCGGCGTCGGCGGCGGCGTCGTTGGCGTCGTCGTCAACAATTGTGTTGTACACCCAATAACTTTCTATAGCTTTAAGGTGGGATCACCAAATTCATACCAGAGGTCCATCTCTTGAAGGCGCAGGTCAAGTTCGAATATGAGTCGAATTTGAATAAGGTCAAAGGTCAAAGGTCAATGAACTTTCCATGACTGGCACTGTGCTATATTGTACACACAATAACTTTTTATACCTTCGAGGTAGGATTGCCAAATTCATACAAGAGGTCCATCTCTTGAAGGTGCAGGTCAAGTTCGAATGTGAGTTGAATTTGATTAAGGTCAAAGGTCAAAGGTCAATGAACTTTCCATGACTGGCACTGTGCTGTGTTGTACACACAATAACTTTCTATAGCTTCGAGGTGGGATCACCAAATTTATACCAGAGGTACATCTCTTGAAGGCACAGGTCAAGTTTGAGTATGAGTTGAATTTGAATAAGGTCAGAGGTCAAAGGTCAATGAACTTTCCATGACTGGCACTGTGCTATGTTGTACACACAATAACTTTCTATACCTTCGAGGTAGGATTGCCAAATTCATATGAGAGGTCCATCTCTTGAAGGTGCAGGTCAAGTTCGAATGTGAGTTGAATTTGATTAAGGTCAAAGGTCAAAGGTCAATGAACTTTTCATAACTGGCACTGTGCTATGTTGTACACCTAATAACTTTCTATAGCTTTGACGTGGAATCACCAAATTCATACCAGAGGTCCATCTCTTGAAGGTGCAGGTCAAGTTCGAATATGAGTCGAATTTGAATAAGGTCAAAGGTCAAAGGTCAATGAACTTTCCATGACTGGCACTGTGCTATATTGTACACACAATAACTTTTTATACCTTCGAGGTAGGATTGCCAAATTCATACAAGAGGTCCATCTCTTGAAGGTGCAGGTCAAGTTCGAATGTGAGTTGAATTTGATTAAGGTCAAAGGTCAAAGGTCAATGAACTTTCCATGACTGGCACTGTGCTGTGTTGTACACACAATAACTTTCTATAGCTTCGAGGTGGGATCACCAAATTTATACCAGAGGTACATCTCTTGAAGGCACAGGTCAAGTTTGAGTATGAGTTGAATTTGAATAAGGTCAGAGGTCAAAGGTCAATGAACTTTCCATGACTGGCACTGTGCTATGTTGTACACACAATAACTTTCTATACCTTCGAGGTAGGATTGCCAAATTCATATGAGAGGTCCATCTCTTGAAGGTGCAGGTCAAGTTCGAATGTGAGTTGAATTTGATTAAGGTCAAAGGTCAAAGGTCAATGAACTTTTCATAACTGGCACTGTGCTATGTTGTACACCTAATAACTTTCTATAGCTTTGACGTGGAATCACCAAATTCATACCATTTTTCAAACAATAAGTTTGCCATAACACCTTAATAATTAATTTAATTTTACAATTTTACTCACATTATTATCAGTTACATTCTTTTTCACTAACATTCATTTCCTTACTTGCATGGAAATAATTATAGCTTCATAGTATTAACAGCATTCTTAGTGTTATCTGATTTCCTAGGGATAAAGTAGGCCTATACCATTATTGCATATGTAAACTGTCAGAACCACAATTCACCCCCTAAACTGCTGACAGCCTCAGAAGTCATATAGCATAGTTTTGACATGCAGTCTCTTCATGACTGCAATATGCAGGCGAGACAACGCTTGGCGTTTGCCTTGTATTGACCAGGTGTATTTCTCTTCTCATCTTGGCTATCTCTTTCAATTAAATCATGGTCAATGCACCCCTAAAGACACTATCTCTTTTGAATTATTTCTGTCTCTCTCCCAGTTTCTTGTCATGTATATCTCCCTCTCTGAATATTTAAGCTTTGAATACTTGTCTCTTGTCTCTTCTCTTCCTCGTTCTCTCTCTCTCTCTCTCTCTCTCTCTCTCTCTCTCCCTCTCTCTCTCTCACTCTGTCTGTCTGTCTCTGATACGTATTTGTTCTCTGCCTGTCATTTCCTCCTTGTTTCAGAGTCCTTTCATTTGCTATTATACAATAATACTGCCATCTGTACTCATCTTTTCCTTCTCTTCCCCACCCTAGCTACTCAATGCCAAACTCCTCTCCCCTCCCCCTTTCCCCCCCCCTCCCCCCCCCCCCCCCTCCCCCTTCCTTTGTCCTCCTATATCATTTGCTTCCAAACTGCAAATTTACTTTTGAGTTTAAAAAAAGCTCTACTTCTCTGGGCTTTGTTCTAGCTTTGGCTTATTATATAATGTGCTTTATTCTCTATTTAAATTTTGAAGATATTTGGATTAATGTTGAATAAGGTTTGTGTGTCCTGCCAGTCCACAATCTAAATTGAAATGAAGTGAAACAGGAGGAAAAGTGGAATTCTGATTTTATGTTTTAGCATGTAAAATGAATTGTTACATTAGCATTAGCACTAAACTGAGGCCCAAATATTTACTGTAATTGAATGTAGAGCTGATTAAAGTTTTAGAGAAGGATGGCTGACATACATGCTCTGCAGGAAAAGTATATGCCATCAGATTACTATGATTTAAGTGTAATTTCATCAAATTACCATGGCACCCATGGTACTTTTTTTACAGGGATGTATGAGGAAATAAACTGCATGCGAAATAATGAGTGAATGTATGAAGGGTAGCTTTCATGATATCAAGACCACTAGCAGGAATGGCAACAAAAGGGCAGCAATATTCTTTCCCAGTAATAATTTCTTCATGCTTCCTTGTATGTGTATCCACAACATTTTTATTATCTAATTGAATGTATTACTGAAAGTTGCTAAGATGTCGAAGTAGGGTTCGAGTGGTTATTATTACTTATTGATATCTGCAGGAAAATCTCTGTAGATCACCAAGTCGTTGTATTCTGTTTTACTTTTATGAAGCATGTTATTTGGAATAGGGTTTACTAGAATTTACATTGCAGCGAACCAGTTATACTGCAAGACAGGTTATTCCACAAATAATTCATGTACATGCATATCGCCCTTTGCTTCAACCAGATGAAACAAACATGAGTTATTGTTAATGAGATATTTAAAGAGTACCAGCTTGAACTCATACAGTACATAACAAAGGTTTGCAATGCTCATTTTGTAAAAGTGATATTTATATTTACTTTTATTTAATTCATTCTTATTTTTACCTATTTCTACAGGTCAGGTAGAAGCTGAGCTGATGGAACTCCAGGGGAAAATGTCCAAAGAAAGGTAGTCATTCTTTGAGAACATGTGAACATATAAGATACAGGGTTTCGTTAGGGTCAAAGAGATACTTGCCCGGAATCCATTTATGAACTATTGCTCATTTTATACATGGTCAATAGATTGATTTATTGATTAATTGACAGAGTCATAAATTCCTGTACATATATTTATGTAGATAATTAACCCATGTTTTAAATCCTCTCTGGGAGACTTGGTTATCAACGATTAATGATTTGATGCATTTGTAACTAATCTAATTACTGGTAAGATCTCTGTAGAAATACCCCATTAATGTGGTCTGCTCATGTTCAAATCTACTTTCTGTTGAAAAGAGGATTTCTGAAATATTCAGAGGAGAATATGGAACCAACAAAGCTCTTTATGAAGGAGGATTTACAAATACATGGTAAATGATGTGTAAAATAGTAGGAATGCTCCCTAAGGAGTGGAGATGGTACACTATTGTGTGCGGGCTAGAAATCCGGTGGTAATAATAGTGACATTGTAAAGCGCATTGAAGTATTCACGTAATACGTTACTTGAATGTAATATTATTATTATTATTATTATTAAATGATCATTTTTTTTTTTTTAAATGTTAATCATAGAGAACGGAATCGCTACATAGCAGACCTTGAGATCGAGACCCTTCTGCGTGCCCAGCTGGACGAACACAAGCAGATCATTAAACAGCTCCAGGTGGAGGTCGCTACTAAGAACGTTGCCCTGGAGAATGCTACCGTTTCTATGGAAGACAGGATGGCAGACAAGGCTCGTGAGATGGAGAGGGTTGTCAAGGAGAGGGATGAGCATTGTGATGCAAGGAGGAGGCTGGAGCAGGAGAAGTTGGTCCTTGAGATCAAGGTAAAGTACTAACTTGTACCTGTCTAAGCTCATCTGCTTGCCCAAACAAAGAAACTCTCACGTCACCTCATTACCTCCAATCATGGAGTAATCAGTTACAAGGAAATCTGGCCACTAGGACACCCACAAGAAACAAAGAAAGGTCATTTTTGACAGGTGGCCTTTCTATACAGTCTACAGCTTAAGTTTCCTTCCAAGAAGAGATAGTTTTACCACTGTAGACATGGTGCCTTTATAGAAAGGGGACTTTCTAATAATGATAATTCAATGTCTTTCAAGGACACATTGCACTGAATTTGCATTTAGTCAGCATTATGTGTATTGATGACTATCTTGATAATAATATTCTGGATTTATATAGCACTTGATACATCTTGGATGTCTCTAAGCGCTTATCTTATAATTGTGTTGGCATGCTTGTGTAAGAAATATGGTTTCATGTCATCTTTTTTCATTTATCCTTGATAATTTCATTCAGTTTGTGGGGCAAGGAATAGGACATTTTCCTGTAGTAGGAAGGAAAATGTCTGTAGAAACTTTACTGATGCTTTATTCAGAAGTGCAGTATGACTTCCGAAAATGGAAATACATTATAATGGCATTATGCAATTTCATACCTGACCATTTTCAATCTGGTTGCAGATTAAGGAACAGAAGATGCTTTTGGAGCAGCTGAGAGATGAGAAACCAAGATTGTTACAGGAGAGGCAAGGGGAGATTAGCAGTCTACAGGAGCAACTCATGAGTGCCAACAAGAATGTCAGGAAACTGGAAAATGATGTTCGAAATCTTGAGGTATGAATTTGAAGTATTTGTATTGATGATTGCATTGAATTTTTGATAGGACAGAGATTGGTTAGATGGGGTATAGTTGTAATGGTTACTAGAATGAAGCCTCATTCATGCATGTCAGGTAAACTGCCCCTCCTCCCCCCCCCCAAAAAAAAAACCCAACAACAACAACACACATAACAAAGCAAAACAAATCAAAACAATAGCAAGCAAGCAAACAAGCATCTGAATAAGTAGAATTATATAAATAGATTATAGATTATATAACAATGCCTACTAAGCTTGTTGTACACAAGTCTGCTGAATGAGCAATATTCGTACCATTGCACACCTACCATCCAAAATGCACTAGTGCAGGGCTAGCATGTCGTCACAGTAAAATTCCCACAAATTACCTCGTTTCTTTTCTCATGTCACAATTCGCTTGCACTGTATACGCGTATCCATTTGTTTTTCGAGTCTCAGGCAGAGCAAGTCATGTACTTCACGAGATACGCGCTACACACATGCAGTGGGAAATTCTTTCTTTGCTTTGTTTAAAACTTGATTTCTGAACCAAAATTTTATTGTTTTTCTTGATTTTCATTAATTTCTCAAGACTTCCGAGGCACTGTACTATACAAATAGTGAATATGCTAATTCGTGCTGTGGTACGAGATTTCGCACTTGTTGAAAGATCGCAACATGACTTTTCTTCAACGAGGCTTCGCCTTATTGAATAGAATGTTGCTCTCCTGCGAAATCTCATACCATCGCACTCGTGTCTATTCGCTATTTGTATAATGACAAAAGTGACTTACTGTCTCCCTTGTAGGAGCAACTGTCAGACAAAGATCACCAGCTGCGTAGGATCCAGCTGAGTCAGTCCTCAGAGATTGAGGGCATGCATGAAGAAGCCACCAAGCAGATCAAAGAACTCCAGCTGCAGCTGTTGAAGAAGGAGAATGAAGGATCTGAGATGAGACAGGAGCTCAACAGGAGAGAAGATGAAATGAGAGAGGTGCTCCAGGGAAAAACCAAACAGGAGCTAGAGCTGGAACAGGTATGGATTGATTGAGTGAGTGTGCGTGACTGATTGATTGAGTGAGTGTGCGTGACTGATTGATTGATTGACTGATTCTGAAGTAAGGCAGAAGCTCAGGAGAAGAGAAGATGAAATGAGAGAGGTGCTCCAGGGAAAAACCAAACAGGAGCTAGAGCTGGAACAGGTATGGATTGAGTTATTGATGGATGGATGAATTGATTGAGTGAGCATGTGACTGATTGATTGATTGACTGATTCTGAAGTGAGGCAGAAGCTCAGGAGAAGAGAGGATGAAATGAGAGAGGTGCTCCAGGGAAAAAGCAAACAGGAGCTGGAACTGGAACAGGTTGATTGAGAGATTGGCCAGAATTCACAAAAGAAGTTTAAACCATCTAGGGTGGTTTAAACCCTTTCCTGTGTTTTTCAAGTGTACATGCGCACAGAATCCGGTCCATTTTTTTGTCTTCTTTAAATGTGGGTATCCTGAGCAATGTACGCTTATGCATGCTTATTTTAGTACGCCTATGGAGGATTAACCCTCACTCATGGTTTATACCTTCTTTGTGAATTCAGGCCATTAAGGTGTTGATCGATTGATGGATGGATGGATTTGTGTATTAAGGATTAATGGATTGGTTTATTACTTCATTTATTAATTCATTCACTCATTAGTAATTCATTCAGTTATTCATTCATTGAAAATTGATTGATTATTGATCAACTGATGATCATTGCAATCAATGAATGGATATAATGAGGAGCTTCTGAACTGATTATTTGATCAAATGCTATTTCCTCATTTGAATCAATGTTAAATGTTGCGTTAGTGCCTTGCAGGGATTGGAACCCTTAACCTCTGATCATCGTGACTGATTATTCTTTCTCCCTCTGCTTAGATACGTGGTGAAGCTGGTCGAACAGTGGAGCATCTAACGAGCATTGTTGAGAAGCAAGAGGCTGAAATCATGAAGCTAAGGAGTGAAGTAGAAGATAAGATGGAGGATTTGAGAAGGCTTAGAACAGCACAGGTATGTTGGATTCATGAAATAGTGAGAAACCTTTGAATGTCAAGGTTAGGACAACAGTTCACAGGACAAATGAAATGAACAAATTGATTTGTTTATAAGAACAAATTAGAAATATATGTTAGTCACTAATCTGAAATGGTAACCGCACTAGATAATTTTTTGAGAGTCGGCATATTGTTAAGAAAGGTGATTTTCTGAATATTCATTCCTATTGGCTTGTTGTTCATTGCTTTTTTTGCTATGGGGAAATTATGTATCAATTTAGAATTTAATCTGGAAATTTGAAATGGCCCCAGTTTGGCATGTTCGTCAGTAGTCTTCATCCTATTTTTTAAATTATATTTTAATTTCTATTATTTTTTTTTTTTTTTTTGGGGGGGGGTGTTTGTTTTGTTTTGTTTTGTTTGTTTGTTTTAAGATGATCATCAGGCATTTTAATTTACATGCAAACAAACAAAAAAGGATTCAGACTTGAAGCTCCAAAGTTCAGCATTTTTTATCTCATGGTTTAACCTACACATGTTCATAGTTTAATGATGTCCATGAAATGTTTTGCAGCACTTGTTGTTTTGACGTAACTGTAATAACTTTTCATACATGAGTACATCCTCTGTGCAATTCATAAATGCCCTGGTTACATCTAACCCCTTTCCCTAATCCACCTGACAGGATAACGATGTGGAGTCACTGAAGCAGATGCTATCAGACACCAACAAGAAGTATGCCAGACTGAAGGAAGAGAAAGAGATGAATGAAACTGAACTCCAGGGAAGCATGACCAGACAGCTTCAGGAGCTACGTAGAGAGGTTGATAGAAAAGAACAACTCATCAAGAATATGACGGAAGAACTGGAGGACGAGAGAAGCCAGAAACCTAGATTGAAGGTGATTGAAATCTTTATGGTGTTTGTGGCTAATCCCATTTATATAGGAAACTGTTGATTAATTGATATCATTCTACCGTATATTAGAGTTAAGGGGAATATAAAGTTCTGTGAAATTCTCTGAAGCTTGTTGAGATATCCTGAATTCTTATTCTATTTGCAAAATTCACAATTTAAACATTTAAGCAGGATTTATGAGCGTAAAGTTTAAGAGACTTTTACTGTAGGTGTCTCATTTCAAATATGAGACACCTAAACAAAATAACGATTGGTGAAATACAGCAAGCGCATTTTCCCCTCCAAAGGAGGATGAGTCACAGAGCCTTTCATACTTTCCTATTTTGAAAGAAAAACGATATACTTTCACTGTTATATATGGGTCCATGTCCCTGTGTATGAGTATGTTGTAGAATATTCTTGCTTTGTTATCACATTTCCAGAGTTGTTCAAGGGCTTTGTTAGGAAGTATGCATGAGGAAATTCGTTTTGTAACACATTTAAAAGGTATTGTTCTGTTGTAGTTTTGATATCTGTGTCTTTGTTATCTATCTCAACATTTCTCCTAAATAATAATTTTTTTTTTCAGGCGTCAATGAATGAAGTAGAACAGGAACTGATGAGCGTCCGGGCTGAGCTAGCTAAGGTCAACGGGACTATCAAGATCAAAGAGACTCAGATCCAGGACCAAGATAACCAGCTCAGAGAGGCTCATGATAAGGTAACCACAGCCAAGTTTATTAGGCTAGATTTTAACCCCCCCCCCCAAAAAAAAAGAATAACAGTAATATAATAATTGTGTTTACCCAGGAGAGCCTCATCAGCTTCATTGCTGTTCGTCCTGAGGTCCCTGCAAATTATTATTATCCCAGCACTTTACCAGGTTCCCATTTACACCTGGGTCGAGTGGGACAAATGTTGGTAAAACATCTTGTTTAAGGGCATAAGCACCCAGTGAGGATTGAACCCAGGACCTCTTGTATAACATTCAAGAGCTTTCACCAATTATGGACCACCGTACTAACACTGAATTCTTTTTGGACTGTATCCCTCTCATTCATTTATCCCAATAATATAACATTTTTTACTACAGTTTTTTGTTTATTAATTATTTCTTTCCTTTACAGCATGACAGCTTGATGAGAGAAAAGATGGAGCTGAAAAGAAGATTGGAATCAGAACAGGATAATGCGTAAGTGTTGTGTATTTTTTTCTCTCTGTCATTGTTTTTAGAACTTTTATTTGCTTTCCTCCGTTAACGTGAGAAGTTTATGATTCTAGTGCATTGTTTTAAGACAAACAAATTATTTTAGCCAATTGTCACCTTGAATTCTGGAAAAAAAAAGAATGAATGATATCAGTAAAGCATTTAGTTGACCTTTGGTTTTACATTTTGTCATGGCTGAAGAATTTTTTTATTGGCATATATTTTGATACCAACTCTCTTGCTTGCCGTCATACTTTTCTCTCTTCCTACAATACCCCTTTCTGTTATTGTATAGTAAAAGAGATAAAGCAGGGTGATGTGGTTAAGGATCTTCCTTATGTACAATTCTTGGGGTTCATTCCCACATCAGGTGTTACACTACCCCATAACCCCTCCTGATAAAATGAATTGTGCAAATCATATGGGAAGTTGAAATTTTGCATGGATGAGCATTTTCATGAGATGGTCTTTTGCTTCAGGTGAGATGAGCTGTTATAATGGTACTTGATACCCATAATGTATAAACCCTTTAATGACATTAGGGAGAAAAAAATATCACCCTCTAAGTATTCCCTTACATGCATTTATTTTTATGATGTGTTGATGTGTATAGGAATGATGAGCTGAGGGAGTTGAGAAATAAATTGGATTTCCAGAAGAATGAGCTAACTATCCTTCAAGATATGAACAGAGCCATGGAAGGAAAGGTATGCAGGCAAATAATTTCATTCCATCACCTATTTTTTCTCTGAGGGAATATGAATGTTACCACAGTCCAAATGTGGGCAGGTAGAGCAGTTGCCCCTCCCCCTCCAAACAGTAATGAGATTATTATATCAGTACAACATACTGCCGACACATATATTTAGGTATTTTGTCAGCATATATTTCATTGCCTTTGCCCCCCTCCCCCCCCCCCCCTTGTATGAACTAGTTGGGTTTTTCTGAAGGAAAGTGGGTACAAGTTAAAATTTTGTTTTGAATTCCACCACCTATTTTTTCTCTGAGGGAATATGAATGTTACCACAGTCCAAATGTGGGCAGGTAGAGCAGTTGCCCCTCCCCCTCCAACTAGTAATGAGATTATTATATCAGTACATATCTGCTCAACATACTGCCGACACATGTATTTGGGTATTTTGTCAGCATATATTTCATTGCCTTTGCCCCCCCCCCCCCCCTTGTATGAACTAGCTGGGTTTTTCTGAAGGAAAGTGGTTACAAGTTAAAATTTTGTTTTGAATCATGTTATGTATCATGTTATACTCATATCATGAAGGAATTTAATTATTTGCCGTATCAAGTGAATTTCCAGTACAATATATGATCATTAACTTGAGTTGTGGCCCAAAGATGTACCACAGGACTTTAATTGCTGGGGTGACAAGATCTTGTATCTCAGTTTTTGGTGAAACTTATTTCTTTTCATAATCTTATAGTTAAGAATACTTAAAATGTATTTCCAAACGCTCACATGCCCATCTGCAAAGATTAGGCCACTATTTATAAACGAAACCTGACCACCTCTATTGGCTGTAATGCTAAGGAAGCTATGTTTTTTGCTCTTCTGAACATTCAACATTTTTGAGATACAAGGTTTTGTCGCCCCAGTGAGAAGTGCTGGGATGGAATCTGAGGGCATTGCTGACCACTTGGCAGGATGGAATATTTTCTGTCTTACCTGAACAACTTCTGATGTTCTTGCATATGCAAGAAAAGGTGTTGGAACTTGATATTCTTACACAATATATTTATTTTTCCTCAAATTTTCTTACTTAAGAGAAATCCTAAAGTTAGATTTAAAGAACCTAATGGGATACTCAAGGTAAGATGTGTCACTCTCTTCCTTGCCAGTGTGACAGATAAATCTGAAACTCTCCTCTTTATGACTAATGTTTTATTTTTCACTGCCGTTCAAAAAAAAAACCTATGAAACAAATCAAATTTCTGGGACTGTGAATAGTGCTGTGATAGTACTGGACATTTTGGGGCAGTAGGAGGCACCATCGATTCATTTTTGCAATGTATGTTTCTTTGAGTTATAAAGTTTTGTTTATCTTTGAAAAAATGGTTGTAAATATGTCTCACCATATTCATGTTATAGTTTTTATAGCACTTTCAGATAAGATGCTTGGTTTAACTAGGAAATTTAGTTAACTATGTTTTGGTTGCAGTATTTTTATAATTGTTATTTGGCTGACTACAAGTATGTTCTTGGGTTAGTCATTACACAAACCAACATTCACAAATATTTTTTTTTATCATTATAATTATAATTCTCCAAGTGTTCTTTTATGACTATTTAATGTCTTCTTTGTTGCTTATTGTATGATACATTTTACAAGTGGGAAGTTTTTGTATCTATTCCATTTTGCTCCACTTTTCCTTGCACATATTTTCTTTGGTTTTTATGGCTCTCCTCTCTATGGCATATGGTTTTCTTGGCTTCTGGTTAGTTTCACCTCTTAATATTTTTTCTTACCAAAATGATTTGAAATCCAGTAAAGTTTGGAACGTCTTGGAACCAGTGTCTGGAAAGCTGACTTGAGATGAATATTTTCCTTGAAGTCATATTGATATAAAAAACATTATTCTTGCTTTTTCATAAAATATCAAAAATATTTCCTTGATTGAAGGTTGATGAGATCTTTTTTCTTTTAGCACTTTATTTTTAAAGGATGTTTTGGAATACATAACTTGATGCATGTACTGTCTTTTATAGCAGTTCTTACATTCAATTTCTATTTTTCTTGAAAATCTGTATAATGGTTTGTGTTCTAATAGTTGAGATCATTTTGATATTTTGTTTTCAATCTTCCATATATTTGTTCATTTTACAGTCTGAGGATAGCAATTTGAAAGTCAAGAGGTAAGTCACCTGTCTCATGTAAAAACTATATTCTTGGTTTTATTGAGTTTTGTTGTGAATGTGTAATAATCTTCCTGACATACAGATTGTCAGTATCTGAACTCAGTTTTAAAGCTTCGTCATAAGTCACTTTCAAATTCTTCAAATAATGACTACATATTTTGGAAAATATCTTTTTAATTAATCTTGTAGCACCTCCTGTGCCATTAAAATTCAGAAGAAATATACAAAATGAACTTTCAAGATTAATTTGACTTATAGTGCTTTTCTTATTTTTAGGAAAATCGATATGCAGTATCACAAGAAACAAAATTGAAATATTCTTCAGAACTCATAAATCGTTTGTGGGATTTACTGCCCATGGTATAGAAAGGTGTCCAGCAGTATAGTATGTTCAAATTCATTTCAGGTGATCTACATTGAAGAAAAAGATGAGCTTTTTTCATCACCATGCCTTTCATTTCGTGTAACTATTTTTTCCTACCCCTTTCAACAAACACAGGTATGAAGATAAGGTCAAAGGTCTCCAGGAAGAGATTGGTAACCTGAATAGACTGGTGAACAACCTTCAGAACAGAAACAAGAGACTTGAAGAGAGTAAAGACAATCTCATGAAGGACATGGACTCACTGAGAGAGGGTAAGAAAGGATTTGTGTCATATTTATTACGAGTGATAGTATCATTCTGCAAATCATTGTAGGAAAGAGCTAGATATAATTCAGATATTGAACAGTGGGCGGAGATAAGAACAGGAGATGGTAAAATTAGGAACAAGGAATTTGAAACATACTGTAGAATAAGAAATGGAAGAAATACCGGTATTAAAGAGAAGAAAGCTTGAACATTTAGAGAAGATGGAGTAGGTGAGAGAGATGGAGGGGAAGGAATAAGAGGAGGAAAATAGAACTAGAATTGAAATAAAAGAAGATGAAGATGAAAATAAGAATGAAAGAATGCAGAAGGAGAAAAAAAAGATATAGGAGGATGTAACCGTTTATATCAAAAGTAATATAATTCAATAAACATGATTATTTGTAGCTGTTTATTTCTCTCTGATACACACAATATATCATCATTTTCTCCCCTGCAGAGAAATCCAAGTGTTCTAAGTGTAGTCGTCTTGAGAGCCAATACCAGGAGGTATTGACAGAGAAAGAACATCTAGAGGAGGATAATGAGGAGCTTCATAAGGAGGTAGAGAATCTCAACAACCTCCTGACTTTAAAACAGAAAGATGCCAAGCAAAGGTAAAGCACTCTGTTTTTCTTCTTCTTTTCCAGTTGATGTATTTTTAAAAAGGAACCAGCCAAGCAGTGTAACAGAGCTGATGTTATTCATTTTAAAAAAGAAGAAGAGTAGTGATAATACTGAGAATAAGGCATGAATCAAATGCATATTGAGAAGAGGCTGCTGGCATCCACTACACAGCTCTGCTTTAGTTCTTTGGGAGAAATCTCACGAAGGAAGGATTGGCTAAATATGTTTTACTTGGTAGAATGAAAGAAGAAAGGAAAGAGGGCCCATCTATTTGTAAATGTTTTGCTGTGTTTTATTTGGCATATTTGTATATATGTAAGTTTGGGTGATTTCTAATTGTTTTAATTTTGACATTTTGAAGCATTATCAGTGAATTAATTTCAGATTTTTGTTAGAATATGTGAGTACAGTCTCTTCCTTTTTCCTTAGTCTGCCACTTCCTGCTATGTGTATAAAGAAAGCTTTGTTTAAAGTTACTGTAACACTTGTAAAAGAGTTGCCTAGATGCAGATATATTTCTCATCATGTTTATATATTATTGTTCATTAACCAGTCAAAAGACGAAAGAGTCCCCCATCAAGCGGACACCCAACTCTACCCTCACCTTGGATCGCTCTCAGACATCAAGCAGGACATCACCTGTCTCATCAACCACACCCTCCCCCAAGCCTGGCTCTGGTAGAGCAGCCACACCCCAGCAGCTTGCTGCTGCTCTCAAGAGGCTGTCTGTCAAGCAGACTCCACAGGGAGGAGCGGCAGGAGGAGGAGGAGAGAGTAGAAGGGCTCTCTCACCTGAGCCGAAGGAGCGTAAGCCTAGCATCAAGGATCTGGTCAAGGCCAGCGGCTATGAGGATAGGAGGACATCACTGAACAACATGGAGGCCAGGCTTCAGGCTCTTAGAAGTTCACAGGTATTTTAGTTTATTTATTTATTCAAAAAGTTCATTTATTCAAGGAAACACTCCAAAGATTCAGAAATGTTAGTTCTGAGAAACCACTTGAAGGGATTGATTGCAAATTGTCATGCTTGTCTATTTGTTCTTTTGTCACCCCCAAGGGGAAAAATATGAAGGATAGTACATTTTATTTATACCAGAAGGTACCTCATTTACTTGTATGCCATATGGTAAATCACAGGATTTATTAAAGCATGCTGTACTTTACATTTATGTATCTTGTAATACCTGATAATACACAGATAAATGAATAGATATAGGACCTTTGTTGCACACCTTTTTATTTTTATTTTTTTCATTCCACTTGCCAGTCTTTTGCACATAAGTAACAAAATTGCAGCATATATTAGCGAGACTTAAAGCTAATAAGCAGTAGTGGGAAAGGTGGCGCTTTGAATATTTAACTACTTTGTTAGGTGGAATGAAAATTACTACATGAACTGATGTAAAATGACTATTTTCGAACATAGTTGACGTTTTTTTGAAAAATATTTGTTTAGAAATGGCTAAAATATCAACGAAAGATACGTCAAGTTCTCAGCGTGGGCCTGCGTCGAAAATTCAGTGTGCAAACCGCGATGCGCCGTTGAGCCAAGAGCATCGGGGTAGGTGGTCCGTAGTGAGGGTATAAGGTAACGGTTGATATACGATTCATTTGAACTGTTTTACTGAAAATCACCAGAAATCGTGAATAGAATACTAGATTATCTCACTCATGCATCTTTTCATGCAAGACGAACAATATGAGACTATATTTGAGCAGTTTCATGCCAACTTTCATTTTGCTACCACTACTGTTTATTACCTTTAAGAAACTCTATGAAATGAGTGTTTGAAAATCATCTAATTCGCATTTGTCTGTTTGTCTCAGGATAAGACAATCAAGGACATGAAGAACAAACCCAGTGTGAAACCAGAGACGAGTTCAGGTGCTACAGCAGGAGGAGACGGTGGAAAGAAGCAAGCTAGATTTGTCTTGCCATCAAGTAAAAAGTTTGAAAAATCACTAGGCTCCACTGGAGGCTCGTCTAGATCAAAGTAAGTTCTTTCAGCTACTTTTCATTTTATTGAGTTGTTCATTCACTTTCAAGTTACGTTATTTGTGGACAAATATTAATTCTGGCATAGAGAATTCATAAAATGCTGATCCTCATTACTAACTTATAAAGAGAAACATCTTTCCAATTTTGGAATTGTTACATCTTTTTTTCTAAATATAATGTAATGAATATCTCTGTAACTATTTTCCATAATATTTTCAAATACAGCTAACATTAATTTAGTGATCAATGTTTATTTCGTAGGGAGCTGAAGCAGAGAATCAGGTTTGCATCATCACAAATTTAATAGCACTAGTTCTCATCAATGTGTAAAAGATGTTGACATCAGCAAGCATTAGGACATTCTATGATGGAAATAATGAAAAAAGCAAGTCATTTGCAGAGCTGTTTAATATATATTTTTTTTTTTGGCATTCTTATCATTGGACTAACAAATTACTGCATTTTCCTTTTGATCAAGGTGCCTGTCAGAAAAAAAAATAATTAAGATATCTTTTTTTGTTATTTGTTCTCTCCTGTTTCTGCAGACTAAACAGCACAAGGTGAAGAAGTTTGTCTACTTATCAACAAAATACTGCAGGCCTTAAATTGTATTCAGATATAATGAACAAATGTTTTAAATATTATGCAGAGCAAATTAAAAGAACAATGAATCTTACATGTATCTGTCTTTCTAAATTTTATGTAATTTTGTCTAATGTCTTTCAATGTTTTTGTCTTTCTTTCCTGTATCTTGTCTTTCTTAAACCTATAGGCCTCCCATGGACGATAATGAAGTGTAGAAATAGTAAAGTATTCTATAAATGTTTGTCATTCTAATTCATCAGTTTTCTAATACATTCATTCCCGCTCATGTTGAATAATCTATTGGAAAAAGTGCTCTGATACACATCCATGTTGTACACAAAACTACCCATTGCACACATCGTTCTGATTGTGTATAATTATCTTGTTGGGTTGTTTTTGTTGTTGTTTTGAACTAACATTATGATGCAGCAGAGTGGTGCTAAAATGTGATTAATGAAGAATGCAAAGGATGTTACACATTGCCAAGGAGTTTGCTACGAGTGCATTACTGATTGTACATGCAGCAAAGCTTTATAGTGCAATGTGAACAATACATACAGCTATATGTAGTAGTGTTATTAAGTGAATGCAAGAATCTGTTTTAGCAGTTGCATAAATAAAGCATGAAGCAGAAG
This sequence comes from Echinometra lucunter, assembly GCA_029962745.1. Classification (NCBI taxonomy): domain Eukaryota; kingdom Metazoa; phylum Echinodermata; class Echinoidea; order Camarodonta; family Echinometridae; genus Echinometra; species Echinometra lucunter. The sequence goes on along the minus strand of CM057156.1, from coordinate 28,095,478 downwards.
TACTTTTGGTAATAGACCTGTATCAATTAGAATTCAGGCACTTTGGCATATCATGTACATTGAAATTTGTCTTTAAATGCCATTCATGGAAAATATGAAAAATTACACCTGTTACAGTGACCTTTCCTTAAGTGTATTTATTTCTTATAGTATAGACAGATAGTCCTGATAGAGAGGTGGCCCCTAATGCTAGGAGTCCACTGGGCCGGCGCCAGTTCGCGCCAGTTCGCGCCAATGCAATTTGCTGTGGCGCCTAGTGTCGCCAATAAGGTGCCTAGTGGCGTGCAGTGGCTCAAACTGCCTCCCAACTGGCTCGTGGTGGCTCGTAACGGCGCCAAATTTGAATTTGGCGGCAAGGAAATTTCAAAATGTTTAAAATTTTCGTCGCGCCACTTGCATCGAGCAATCAGCGCGAAGTGTCCACCAAGTGGCACCAAATGGCGCAAACAATCCGCCTATTGGAATCCACTGGAATGTAATGGCGCACGCCATGTGACACCTAGTTTATTCCACTTGGCAACACACAACATGCCGAGCGGACATTAATTCGGCGCCACAGCGAGCCACTACGCGCCAATCACATAGTCTTTGGCGCGAACTGGCGCGAACTGGCGCCGGCCCAGTGGACTCCTAGCATTAGACAGGTTTGACTTTAGCCGTTCACATTAGTCTCCTTTTTCTGCAGTGATGAGGAATTTTTGACCAATGTAATATATTAATTTCATGCAGAAGGGTTTAGATTTTCATCGTAGGGGCAGTTGTGTCCTGTATAACATTCTTGTGTGAACACAGTACAGGAACAAGCTTTGAAGCTCATTTTAATCTTGGTATGAAAATTAAATGCAAATCTCATTTGTTGATTATCAGCTAAATCCTACTATAGTGTAAGTGGAAAGAAGCACAAAATTTCTGGACATAGATATTGGATTTTACAGTTTATTGCTGTATGTTTCAGGAATTCTGTGCTGGCCATTAGTTTACATTTATTTTTTCCCCTTATAATCTCCACCGCCCCCCCCCCCCCCCGGTATCTATATGGGTTCGCATTTAATGGAAGCATTGAAGATGAACACATCGTAATCGCAAGCAAAGTGTGTTGTAATGAATACTAATCTTTCAATTATACTGCATACTAATAAAATCATTATAGGTGCTGCTTGTGTGGAAAAGAATATATTCCTCTTTCTTTAAAAAAAAAAAAAAAACCAACAACAAAAGAATGGAGGTATTTTTCAAAATTTGTGTGAGCACCACATATAAGATGTGACATATTCTAATTCACAATTTTTTCCCTGACACTGTAGCAATGCACAGCTACATACATTTTGTAACTGCTTGGGCACATTCACATGTCTGGTTCTGTTCAGTCATACGTCTCATCTTGCAAAGAAAATTAAACTCAGTTTTGCATATTTTTATACATTACCTGTCGAGTTTCTAGTACTCAATAATTTTTATTTTGGATAGAGAACACAGCTGTATATATTCATCTGTTACTTCAGTGGATGTCTGTAATAGCATATTTTAAAACAAATTTTTGATATATTCACCTAATTAGATTTACGTTTTGATATCTAACAAAATAAAACTCATTTTTATAGTTTTTTTAAATAGCCCATTTGTCAAATTTTCAAAGTACCTTATATTTTACGATAATCAGCTGCATATGAATGTATAATACTCATTTTGAATAGATTTTAAAAGTTTTATTCTAACCATCTTTGGCACATTCACATCATTGGATCCATAAAAATGAATTGTTTCATGCCACTGTGCACTGCTGATACAAAATAGCATTTTCTTGATTATAGTGAAAAGGATAGCCTTTTTCATCGTCAGATTTATAGATGAAGAACGTTGTGGATGTTGGGTATTTTTTTCTAATCTGTGGTGTTAATGTAACATTGTAAGGAATTGAGAAAGAGGAAAAGGAGTGAGGAATTTTTCATAAGGCTTTAATGAGAAATGGCAGTAATGTGTTGTAAAATGCAAGAGAATTTGGATGCAGTTCATTTTATTTTGTGTGCAGACAGTTTTTGTGTGTATGACTGTTTTCCTCAGTTTTTATTTTATGTACACCAACATGTACATGTATATTGCAATCATATTTACATACAGTTCTAAAGCAGTGTAGGCAAATTGCTGATTTTTTTTTCCTCAAATTTTTTCTTACAATATTTCAAGTTGAAGGAAGCACAAGAACATTGCATTGGAACAAAAATTATGCAGAACAACAAATGGCCGAGAACAAAATTTATGCACTTTCATATTTATAAGAGCCTGTTTGAACAATATTTACTATGCATTTTTCGTTCATATAGCCTGTGATTCACAGTACATTGTGCACGCTATTGAAGTTTGCGTGCATTGTTTTACAATTTGTTGATAACACCTGTACAGAACTATCAAACTGTGAACAGTACATTGTAGATGTATTGCCTGTATTCCCTTTTTATGTTCCTATTGAATGTCATCATAAACTTAATTTTATGTAATATAGTTTTCTCTTATTCTATTTGGTATGGTGCATGTTACTGTGTAAATTATAGAATAGATGGTATACCTCATATGTGGACATAACATCTTAAAAGGGGTGATGATTATTTTATATTGAGCAGAAAACCAATCATGTCGTAAAATTCAGATCATCTTAAGGAACGAGCAGACATGCAGGCATATATATTTTGTGGAATGTACATGTAATATTTTAAATATGTTGCCTGGTTTTGTTGTAAAGAGTAAATGGAAATTAAAGTAATTTGCATTGCCTACAAGCATGACTATATTTCACTAGAGTTTAAGAATACAAGTAATGTGTTTTTGCCCTTGTTAGAGCCAGTAGTATCAAAAAAACCTTGCCAAATACATGTCCACTTACAATGCAGCGACATTTTGTCTGCCGTCCTGTAAAGTATTATGAATAGATGTATACAATAATGTAAATACTTGTAAAGGTGATCAGTGGGCTCTTTAATGACAGAGCATGCTGTGCAGACGTGATAAATGATATGGTCGCTGGGTTGACAAAACCTCATATTTCAAAAATGTTGAATGTTCAGGAGAGCCCTAAAACATGGCTTCCTTAGCATCACAGCCTATGGAGGCAGTCAAGTTTTGTTTATCAGTAGTGGCCTAATCTTTGCAGATGGGCATGCGAGGGTTTAAAAATACATTTTAAGCGTTCCTAGCTATAAGATTATGAAAAGAACTAAATTTCACCAAATATTGAGATGCAAGGTCTTGTCACCCCAGCGACGATATAAGAATTTTATGTAAGAAAGGTGATATATAGGTACCTAGAGTCCATCCAGAATTATGTACATGTATATGGTTTTTACTTTTAACTTCGAAAGTGGTGTTGAAGGTCCAATTTGGGGGTTGTCCATACATTGGCCTGTCTGTAGAATCTGATAAGATTCACCTGGGCAGAGATCAAAGTTTATTTCAATTAAGGTAAGAGATATTTCACAGTAGAGGTGACATACAGGGGTGTAGTTTAATTAAAACACTAGCATGGATCACACTTTATTTACTTTTGTAACATACCAAGACATTTATTTCTGTGAAAGTAGCTCTCGATGTTGAATTTGCAAAACACTTTTTCATTTTGCCATTTTCATTTTTGTCTGTTTTTGACAACTTCCTTGCCAAAGGACTTATGTCTTTAACCAAGGAACCAATCCTCCTGGTGTGTTTCCCAGATACTTCAGAATAAGAATCCAATATAACAGTGCTGTCACTGGCAAATGGCAGTCTCATTCTCGACTTGCAAAACTGAAGTCCGTCCAAACAACTACCAAGTGTTTTGCAGCATGGCAGCTGTGCAATCAATCATTCAATCATTTAGTTTGCAATTTACCCATTTTCAAATACATTTTTATCTTTAATTCACCTTGAATCCTCAATCATGGCAGCCTAACCAGTTGAAGATTATGAACTTCAGGGAAGCAGCACCCTGTGGTAGATTAAAATATATGCAAAGTTTTCATGCCTGCTTTTGTGTAAAAGTGCGCTAGATATGTAGAAATTATATAAATTTACTGCCAAGAATGTTTAAAACCATAAATTCAGTAATATGCCTGTGTCATCTTTTTTTTCTTCTTCTTCTTTTTATTAAATCAAAGCAATCAATTTGTACATATCTAGCTGCTTTAGTAACTTGATGTATGATACACAAGAGAAGATAATTAATGTAAATTGTGGTTTATTGATTGCTTTTATTAGCATTTGTCATGTAATTTTACCTGTCAGTAAGCTCACTGTGATAATCTGAATGTATCCTTGATTAAATTTGTATTATACATTGAATGTGTGCTAGAGAAATGAAGTGTGTATTGTCATTAAAAAATCTGCCATTTGCAAAGTTTTGATTTATTCAAAATTATGACACATGTATTTGTGTATCTTTGCTAGAGAAGTTTATGTAGAATTTGTCCAAGATTTTTTTCCCCCATAAATTTGATATATATTTATGATTCATGGTGTATTCAGCATTTGGTGGAGAAATCATCAAATGCCTTCATTATTCAGAACTTATAGAACACAATCTATTAAAAAGAGTGTTATTGATACTTTCATCTGTGTTTAATACCCAGCCTGAAAGCTGGAGAGAAATAGGCTTCATTCTACATGCCTGCAGCAAAATATGTGTTGCATTTCAGGAGAACCCCAAGACCTAGATCAGGAGGAAAACTTTTGTTGTTGGCCAAGACCAAAACCAGAACCATGAGTGGTCATATGTTTAAATTGATTGTTCATGTGTCAATGTGTTAATGTGTCAGTTTGAAATTATTTGGCTGGAAAACCATAAGAGATCAGAACAATACATTTAAAGCTTTGAAATTTAAGTGGTTAATGAAGGAAAATACCAAAACATTGAATCTTTGCTATGGCCAAATCACAAATGGACAACTCTTTTTGTTTACAAGCAACTTGAGAAATATTCCGTTGAAAGAGAATCTTTATCCGTGAATCGACGCCATTGCAGTGCACTTCAACATACAATGGCATGTAGTAGACCTGCTCTGTTCCTTAAAGACAGATCCAAGAAAATTGAAAATATGCCCTTGTCTCAAAGGAAAATGTGTGAAATGGATGTGGAGAGAATGTATTCCTTATCAAAATTATTGTTAAAATTTCTTTTAAAGAAATACATGTATCTTTCCATGTCACTGTCCATTTTTGTCTCGCCCACCGGAGGTGAAGGCGAGACTAAGGGATCCAAATGTCGTCCGTCCGTCGTCCGTCCGTCGTCCGTCCGTCCGTCCGTCACAAACGTTATGAAAGATAACTTGGCAACCGTGACTCACTTTTCAACCAAACTTGGGTTGTAGATGCACTAAGGGGACCTGCATGTTATGGTCCAGTCAGAGGTCACATGGTAGGGTCAAAGGTCATTTCAGGTCAAACGTTAAAGTTTACGTGCAAGACTCTCTTATGACACAAAACTCTGCAACCGTGACTCACTTTTCAACCAAACTTGGGTTGTAGATGCCCTAAGCGGACCTGCATGTTATGCTCTAGTCAGAGGTCACATGGTAAGGTCAAAGGTCATTTTAGGTCAAACGTTAAAATTTACGTGCAAGACTCTCTTATGACACAAAACTCTGCAACTGTGTGACACTGTTCAATCAAACTTGGGTTGTAGATGCACTAAGGGGACCTGCATCTTATTGTCCAGTCAGAGGTCACATGGTAAGGTCAAAGGTCATTTCAGGTCAAATGTTAAAGTTGACGTGCAAGACTCTCTTATCACACATAACTTTGCAACCGTGACTCACTTTTCAACCAAACTTGGGTTGTAGATGCACTGAGGGGACCTGCATGTTATGGTCCAGTCAGCGGTCACATGGGAAGGTCAAAGGTCATTTCAGGTCAAACGTTGAAGTTTACGTGCAAGACTCTCTTATGACTCAAAACTCTGCAACCGTGTGACACTTATCTATCAAACTTGGGTTGTCGATGCACTAAGGGGACCTGCATGTTATGGTCCAGTCATAGGTCACATGGTAAGGTCAAAGGTCATTTCAGGTCAAACATTAAAGTTTACGTGCAAGACTCTCTTATGACACAAAACTCTGCAACCGTGTGACACTTATCTATCAAACTTGGGTTGTAGATGCACTAAGGGGACCTGCATGTTATGGTCCAGTCAGAGGTCACATGGTCAGGTCAAAGGTCATTACAGGTCAAACGTTGAACGGTTAAAGTTTACGTGCAAGACTCTCTTATGACACAAAACTTTGCAACCGTGTCACACTTTTCAGTCAAACTTGGGTTGCAGATCACTAAGGGGAAGTGCATGTTATCATTCTGTTGGACTTCACATGATAAGGTGAAAGGTCATTGGAGGTCATATGTTACAGATGTTTTCAAATTCTTGAATTTGCTTTTCCTCTGTCATTTCTTGTTTTCTTAATTCTTGAAACTCATGTAGCCAGGGAGGCAATGCGGGGTGGTCACCCCCCCAAAAAAAGACAAGAAGAGAAAAAGCTAAGAGGACGCAAGAAGAGGAGCAGACAAGGAACAGTGACAAAGAAATGTCAAACTTCCACACTTTGTATGGGAGGGGGGGGGGGGGACTCTCCCTTCCTGCACCCTCCCCTCTCTTGACAACTGTTGGTCCAATGGCAACCAAACTTGGGTAATAGCTGCACTAGCGATAACATGTTGCGGTGCTGTCGGCGGTCACATGGTGAGGTCAAAGCTCATTTCATGTCAAATGTTAAGAGTTTACCTGCAAGACTCTCTTATGACAAAAAATACTTTGCAACTGTTGCTCTCTTTTCAACTAAACTTGGGTGATAGATGTACATGTACTTGGGGGACCTTCATGTTATAGTGTTATTGGAGGTCACATGGTATGGTCAAAGGTCATTTTATTTCAAAGGTTAAGGTTTACCTGCAAGACTCTCTTGTGACACATAACTTGACACGTGTTGCTCCGATAGCAACCCAAATTGATAGATGCACTAGGGGTACATTCATGCTATTGTGCCGTCAGGTCACATGGTAAGGTTAAAGGTCAGTTTAGGTCAGTCATTAAAGTTTACCTGCAAGACTTTGTGACATCAAACTTGGTCCGGGATGTACTTGGGGAAACTTTCGTGTTATTGAATCACGGGTGGGCGAGACACAATCTTGCTATTGGCTTGTCTTTCAATATTATAAATCAAATTCGGGGAAAAGCTGGAAAAAAAATACAAGGTGAACCTAAGCCCTTCGGGAATTCATGCTCCTTCCGGATTTCTTCTGGTGCTGATGTAACAAATAGTACTTCAATATGTATTAGTTGTGAAGTTCTAATCATGGTGTCTAACAGAACAAGGTTCAAGGACTCATAAACTGGAGGCTGATATATGGGCTTCCATTGTTTGATAAAGAAATATCAAAAGAGCACTTAAAACAAAGTCACATATTCATACACCTGCAACAGTTTGATATTTGTATGTACATGTATATGAAGAATGTAAAATGTACAATGCAGTTCACATAAAAGAATGTACATGTGTGTACCTTGAAATTGAAAGCATGCATTATGTGAATAACAAGCCATTTCTGACCAAAATTAATTTTACCATTCCATGCTTTTTGATTTAATTACCATTCCACGTTAGTCTCTCTTGCTTATCATTCCACAATGTCTTGCTTGATCAAAGTCCATACAATTTTTTGTAGAATTAGTTTATTCAATTTGAATTCAGATTCAAATTCAAATTCAAATTCAAATTCAAATGAAACACGTGTATGTATACTTATAAATGTATATTTGTATTCAGAATAAATGGAGTAAATAAATTCACTGTAGCAGCTGGAAGCTCTACAGAATTGTTTAAATTATTGAATGTGAAAGTTATCCCAAGTTAGATTTGTCCAACTGTAGCTTGATTACAAGACTATTAAAAATGTACTTTCAAGCAGTACTTCATGTGGGCTTATTTCATCAAATTAATCCGTGGGTCAGTCATATTTTACATTGTATGGTGAGCTACAAGTACAATGGAAACTGGGTATAATGAGGTCCTTGGGACCATCAGAAATTTATTTGTTATAGCAGGAATCGTGTGACATCAGGATGAAAAAGCAGAAGAATATAAAGAACTTGGACTAGCAAAATTACCTTGCTATATGGGGGGGGGGGTCACAAAGCTGTGCGTTAAGTTACGCGACTTTAAGAATGACTGAACTATGGACAGTCAAATGGAATGCCCAAAGTTTTTTCTCTTGTTTTACCAAAGTATTTCCCATATTCTCAATTAAATTGTTGGCAAAAACTATGGTACTTCACATTAAAAATGTTTTGCTGACAATAATCTACGTAGATACTTCAACTTTAGCTTATGTGATTAAATATGATTGAGAAAATCCATTTGGCTTTCCATATTCACATCATTCTTAAAGTCATGCATAACTTTGCACACAGCTTTGTGAAACACCTGTTATATCGGAGCCCTTTATAATGAGTTTTCACTGTATTTCCTTCAAATAGCTATGGATAATTTCTGCAAGTTGATATATGTAACTGTACATGTACTTGCTGTGTCATTCAGACATCTTTTTGTATTTATTAAATGAAGGAATAACCCTTAAAAAGAACTTTGTGCAAATTGTAAGTTGTCTTTTGGGTTTGGTTGTTTTTACAATGCAGTATTTTAGTAGTTGTCCCGTAGGTGCATTTATGAAACATAAATAAATAAATATTTGTCAACAAAGAAATACAAAAAGTAGCATATTTCTCTTTTGAAGTATTGAAAGTAAGCATAAATATTTCATAAATTTGCATGGCCTATTTGAATGCAAGGAGTTATGCAGAAGAGGCAACTTTGACAAAAAAAAATGTACACATCTGTATAAATACACATTTACTTTAAAATGATTTATTCACTCATTATAAAAATAATAGTACAAATGTAAGTCTACATCACAAAAACTGAGTGGTTTGACCTATACAATTAAAAATGCAAGGGAATGGCAACAGTATTCCACTACTTTATCACAAGTACACATATTTCAATCTAAGGCACCCATTAAAACTTGGTGCAAAATTGGTTTTCTTGCAGATTTATCACATGATAAAGGGTGCAACCATTATTTCAGCTTTACCTGTGAATACACATTTCCTATTGTGGGTAATAAGCAGTAACAGAAAAGAAGAGGAGGGAGGGATAATGGGATATACATGCATGCCTCTCAATATACAAGTAATTAAAAAGTTATAAAATTCAAAACATTTTATTGACATAGATTTACTATAGTAAAAGATTCTAAGTGTTAACTAAGTTGTCTACCTTGTAACAGCAAGGGTCAAACAGGAAATTTCATTTGACACACAATCACACATTTCTGATTTTAAGAATAGTCCATAGTCACAAATTTTCTTTTAAAAATGAACTGGTATTCAACTTAGTTTGATAATTGCACATATTATACTATAACAAATCACATTAAAGATTTCATTCCAACATATGAACATCTATAAACCTTTCTTTGAGAAGATATGGATAATCCACTTTTTTTTCTTTCTTTTTATTGGGGGGGGGCTCTTAATTTAAAATGTGGTCTTCAGCCTCAAGGGAAAGGGGACATTCCACACTAACATAAGTGCAATGAATGCCAAGGCAGCTACCTCCATGGACTATCACCCATACAAATGCACCCCCTCCCAATGGAAATTACCTCTCACATTTTCCACTTGGGACTAATTGTTCTAAGAGGATAGTCGCCAGGATGTAGCTGTAAAGTAGGGGGTGGGGGGTGTTTAACAAAGTAGTAGCTGTCCGGATGGTAGCAGTTGAGGGTTCGGTGTCCTGACATAGCGCTCTTACTCAGATTGAAGAAATACCATTACAAATTAGAATGGAAATCTACTTGAGTGGCACACGAGTACTGACTCATTATCTCATATATCAAATTTGCAATCAAAAGAAATCGCAAGAACAATCGCCCTATTCCATTAATGCTCTTCTACTTTCTACAACAGACAGCATCACACAACTCTACATACATAGCTGAATCATGAACAAAGGAACAAGTCCTCCCATGACTAAAAGTATTGCATCATAATTCACAAATGTTAACCACAATACCTCTCTCTATCAAGTGAACTCCTAGATTCTGTGTCTTCGTCTACTGATAACATATCAAACCAGGCAACCTCCAACTTCCTACATCTGACAAAATCAAATGGCACTGGATACATTACTGAATATATGATTCCACTGTAATAAATTTTTCAAAATATCACAACTTCCTCAATGAATATATGATTCCATTATAATAAATAGTTGATTCTTCAAAATCATCATCATAATTCCTCGCTGTATCGAGTGAAGTCAAAACTAGCCTCTGTATCCTCATCCGACGATGATATATCAATACCAGCAGCAGATCTCCCTTTACGCTGTTCCTCCTGACTGCTCTCTTTGTTTTCACTCTCCTCATCTGTTGATTCCTTTTTCAGTTCTAATGTAGCATCATCATCATCATCATCCTCTGCATCATCCATGTCCTCATGATGTGCTATACTGGCGCTAGGGTTCTGATGAGCCTGACCTGCTGCCTCCCTGGCCATCACTTCACCCTCCTTGTCCTTGAGGAACGTGAAGACAGATTCAAAGCTTTTCCAGGATGTCTCCGCATGGACCTGGGTGCCAGCAGAGACCTGCTTGCTGTCAAGGGTTTTCTTGGAAGGCCTAGGGGTATCTAGAGGGTGAATGGAGGATACCCAGTTCACAGTATTCTGCAAAAGAGCATAAACAAAATAACAGTGACACATATTCATAATGTCATTGAGGTGATGAATTATTAAAGTGTCACTGGTTTTTTAAAATTATAATGATGATGATGATGATAATAATACTAATAACAACATAAAACTGAATATTTCTAAAGTGCTCATTTCCACCACGCAAGGTTTTCAAGGTGTTCCAACATTAGCTTGACTCAGGCTACCCAAATTGGTGCAAACACAGCATTAAAGGAAACTCTTCCTACCAGTACACATATAACACCTGAATGGAGAGTGGCAAATGTAGATTTGTCCTGCAAAAAGGCACTGGTGCTGTGCTGGGGTTTGAGCCTATGACCATAGTCGTCTCCAGTAGACGATTACGACACCTTTACTTTTAACTTTGAGAGTTGGAACTACTTCCATGTTAACCACAATAAAAACAATGACAATTATTACACAATTTGCTTGTGGCACTTTTTTTTAATGCAGGTCATCAAAATGACTATGCTATCAAATAAAAATATAAAATTATAATAATGGTTCTGGAAATCGAGTCACAAAGTTTTATCACTACAGCCAGAAGCCAATTCAATGATTCAAACAAATTAAGCAAACCTAGTTATTTTATTGACAAGAATGAAAGGCATAAGCCCCAAATAGATGTGCTTACCTTTGCAAAAAATTTCTTGATGTTGCGTGAAATTCCTGGCGTTCCCAGTGTGTGGATAGAATCGGTGAAAGCAACTGCAAATACCTTCTTCAGAAAGGATTGCTCTCTTTTATTTGCCTAGTGAACAAAGCAGCAACAACAATCATTTTGAATGTTAAAGGGTGTACCCAATGCTGAAACAATGTTGCTTCATTTAGCAGAGCATATGTTTATTAGCAGAAAATAATCTGCCTTAAGTTCTAAAATAGTCGTGTTGCCAAGCAATAACCAAAAATATGGTAAGATTTCAGCCTATTTTTGGTACTTCCGCGACGTCCCACTTTCAACTGCTGTTGACCCCATGACGTCATTGTGGGTGCCTTGTAGCGCAATTCTAGCAAAAAGGCGTGCTAGGTATATTACATATTGTACAGTCTAGCGCGCATCAACTGCAGTACGCGTTAACTGGGTACCCACATTTACGTCACTGCCGGTTTATCGTATCTACTCAAATTCTGAGGTCAACCATGACCAAGCCACAAATAATTTGCCAAAATGTGTTGATTTTGATTGAAAATCATCAAATCTTTAATGTTATTGCTCTTAGAATTCTATTCTTGATTATATATCAAATTTTTTTCAGCCATTGTGTAATCACTTTAAAGCCAATGAGTAACTTTTAAACATCTGAGCTGTAGGGCCCTACATGCTATCAGTGTATGTGATATTGTGTAAATATGAAGCCTTGAAAAATGCACTTCAAAAGCATCATCTTGTGCTTAACGAAAAGTGAAAATATACAAGTGACCAGAAATGCCAGACCTTTTTTACCCCATAGACTGCAGTGTAAGACACAAGCATACCCTGGTTGGTTTTGCAAATGGCAGAATTCAGTGATAGATATCTTGGTAATAAAATCTTATATTTCAAAACCTTTAAATTCCTGGTTGTTAATTTGTCCTTCTGAATATCTTTATATAACACAACCATCAAAATTCAACAATTTATCAAATCAAGCCTCTACACAGTTACCAGATCCCTTTAAGAAGCTTTACAGAAGAGATTTCTGAAGAATCATAGTTTTAATATGCATTGTTTTAACCTTTCCCAATCCCCCACCCCCCCCCCCCCCCCATATTATGCAAATACTGTAAAAGACACTTAGACTAGATACATAACGTCTATATTCATAAACAAACTGTCCAGATTCATGGCGTCAACATGTAGTGTAAAAAATGAAAATTGATTCTCTCATGTCCAGGAAGTCACAAAGTTTGTAATCAAGATTAATGAAAGTTTCATCCCCCCAAATTAGTTAATAACAATGGATTCTTAAAACTTCAAAAGTTTCTCATCAAGAAAAAAGCCATCTCTAACGGTTTGAAAAAGTTTTAAGTCGTCACTACAAATTTGTGTCTTACATTAGTTTGATTTCATTCCAACTTACTATATGCTGCGTGACACTGCCACCCATACTGTGTGCAACAATGGCAACCCGTTTGACAGGACGATTGGCTACAAACTGATCCCATACATATACACCATGCTCATAGGGACTGGAACTTTTCTAGAGGAAAAAGATCAGTAGAAAAGAGAGTAGAATTTTGCAATGAAAAGTCTGTGTTCAGTGCTATTTTCCGATTTTGCAGTGCCAAGTACCTATTCAGTTATGACATTTAAAATGGCACAAGTTTTAGAGAAAAAAAGCACAAACTGATATTTTGTGCTTAAATTTAAGAAAGGTATGGTACAGATAGTTACTTGATGAAAGAAACCAAATTAGGAAGAAGATATATTCAAGGTGATATGAAATTTATATAACTTTTATGAATATATACATTACATGTAACGAAAAAATATACATACAATGGCCACACATTTTGGTACATGTGGTAAAATATGCATGCATTCAGTTAATGAAAGTGCTCTCTATCAAGGAGAATATTGTTTATGAAAAGAACAAGATTATGCCAGGCATCATATGAAGTAGGGAAATAATATAAAAACTGGGCGTAGAAAATATCAAAAAATTGACATTTAATTCAAGAATTGCATTTCAAAAGATCATAAGCATCAAGGAACATCAGCTGATTAAAAGAGAAATAGGTCACACACCGTGGGGGAATATTTGATTGACAGGTAGTAGATTTCACAGGACATGCTTCTGTGAAATTCACACATGTAGTTTATGCAATTAACTCAAGGAGATGTGTAATCTACACAAACAGACAAGCTTGTAAGTTACAGGAGGGGAGAAATCTACAAGAAATAACTGATGAGTTGATATCATGCTAAAACTTGGTAAACAAGGAGGAATGTAACTGACAATGGGTCAGTGACCAGGCATAGATTACGCTAAGTGCAGTTGCAGTTCAGGTGACTAAGTTCAAAATGTTATCAGTCTGATTTGAATTTGTTTGAAGTGAAATCTTAATACTGATTTTTTCCTACTTCAATTTCATAAATCACATTTACAGTTCATCAATTCAGCAGGAAAACTGACATCATTTGTGTTCATATGCTAAATTGAAAATACTGTGCACATTTTTTTTTTTTAAAGACCGCAGGAATCTGCAAATAAGATGCCTTTAATTGGCCTTACACGATATACAGCACAAACAATACCCATAAGCATAGTAAATCCTCATGTCCAATGGGTTGTGTCAGAGTACACTTGTTTCCATTGCTTATAGTTATACCTTCTTCATTCTATAGCAAGGTTTAAACCATGGTTTAGACCACCATTTAAAATAAATGCCTTTTGTGAATACAGGCCTATTGGTCTGAATGTTTAAACTTACCCTAATGGGAAGGCTCATCCCTCCTGAATCTAGTCCTCTGTTCTCATTTGTGTTCATAACAAGTACTTCATACCCCTCCTGGTGATGAAAAAATATAATGTAAAATTAGAATAAAGCACATTTCACTTCAAAATTGAAAAAAAAAACAAAAACATCAAACAATCTCCTCTCATGTACAAGAATAATAATCAGAGCCACTGAAAACCTGAAAGAAGTTGACACACACATTTGCCGCCAAATTTTCAAACAAAAGGTATGAGAGTGCTTTAGGGCATTTCAATTTTGAGAAAACAGTGATTTTCACATGAAAAAGATGTACGTTAACTTGCTTTTAATTTGGCATCTAAATTCAGTGTAGATCAATAAAATTCTTCAAATGAACATTGATAATATACGATGAGTAGCCAATCCGATTCTGTTCAATTCTGCTTGGTACTGGAAAGAATCACAAGCAAGTAAAACACTTAAGAATAACTTATATGAATAATCTGAATATATCATGTGTATAAAACTTTAGATTAAAAAAAAAAAAAAAAAAATGTCCTCCTGTGCAGAAATAATGTTCTGTGATAATCATAAATAAAATATACATGTATTCAATGGGCTGATGATTTTACCTGTAGACCTCTCTTAATGTAAGGAAGTTGTGTACCGCTATCCAGGCAGTCATTGATGATCAATCTCCTAGCCCACTGGCCAGCTCTGACAGCACCGGCCCCGTTGATCAGGACTAGTAGTTTATCTCGAGTAGTCAAGGCATTCTCACTGGCGAATATGAAGCCTTTAGGTTCATCACCTTGAGCATCTATCTGAGTACAGAGTGAATATAATAAAGAATAAAAACATGGATGGGTATTTGACGAGAGTCCAGCAATAGGGTTAGAGTAATTACACATAATTAAAAGCAACAGCTTTAAACAGAGTAAATAGCTTTCTAATAATCAAATAAAATCAATGAATAATGAAAAAAGTTATAGATGCCATACCAAAAATTTACACAAGTTTTGTTCATGAATAAAGAATTAAAAAGATAAAATAAAATCATCTTCAAATGAGAGAATATTTGTTAGCAACAAATTTCATAACTTCCTCTTACTTACTGGAATATCTATTCTCTGTAGCTTAGCCTCTGTCTCCAGGAGTTTATAGACATGCTGTGTGATGATTTTACCCAGGGCCTCGTATCTCCGCTGGTTGTAAGCCTGTTCTCCTTTCTTGAACTCAAACTCATAGTGCTTCCCAGTGACAGTGTGTCTTAGCTGGCCCTCTGAGGGGGAAAAAAGAATGAATGGGATATTCAAACCCTCATGCTGATGCTGTTTAATACATGCAATGCCAAATAGACTGTCAATACAATTTTAACAATTTTACAGTAAAGATCCTTCCAAATATGAAGAGGGAAACCACGGGGAAGGGTGGGGGGGGGGGGGGGTTGACACCTTTCATAACATGCAAGTAAATGGGTGCATGACACTTCAAGCAAAGTCCTTTTTTGCATCAGTGCCATTCATTTTGTATATAAAAATTGCACTTTAAAAACCCAGCGGTTTCCTCATTTATGTGAACAGGCCTTTATGGGGATGTTTTCAGGGGTCAAATCTTTGCCATGGGACTTAAAGGCATTGGCTGACTTTGTGAGCAGCTGATTTAAAAAATTCTCAAACTAAGATGAAACATGTGTATGAGTACTTGTATTTATACTCAAAACCCTGAAACCAACCTTAATTTGGAAGGAAAAGCTGTAAATTAGACGCAAACCGCGATTTTAGTAGCTTTCGTCTCGAGAGACACTGAACTAAGAGGACCGTTTGGACGAATTCAAAAATACCGTTACTTGCCTTCCGCCGCGTGATACGTCAATACACACAGTGCGGTCCGTTGAGTCATGTGCGCATGCGCACTCCATTTACGTTGAGTCTATGCAACCGACCCTCGTATATTTTTCAAACATTGGTTCACATTTCTAATATTTAAAAATACTTCCCATGGATATTATGCTCTGAAACTTTCACACTGGTATTTTTACACTATAACCCTAATGTTCATCCCATTTTTAAGTAACAAAATGAGATTTTTTTAAAATCATAACAATGTTAGCCAATGCCTTTAAGTCCACCGCACACTATACGATCTTTCATATTTCATAAAAAATGCCATTTGTTCGAAAATCAGGTCGCAGTCGGATCGTATATTGTGCGTCGGGCTTAACATTCTTGGGATAGACATTAATCTAAATTTGCCACTATCCACAACAGATGAAGTAAATGGGTACCCAAAAGTATTCATTAAATGCTAGAAGTTATAGTAGTAGTAGTAGTAGTAGAAGTAATAGTAGACGACTTTAATGAATAACTTCTTTAGCACAAGGCTAATTTCGTACAACATCCATTGAGCTCCTCATCAAGGCAGCCTGACTTAAAATGACAGAGGGTTCACATTTAGTAGTTCAGCCTAATAACTTCTGATGCCGAGCCCCCAAAACATACCTAATACAGGAGCAGAAAGAGCATAAAATTTCACACATATTATGCCCATTTTTGTTGTACTAAATCTGTTTTTTTCCACATAAATTGGAAACTTTTTAACCTCTCAAAATACTTTGTCAATCTTAAGTTTATTTCAGATACATGACTTTTCATATAAAAAGGAATACAAGAATATGAATAAAGCAATAAAAGGAATATACTGGTATTGCCAAGTTAACCAAAAAAAAAAAAAAGCTGATCAAATAAGACTTCAAATAATTCATGTTACGAAAAGGTTAAATAACATTCGGCACTTTGTATCCTTGTGAATGTGAATGTGACTATCATCATTACTACTATACTTAATATATGCAGCATGTACCTACACATCTTTTAGATTTCAACTGCCAAGAGCCAAAAAGCTGTTTACTTTACACTTGAAAGGGATATAGTATACAAATAATGAATGTTTATGAGTGCAATGGACAGAATATTTCATGAGGTGAAAGATGAAATTATCCATTCAACGAGGTGAAACCGAGTTGAATGGATCAATAATTTCATCTTTCACCGAATGAAATATTCTGTCCATTGCACGAATGAAAAAAACATTCATTATTTGTTTTATATGACACCTAAAACTAGATGAAATCGCAATAAATCAATAGCGCTATACGTTAGCGCGCTGTTCGTGGTGCCCATTGCAAACGCAAGCGTTTTACGTACGTAGTGTGCCGGGCTCTCGGCCAGCGTGCAATGGAGCAATCGTATGGATCCAAAATTGCACGGTAAATGGAGCCACTTTTGCACGATTGATGACGTCATAGTGCAATGGGACAAATGATGAATATCAAACAACCAATCAAATGACAGGGATCTATCTAGATGTCATATAAATACAGATGACATTTTGGGTGGAGCCTTGATATGGGTAGAGACTATCTAACTGAATACTTATTATCTATAGAATAGTTCTGCCAAGTATAACAAGCACTAAATTTTACCAAAACTTAGTTGTCATGACATGATAACTATAAACTAAACTATGAACTTATTCAAATCTACTCCATACATGTAGCTTTGAACTGAAAAGGTACTTGGTAATTTACTTCCCCAATGGACAACCAGATATGGTGCTGGGCATATAATCAAACAGTTAAAATAAAAATTCTGTTAAAAGTGCACATCAGTGCACAACAGATTGTAAATGATTATCAGAGGTAATGAGCCCACATGTAGGAAATACCATAATAACGTCTACAGACTACTCTTCCTGCAATGTGGCTCATTAACACAAAATGCAATTTTACTGGGGCATATGTTACAAATGCAGTATAGCCTTGAGAAGTCTTCACCAAGCCAGAAAAATGAAACAGAACACCACAAGTTATACACTTGATATGAATGCTGGTAGGGAAATGTTGGTAAAAATCACTAAGAAAACAGGATCTTAATTCTAAGTCATCTATTCAAATGACAGGATTTAGAAAGTGCTTTTTGCAATTAATCTGTATCAGTTGTCTACTCTTTCCATCTACAAGCCAGACAACATATAACAATAAAGAAAATTTATATTTTAATATGCAGAGTTCTTTAATAGGAAAGTATGTACATGCCAAGGCAACATTTCACAGCTTTCAGTGATTAAAGAGAAAAGTCAAAAGGCTTCAGTTTCATTGGTCATAGTATAGCTGCATTGTGTGCTAAATGATAAAAGGTGATATTTTTCCTTTTCCTTGAAAAAAAATTATGGTATGTATTATTTCTGGTGAGTTTATCAGATTTAACACCTACTCTCATTGAACTGGTACTGGAAGTCTTCTAACGTTGTTGGAAACTGGTAGGATGCTGACGACTGGTCTGTGCGTTTCTTCTTCCTTGCTGGTCCTTCTCCATTACCTGCATGATACGATCACACACAAAGAACATTCTATGTCACTGCACATTAATCACTTGGTTGCCACTGGGAGGGGGGGGGGGGCACTCGAGCCAGACCAAAAAGGGGGCTTCGGAACGGGCTTTTTGTGGAAAGGACGGTCTTCGGAACGGGCTTTGGAACTACAAAATGTTTGTGAAAACAGGGGTCACTGTAACAGTTCACCAGCGTGTGAGTGCGTATGTATCTCTATGGAGCGGGCATACACGCATGCAGCTGGCCCGGCGGCATGGCGGCCGGGTGCGCTTGCACAGAGGACGGGCAGCTCCGGCTGGCCTCGGCTTCATACCTGTGGCATGGTGCAAACAACTTTTCACCAAAAATGATGCTCATTTGAACGGATCGATGTTGCCGGAACAGCGAAACGAAAAACAAGCGGAGCTTTGGAACGTTTTTCTTCTTTTTCTTAATAAGAAAAAAATACTATGCACTGGAACGGAAATTTGAGTGTAAAAATGGGGGTCTTCTCCGCGGCACATACTGAGTGGCCCACTGGCCCCCCCCCCCCCCCCCCCCCGGGGTTGCCACATGCCCAAAATTACCATGACTGCTTTTACATGATTACCAGTACAGTATCAACACAGTCATAATACCAGAGATGCCAACTTTTCTTTCCACGTTTTGTAGTATTTTTACGTCTGAAAAGAATATATCCTACTTTACAACCATAGAACTATGGCTTAAGTTTGTGAAAAACAGTAATTTGGTTGAACCTGCAGTATTTTCCCTTAAAAAAAAAAAAAAACAGTACAAAAATGAAAAGTTGGCATCACTGTAATACAGAAATCCCTACATGACTGGGAAGAAGCAGTACTTGAGAATGCTTTCTAGAGTAAGTTCCACTGCCCAACTTCACGATGAACATATATCAGTATCCTTGTATTTTAACTGTTGACCACTGAATTCTCAAATGCATAACACAATCAATTATTTACTCCAGAGACATATGCTCCAGATTTCATTTCAATACAGATCATTGAAAAATTATAATTGTTTGGGCCTAAGTTTACATTCGGTTTAACAGATCAGACTTTAATACTTAGTCTAGGCAGTTACACATATTTGTTTTGTTTGTGTGTTTGCTGATTTATTTGTTTTGTTTATTCTTCATTTTGTCTAATTTTCCTCAGATCTCAGTGGACTTTATGACTTTTGGAAAATAAAGTGTCCTGCGCTACAACAAAATATCACAAGAGCCAATGAATCTGCACGAAGCAAAACAAAATATGTATTCAATCGCATCTGTCTCCTGAAAAAGGCAATGGACATTTCAATGTATGTAATACCGGTATGTATTATGCATAGGGGAAATATGAACATGATGTCGATCAGCTTTAATCCATTCATGACAGGAATTATTTAAAGCCTAATTTGATCAGCTTTTATTCTTCAAATTGGCAACACCATCATTTTTATTTTATTGCTACATTTTTCTTATAAAATGTCATGTATCTGAAATGAATATAAATTGACAGATATTATGATGGGAAGTCAAAAAGATGCCAATTTGCAGGGGAAAATGGTGATTTTAAACTTTCTATCACATTGCCAATTTAAGGATTTTAATGCTTATTTTCCTTTAAAAAAAAATTCAGCATCAAATAACGAATATTGACGGAACCAAAATGGGCACGGTTTGTGTAGAACTTTTTGCTCTTTCTGCTCATGTATTTGGTATGATTTTTAGGGTTTGTATCAAAAGATATTAGGCCAAACCACAAAATGTGGACCTCTGTCACGAATGGGTTGTAGACTGCCTCTTGTACATAAGGTGCAAAACTTACTGGAACATGATTCCATACATGGTTATACTAATTAAATTTGAACAGCAGCAGCTTTTAAAACATTGGGTTTTCACTATTATTGTGCAATGCAGCTCACACCAACAAGCAAATCTATGTTTTAGCAAAAGTATGTCAGACTGTAACCTTTCATGAAATTACAGATGTCCCCATCCATGCAATAAAGAATATAATACCTACCATCATTTTTCATTTTTTATATGATTTGATGATTTATGAAGATCAAATATTAACTTCACTAATACACAGAAAAGGGTGATGATATGGGCCTTTTTCTGTTTTCCTTCGGTTACCTTTACACAGAGATTTAAAAGCACATATCATTTCAGTACAAAATATTTTACTCTGTACGTGCTCTGTCACCTTAAAAGATATAAATGGTGGCTGTATCTCTATTTAAAGTATCCTTATTGGCATAAATCATTTTTTCTCACTATAATTACAAGTAAGAATAATACAACATCTGTCTCTTAACTTGTATCACTGACTGCTTTGTGGGTGTTCTACTAACCTGTATCCATCCTGCCATGTCTGATGCTCATCGTTTCCTGGGATTCTGGAAGACAACCCACTGATATTATCTGCAGCAACACCAAAGACGAGAAGTTTAATTTATCAAAAGAGAAGGGATCCATTTTTATACACACACAAAAAATATATCTCTTGAGTGTAAGAGGTGTTACAGATAGCTCTATGTCAACAGCTTTCATTCTTATAGTGTAACATAAGCATTCATCAGTGAAAAAAAAATGCCTTCAAGTTAATAATTTCATTCTTTCTGACCCATCCCCCCCTCTCTCTCTCTCTCTCTCTCTTATAATTTACAACAGGTTGAAATGACTAGTGAGACAAACTACAAGGTAAATCATATGCAAGGTGAAAAACTACAAAGGAGACACCTCACACCTGCATTTTTAGCATCTGTGGACAACTCTGTCAACTGGCAGGAAAAAAAAAATATCTTTAAACATGAAAAAGTGTATAACTGCTTGCACATTCACGTTCAGTTTGACTTCTTAGTATGTAAAATGTAAGTCTTGCAGTTAATTGAGGCAATGGGAACAGTCTCATCATCAATGGGAACATTGACTTTGGAAGGTGTCAAACCAACTTTAGCTCTGTGGTATTTAAGGAAACTTTACCACCTATCTTCTTTATTTAGTTTGTGCTGGAAGGGGTTGAATTGAGGAAGGCAGGTGCAAATACTGCACTTCACCTGGGACATCAAGTCATTTGGAAACTGATCGATTAATTGATAAGTCATTTTACCCAAGTACCATGAAAGCAAAATAGTGAGTTCTAGATGATCAACAGCTCACTTAAAACAAGCTGAGGATAAATTGCTTTCCCCATTTTTTTTTTTCTCTTTACCTCTTCAGAGGATTTTTACATCACAAACTGAATGAAATTGTTTTTAAATCATCTCTTTATTCAAGATCAAGGTAAAAAGCAAATAACACAAGAAAAATGACCAGGTCCAATGTCCCATTCCGGACAAATGGCAGGTCGTAGTTAACAAATTATACAGAAGGAATTCAAACATAAAACAGAACAAAACAAAATAAAACAAACATGAATGCGATCATCTTGAAAGCATAATTATGATACATGAAAGCAGGGTATATGAGATTGGCATAATTAACAATCTACATTCATGAGGGGGACTGTTTGTAAAATGAAATTTTCTGGTTAATCTGAACAAAATATACAAATGGGCGTAAGATATATAATTTCATTTAACAAAATCAACATAATTTCTAAAAAAAGAGATCACTATAACATATCTACATGTATTACTTTCTTCCCTTCCTCATTATCAAAGTATTTTGTATTTTCTTTGTATTTCTTGCATACATGTACAACTCTGCTCTTCATCAGGTTTAGGATAATACCCAAGAGAATCTGAATCTACTGAGCTATTCTGCCTCCTAAACATAAATGTCACCAACATGCTACGCTCTATTAAACGGAAGCTCTACCAACATTAACCTTTGAAGAAAAGCACATCACTACAGCCCTCCATGGATATACTCAGGGAGGGGCTGGGAAATGTTAAGAATATGGATAAAAGAGGAATGTTTCCCAAAACAAAATTATAAATCAGATATCAGTTGTTTTAAAATGAAGTCTGTCTTAGAATGCCATGAAAAAAAAAGAAGAAAAAATTCCCTAAAGTAGTGAAAAAAAAAACACATCAAGGAAAGCAGTGAAAAAGGGAAAAATACTTCATTTCATTCTTTTTCAAAGCGATTACTTTGGTAATATTAGAAGAGACAAAAGATCTTGAAAATTATTCAGCCAGACTGTTACCACCTAGCAATAGGAGCTAGATATAATAAATGAATCATTTATATTATAAAGTGCTTAATACTATGTCACTTTACCAGGGTCATAGGGTTCATTCAAAGTTCCACACATAAAGAGCACCATCTCCAGTCCCTGGGAGCATTCCGGCCAGGCACATTTTACAAGTGCAGACATCTTGACCTAACTACATCGATGTTGCATCTTACTTGGGTAAGCATTTAGCACCACGGTGGAGAGTGGTAAATGTTGATAAATGTCTTGCCACGTTAGTACTGGGATGGGATTCAAACCCTCAATCCCTTGACTGAGAGTCAAGTGAATGAACCATTACACCAGCACCATGTTTCATAAATCTTATTATCAGTAACAACTGCCACATTTTTATGACAAATTTGCTCTCAGCCAATCAGATGCAAGGATTTTAGTAGCTTATAACAGTTATTGCAACTTGTTATTGATAACAAGTTTATCAAATGGGGCCCCAGGACACCTCCACATGAATTTATATATCATCTGTTGAGAGCAAGAAGGGTGTAATGTGTTTCATCATATCATTTTAACCCTTCTGGCACTCAATACAGATGGTGTCATCTAACCTGTACAGCTAATTTTCCTTTTTCCCACATGATGCTGCACAGACCCTGGTTTATCCACATATCTATGCATTACTTCATCTATCTGTTAAATGAAGAATGGCCACAAGATGAAGCTGATCAGGTCTTGCACAGACACATAGGCCCGAATTCACAAGAGGTTTAAATTCAAACCATGGTTTAAATCTCCAAAACCACAGAACGCACATGTCCTCTTGTCCAATGGGCAGGCAGAAATGCAATTTTATACACTTATCTACACTTATTTACACTTATCTTATTTACAAAAACCATGGTTTAAAATGTGGTGCAAAACAAACCTCCTTTGTGAAATTGGGCCTTTGGACTTACCAAGTGCAGTGATGTGATGCAGCATGCAAGGACTATCCAATCAATGAACCAAAGTGATATTGGTGAAGACATGTGAAAGCAAACTCAGTCTCTGAAAAAAAATAATAAATGCAGATTTAAATGACAGCAGCAGCATCGGTTATGAAAGATAACCCACAATATACATGTAGGTGAAGTGTAATCTGAGGAAATGTCAGGACAGGAACATCACCTCATATCAATTAACAAAAAGTCAATACAAACCCCCCAACCTCGAGAAAAAAAATACAAATAACTTACCTAGCATTGCATTGCCAAGATGAGGTCTACATGGTCTAATTTCAACCAAGTACGTTTCTAAACTAAAATATTATAGATTCAGCTTTATATTAGCTTGGACTATTGCACAAACTAAAGGAAATAAATGAGATCAAGATCCGACATACATAAGATGATCAACTCTCGGTCAAAAAGTGAAATAGTACCACTTGGAATTGTGGGAGTTTGAAGGCGTGCGCCAACTAGCGGTCAGTGGGTAGTTTCCAGGTGAGCTGTACATCCCTTCGCTTGCTTGTGTGAGACCAAAACAAGAAAGAAGGAATTTTATTTAAAAAATCATGAGTGAATCTAATAATTGGTGCAGTGCATTAAACTGCACCAATAGCTACACCAAACCATGAACAGGTTTATCATTATTTTGATCTCCAAAAGATCCAGGAAGGTAAGAAATGTGTTTCATCATCTACGTTAGATGTCAACTAAGTTAGGCCTATGTGTACATGAATTTTTACATGTATCTCAACTATATTACGGTTGTAACAAGTTAGATCCTCAGGCAGCAATACATGATTATGCTGTCTGGCCATCTAATATAATCATTTTTTTAAGTGTTGTGTGGAATAAACAATGTAACTTTGGACAGCCTGTCAACTCATTTATGTGGAAAATTAGGACCTTGCCGAGGCTTGCCTACGGCTAGTCTAGGTTTTACCTAGTTTGTTAGCTGTAACTTAGACTCCATTTACATGTATATTCATGTCATTTCTTTCCCTCCACAAACCATAGCCTCTGGTGTCTGGATTCTCTGACTCAGTTAGAGTTTTTGTGATAACCCAGAACAACTTCATTTCTTTCCTTCGAATTTTGAAAATGAGAATCAAAAATGTGAAAATGTCCCTCTGATTGAGTGCTAAATTAATTCTAAAATATAATATTAGTCCCAATTTGATCTTCATATCTTGAAAGCCCATTTAATCCTGTAACTTATGAGAAAATTTCATTGGTCTCGCATCATTGGTTTTGAACAGAGAGTCTATTATGTAACAGCAGTGCATTTCAGCCCATTCCAAGTTTGCAGTGCTGCAATTTTCTGCATTATGTTTTCAATCAACTGTAGTGATTTTGCCTTCTCTGCTCCCTTTCATTTTAAAGTTTTGTTTAAAAGAGAACATTTTGTAGATGTTTGGAATTTCATCATCAATGGTGTCTAAGAGTAAAGCACATCTACCAACTCTCATAATGCAAAATCTTGGTCGGGAAGGAGGACCATCCAGGTTAAAGTTTGCTGTCTCCTTCCCAGGGAGCCAAGTTTTGCATTCTGGAAGTATGTTTCTTGTCTGTTATCATTGACTTTCTGTTGTATGGCACAGAAGCTTTCAA
The DNA here is from genome assembly GCA_029962745.1 of Echinometra lucunter. Taxonomy (NCBI): domain Eukaryota; kingdom Metazoa; phylum Echinodermata; class Echinoidea; order Camarodonta; family Echinometridae; genus Echinometra; species Echinometra lucunter. Next base: position 28,070,207 of record CM057156.1, on the reverse strand, counting down.
GTAAACATATCAGTCTTCCCCTCTTTGCACCAATGAGAGTAAACCTAGCAGCACAGGTTCTTAGCCATTCTGTAGCAGCAGGAATTTTGACTCATAGTTCTCAAGGGAACTTGCCTTCAGAAGCAGTGTACACTGCCCAGTTTATAGAAAGGATTGATCAATTATTTGACTCATGCAATTCAAGAACACTTACATTTAATAACAAAAAAAGAATACATGAGAGCAGTTAAACCTAGTTCTCCCCATGTCGGATTTTGGAAGGACTGTATTGGTTGGATTAAAGAATGGAAGATAAAGAATGGTTCAACTGCCAAAGTAGCACGTTTTAATGGATGGGTGATTACACTCTGTGCATTTGTTCAGTTGTTTGATGATCTCACTAGAGAACATGATTTCAAGTTCCTGCTTACCAATTGCTTAATCAGGACTGTCTTGAAAATCTGTTTTCCATCATATTCATCAGCATCAGCAGGATGTGACAAAAGTTATCTGCTTGCAACATGTGAATGTTTACCAAATTCCCAGGGTATTACAATCTAAACTCTCGAACGATTTCTCACAAAAAGAAGTGTGAAAGGTAGACCTATCTAAGTCACACGGAAAGCATAGCGTGGGACTACATGCACTATCTGATGTACAAAAAACTATCGGTATCAGGTTGTATGTCTATATCCTGGTCAAAATTAAGGAAAAATAAGGGCCTATAAGACGTATATAGACGCAATGTTTCCACTGCACACATTTATTTCTATTGCTATAAATACAGTTCATGATCAGTACTTGCAAAACTTGCACTCACCTGCCACCTTCGCAGTCCAGCAAAACAATCAAGCAATGATATCGTCAGTGCATGCTGCTAGTACAGTGCTATAGCTAATAATGCAAATAGATGCTTTGGTTTTGATGTGCCCTTTGATACCCCCCAGGCCCAATCCTCCCCCAAAGTCCCCAAAGCTCGGATCAGCATTGAAACAAGATTCTGTTATCATATCTTTTTCTAAAACTTTACTGTCCATGGGCTGGCAATTACTTGGGCTGGCAATTACTTAGTTAGGCCCTACATCATAACTTGAACTAAAAAATTAAAAAGCATATCAAGAAGCATATCAATATACCGAACTGTCACTTGAAGCATCCCGAAGCCCCCCGGCCAATCCCCCCCCCCCCCCCCCTCTCCTCCTCCTCCTCCCCCTCCTCCTCCTCCTCCTCCTCCTCCTCCTCCTCCTCCTCCTCCTCCTCCTCCTCCTCCTCCTCCTCCTCCTCCTCCTCCTCCTCCTCCTCCTCCTCCTCCTCCTCCTCCTCCTCCTCCTCCTCCTCCTCCTCCTCCTCCTCCTCCTCCTCCTCCTCCTCCTCCTCCTCCTCCTCCTCCTCCTCCTCCTCCTCCTCCTCCTCCTCCTCCTCCTCCTCCTCCTCCTCCTCCTCCTCCTTTTTAGTATTCCACTCCAAACTAAATTATCCTTATGACGTTTAACCCATCGATCTGGGATCCGGCTAGCCTGATCCTGTCACAGGTCAGCCTACTTTGTGTCTGTATTTTCTGATGATATGCATGATTACTAATCTTTCCCTCTACTTCTAGCATGGGTGTCGATCCCGGAGAGAGATGGGGTATACCCCACCCCCTCCTATATTACGTATCAGGTAGGAGTGGCCTGCCTTACCATCCCCCAATAATTCACAAACAAATTTGACAAAATGATAAAATAGTGAATTAATGAATGAATGAATGATGATGATGATGATGATGATGATGATGATGATGATGACTTACGTATAATGCGAGGCTCCAAAATAGAGTCCTATTTGGTAGCGAGATGATGACCATGTACATCATTAATATTTTGATTTTTGATAAAGAAATAACACTTCTATTATAACAAGGAGTGGCTTTCTTGCTCACTAGCTCTCTTCTTGCAAAAATTAAAAAAGGATGGCTAATTATCTAGCAAGAAACGTAGGCTCCCCGACTTACAAAATGAACGCTGTCCTGAACATTCCATCAAATTGATAAAGATATATATATATACATTTGTGATATCATTTAGAAATAATTTCGTGGGGGGGGGGGGGGGGGGAGTAGATTAGAGTGTGGCATAACGGCTTTGGGGTCACCAATTATTCATTTGTCGGCATATTTTGGTCGTAGCAACGCCCACTGCCTCCCCCACTCGGTTGGTTCGCTCCGTCACGGACATGGGCGTCAATCAAGGAGAAGACGGGGGACACGCCCCCAATAAAAATAAGGGTAGGGACACAATAAAAGAATTTTGTCAGCAATTTTCAGTTTTAGCTGAGGATCATTTTCTTTTTCCTGTTTGGTTTGTTATTGTTGTTGTTGTTGTTGTTGTTGTTGTTGTTGTTGTTGTTATTTCGCTTGATAGCGTTTTTTTTTTTTTTTTTTTTTTTTGGGGGGGGGGGCAGTGCCCTCATAAAAGTATACATGCGGAACCAGCCACACCCCCCCTTCCAACCACGAGTACAAATCGACACCCATGGTATCTAAATTAAGACAAAATTTAATGTAGAAGTTCTGTATTAGCATGATTAGAGGAATATTGAAAAAACAGTGCGGATTTTAAGTTACAACAAACGAGAATAAAATGGTGTCAGTAGGAACAATGTTAGTAATGAATATAACAATAAAACAATGACTGATATAACTAAGCGTAAATTCAGCAAGTGATCTTTCATGTATGGAACCAATAAAAAGGTGATTTTTGCTTTAAGCTTTTTCTTTCATATCAACTTGTCAAAAATGCAGAAACCGAAGACGTGATTTGCTTGATTATATGGAAGGCTGCTCGGTACAGCAGTCTTTGTACTGATCTGCTGATGGAGCTGAAAAGGTTTTTGTTTAATAGAAAATGATAATATAATTTTTATTAATTGCTTAGGCCTGCGGACACATATCGGAACTTGATAGTTAGAACAGGTGCTCTCTTTGTTGATCGAAACAGCTTGTATTGCACCTTATAATAGATATACTCAGATCTGCAGACGTAGGGAATTACACTGCCATTAATTTTACTCATGTCAAATGTTCATCATAATCGTGATACAAGAAACGGTCAGTTTAAATTCGTTGTACCCAAAAGAATGGGGCAAGTCGGGAATTCTTAGTTCCGTCTTAATAGTGTATATAATATTGTGAACTACTTTGAAAATTATTTCAAAAGTTCTAAAAGTATTTTCCACTTTTGAAAATTGAACATAAAGAAATATTTGCGTTTGACTCACAAAAGAATTTTTTTGTAGTTTCATTTCTTTCTATTCTCCATCATTTTTTTTTCATAATTTCTCAAAGTTTGTAAGGAAAGAAAGCACAATTTTCTTTATTGTTATTATTATTATGATTAATTATTATTATTATTATTGTTATTATTATTATTATTATTATTATTATTATTATTATTATTATTATTATTATTATTATTATTATTATAAGAAAATCGAGAAGAATTATACTTAACGTTTGTTGTTTTTGTTTTTTATGTCTTTTTTGGGGGGAGGGGGGTATATATATGCAATGAGCGTCTCCGTGCTATAAATTTGTCAGATTTCGTTTGAAGTACAGATCGGTTCCAGTTACCTGATATCATCAGAATGATGGAGATGATCTCATCCTCATCATCATCATCCTTCTAATCATTAAGTTTTAAATCTGTTTCTCGCTTCATTAATAATCTCATTCTTATCTATCACAAACATCACTATCGTCGCTTATTTATAACAATATCATAATCATCATCACATCATCATCATCATCATCTCTAGGTTCGTTATCATCTCAAACAATGATCAGCAGCATCATTTTCATCATTACCAACACGAGTTTATATTTTCAAAATATTTTTTACCAACTCATCATAGTGAACATAACAATCATTTTAATTTGTCACTTTTCCTCACTCATTTTCACATATATTATCATTATAATATTCATTACCACACCACTTTGTCTTAAACTTTCCTTTGTAATATCAATTCTAAATCCAACATTATTCATTATTCACCCACCCATATATTTCTAACCATCATCACTACCACCATCACCACAGTCACTAGCATCATCTTCATCATCATCGTCTCCTATTCCTCCTCCTCCACCCCATGACCATCATCTGCAGGCACATTATCATCTCAAACAAAACAAATATTCAACACCTAAAAAAACCCCACCAGATCAGCAGGAGCAAACTTGTAATTCTCTTATTCATCATCATCATCATCAGCATCGGTAACATCACCATCATCACCATAGCCACGGTCATCACCATCATTATCACCATCACTACTGTCATCACCATCATTATCATTATCATCATCACTGCACCATCATCATCATCGTCATCAGCATCATGATCAAGATCATCATCGTCATCATGATCAAGATCATCATGACATCACCTTTACCGTCATGATCATCTTCATCATCATCAGCACCATCATCACCTTCATTACCTCCATCATCATCTTCATCATCATCATCATCATCATCATCATCATCATCATCATTATCATCATCACAATCTTCATTACTACAACCACCACCACCACCATCAAATCTTTGACATCTACCAGGAAGAATGCAGCAAGGAAAACAAGACGAAAATGATCTGTTTTTATCCCTCCACATCAGTTTATTTAATCAATGTTATACGTTGCCTCTATGACAGTACATGATTCTAAATAGCATACTCACAAATAAAATCATTTAAGATAAAAGGAATGACGGAAGATAAAAAAGAAATTATATAATTCATACAAAAACATCACAAAAGACAAATTAATTTCACATAATGTATTATAACTTGATGTGATTAATAAAGCATATTACGACACATACTATGTTATACAAAAAATGTGTATTTTCAATACCTTTGCAACTTCTAATATTTTATACAAAAGGTAATAACATACCTGTATTAACAGATGTAATCACTTTCAACACATATTGGAAATTTCATACAGTAAAAAAAATCCATATCAACACATTATGTCCAGTTGAAACACTGAGAGTAAGACAATTCCAACATATATTTTATCCCCAAGTAATAGTCAGCAACTCATCTACAATATGAAATATGACTAGAAAACATGTGATGGTTTTCTGTTGCAATTATTTGTAAAAAGAAGTATATTCAGTTTCCAATGAAAGTGGGAGAAGTATAATTTTCCTTTCATGATTCCAGTAGCTAACATTATGCTCCCTTACGTGCCCACAATAAATATAATAAATAGTATTTCTTTGTAAATTGGATACAAATGAACCATCTAAATACTCTACATCAAACAATTACCTCTTTTGTGTTTAAAATATTATATTAAGTTACTGGAAATTAGATAACAAAAATCCGGATTTGAAGCATTAGCCATTCTGCTTAAACTTTGATAGCACACAAAATGAGTTCTGAGTTGTAAGATGTTATTATCATTTACCATTTTCTTGATTTTCAACAGCACATAAATATTGCCTACATGTATTTCCCATTTTGTTAAAAACTCACCGAAGCTTCTGATAAAAAAAAAAATGTGTTACAAAACAAAACAACTTGATGTTTTAAAACAACACACATATAACATAAAAGATATAAAAATAAATAAAGGTTTAAAAAGTCATTTTATATGACAACTATCAGTATGTAACAGTTAGTATTAACAGTTGTTATAAAAATGCATGCTCAATATTCACTTTGGATGGATAAAGATTTGCATAAAAACACAAAACAATAAATTCATTGAACTAAAAACCATAAGAATGACAGAAAGAAATGCACTAAGACTGACTTTGCCTGTTATAGCAGCAGCTTTGATAGTGTCCACAGGTTTTTCAGAGGGAGGAGCTTCATTCAGAAAAGAAATCGAATATTCAATATGTCAGAGTTGTCATGAATTGTTTGTAGACAGGCTGGAATTTTAGTATTTGAAGATGTAAGAACTAAAAGGCTGTAACTCCATGGGCTATGAATATGGTATGGGGGTAGCTGATTTACTCAAAAGCTATGGTACATATGTTTGGAGTTGAAGACAAATACATACTGTTGACTTAAATGATGTCATTTATTTTGTATATTGGAAATACACTTGCATTCATGACCCTGCTTGGAAGCATGGAAAGCATCACATCATCTAGTAGGAATATATTATAGTGTTCTAATTTCCATCCATATTGCTACCTAAATTCTATAAGTAAGTTTGAAAATTAGTATCAAACAATAAGAATTAGCAAAGCATATTGAATATATTCCAAAGTCAATCCTTTAAAACAAATCAATACAATTACTATCATCAATGTCTACTACATGCACATTTAATTGATTTGAAATAGTCCAATATCAATCCCTTGAGTGCTAAGCCCGAGATAACTCTGACTGGAGTCTATGGAAAATGTGTGTTATAACAAAATCAAATGGTACTCAACGGGTTAACAAGATTAAAATAAAGCTTGAAGTGTACTGAAATAGTCTCACTGGAACCAAAAGGGTGTTGAGTACCAACACTTACAAGGGGAACTCTTTCTTCATTGATGTAACATATTGGAAACTATTATCATCTCCAGTTTTCAAAATCATTGATAGCACAAAATGCAAACTACACTAAACGGTCCATATGCATCTACTTTGACTACATTTTCTCAAGATCATCATGTAAAAATTGCTCAACATACCTTCCATGATTCAAAAAAGAGATTATGAAAGTACATAGTACAATATAAAATCTCATATATACATAACAAAGAAATAACAGTTAGATGATGCAAAGTCCATATAGTATGTTCTTGAACTTTCAAAAAGCACCAAGTTTAACAATCTTTCCATAAAGATTGCTTTTTACAAAACATGTATGCACAACAAAGCGAACAGCACCTAGAATATTCTTACACACATGTTCTGAGTATCAACAATCGAACGACGTCCCTTTGATAAAGAGGATGTAAAGTAGTGGGTTCTGGGGTATCATAAAATTAAGCTTGTCTATGGAAATCATAGTGACCTATTACCCTGAAACAGTGAAAGTTAAATTAAAGAAAGTGACAGTTGTTAAATATCTTTACTTAGAATGTGGCCTGAATAGAGCTACTCATGACCTCCCTAAGGCTATGGTCACAAATCAGAGCGATGACTGACCAATTTCAAGCCTGCCTGGGCGCTGCTGGAATTTAGGCATTGCCCAACTATTTCAGGAGAAGTCAAGCTAGCTGTAAAGCCCCAGCGATTGTCGGGCAATGCCCTGTCGATTTTAGGTCAAATTTGGCGAAATCAGGGGATCTTCTCCGCGCGGCGTCCAGGCAGTGACCGAATAATGCCTAGCCAAATATTGGCCAGCCACCGGGCAATTTCTTAAAAATCAGCCAGTGGCCGGTGGGAGATCGTCCGGGAATCATTAGGTCATCATTCGGTCACTGCCCAGACGCCGCGCGGAGAAGATCCCAGGATTTTGCCAAATTTTGACCCAAATGGGAACTGCCCTTGTAAGGTATTAAAACTCAATAGCAAGTCCCTGAGAGAAGACTTAGAGCTTTTAGTCCCCTGGTTTCTTACTTTACAAGTACACACATGCCTTCTCAGCAGTCAGGTGAAATAACCAACCATTTTTAAAAAGTATACGCTGAAATGACAAACTGAGATGCACATGGAAAATAAGACAGAGAAGCTTCCTTTCTCTCACTTTTAAAACCTGACCCTGAACATATACTTCATAATGACTTGAATTATTACTTTCTCTGACATACATGTATAAATGAGCTGTACTTGGTGACTTGGCTTGTCCTGCCCATGCAGCATTTTAGTTGGTGCAAACAGTTTCACACAGACTCTAACCACCTACCAAACTGGAGTAAGAGCTGAAAGGGTTCTGCACTCTTCTTACTCTCATAAGCCATTGTATTTATTACTTATATTGATGAAAAATAATGTGAGGGTGACCACGCTTATTTTACTTTCTCCTATGATATGATTCATTTTCCTACTGTAAGATATGATTAAACAAACAACAACAAAGAAATGAAGCCAGCAAAAACACCATAGATAATGAGAGAAGTGTAGATGTAAACCTTACTCTGCTAATGGAAGACCTTAATGGATTCGCTTTGAATGAATTCCATGAACATAATCACATTGCATTGACATTATAATTGCTGAGACCGTAAGGACAATGATTTATTGATTGATTGAGTGATTTTTTTTTTCCCATACAAGGTTGACACCATTTGGACGTAATCTAAACAGACAAAACTGACATTCTGAGCAGATGAAGCAGTAGTATAAGCTTTGCTTTCACTATTCCAATTTGATTTATTCCTTTGCATGAGTGTTTTGGATTATGGTGTGGGCAAATAATGATTTGGAAAGAGCTTTTTTTTTCTAAATGGGTAATTCACAAAGTCTAAAAACAAATGACATGCATTATCATAATATTATCAACATATACTTTTTTCCAAAGTAATGCAAAGCCTGGGCAAGTTTACACACTGGGTGGAGTTACATTGAAATAGGGAAATCAAATAAGCAAATACGAAAGAATCTGCTAAAAAGTGCTAGAAAGGTATTAATTCTTTGTGAAGGTATCCAAGTTAAAATCCTTGTAATCTGAAGTAGAGAAAACAAAATCTCCAGAGAAATTTTTAATTTAACTTGAGATTTTCCTCTGCTTCATATCATACTGACAGCCATGAGGGCATTAATAAAGTAGAACTTAATGCCTTTCTGCTCTAAGCAGATTCAAAATGTACATGTATTCTCTTAGTATTTCTTAATGTGAAAGGGCCAAAATGACAAAATACATAGATTTTAACATGTACATGTAATACACTAAGACTCTGATACTATGTCATTCTGTGCACAGACCCAAAATGAAATTTCTCCACTTGTACTGCATGCAAGCTGCAAGTGACTGATTTCAAAGTGAAACAAAGAACATCCCTGCTTCTTTGATGGAAAATGTAATCTTACTTCTTTCAATAACTTATTTTCATGACCCTAAGACATTTTACATGGAGCTATATTATCTTTTCCCAAATCTCTGTCATTTTGTAAGATTCTGAGGAAAAATATCTTTCCATATGTTTTATTCACGAAGCAAAATTACGGTGCCTGGATGTAGCAAATGAGATGAAAAACCTGCTTTGTCTTACCCTGCGCATATCTCCACCCAAAGGCAATTACATCAAAATAAGGATTGCGCATCAGCGGATTCCTGAACACTCACCGACTGATCTTGCTACGAAGTGAGAATATTTTAACATGAAAGAAGGGAGAAGAGATTCATTCATGCATGATGGACTAATGATGTTTTACCGAAAAGTGTCAAATTGACATTGCTCTAAAGAGTTCAATGCACTATATGAGAATGGACATGCTTCAGGGAAAACCTTGTATAAGCTCTATGTGTGTTGAGAAGTCTATTACAGAGGCCAATATACTGCCATTCTGCCATTTCATAGAAGTTTCTTATTGCTAGTACCACCATCTGATTCATCTGAAGTGGGTCAGGTGTAATAGTTTATAGTGAGGCATGAACACCATGCTGAGATTTGAACCCATGACCTGTGGAATGAGATTAAAGAGACAAAACCACTGGTCTACATGTAAATACAAACAGAAGCTCCACTGAATGATGTGATGCTCACAGGAGATTTCTGTAGTCATTTACACGACTCAATGAGTCAAACCATAAACTAACCCGTTGACTACTGAATTCTCAAATTCCTATAGACTTAGTACAGGACCCATCCGGTTCCCGTAGGCAAGAGGTTAAGATTTCATTGATGGGATACCAACTCCCAAAGCATCATGTAACGAGCTCCTATTGTTTGCCATGTACCACCGACCTATGCAATACAATTATGAGAGTGGGTTGTATAATATAAGCAAGCTCTAACTCCTTTCCTTCCTAAGGTGATAATTATTTACAAGGTCTAAAACGCATGAAAGGAGAGGTACACGGGCCACGCAGCAATGGTTTTGTATCTTGGGGGGGGGGGGGGAGGGGGAGGAGCAGAAGTCTTACATCACCTGAAGGTACATTATAAATAAAAGGAGAAAAGTGGGAGAGAATAATTGAAGGAAGAAATTTAGAATGTTTATCTTGGAGTACAACATGTCATACAGACTAATGAAAGACAGAGTAATACCCTTGACAATGTCTCAATCAGATAAATGCTACAGTAATCTCATATCTACTCTAGATCATAAGAATGAAATCTGAAGATCAAAGGGATAATTCTCAAACATGGACAATGTTGTACAGCCAGAAAATTGAGCCATTAAATGCAAAAAAAAAAAAAAAAAAAAAGAAGTCCATTCTAACCTGATTTCTTTGAATCCTTCTCCCCATAACCAGTACAAAATTTACCTAAATCCATGCAAAATAATACAAATTCTCTTGTCTTCTCCATTGCTCTACTAGGTATTCTAAGTGAAAATGAATAATAAATGCATCATGCATCATTAGGGACAAAAAATCCCCTGACAATTAGATAGCTGTGATTTTTCTATATTTGGCCAGGGCAGCTCTCTAAATAAACAAACAGCATATGCTTTTGATAAGCAGGCAGTATTAGATCCAAGACTGCATTTGGCAATAGCTAATACCTTGAGCAAACCTGACTAATCCCACCATTAATAGAAATAGGCGATTCAAAGCCCTTAATGTAGTAGATGATCGTTGTGCAGTACACTATATGTAGCCTATCTGATCATTAATGGTTCTCTTCCTATCATCAACACGCTTCCCTGACTGTCCACCCTATCCCTTTCCCCTAGATAAAGAAAAGGTCAAGTGTTAGTTCTGGAAAGGAAAGTATGGAATATAATTTTGTGAGCTTTTTCACATCCATTTGGAAGAACATCAATGTCACATGATGAGACTTATCTTAAAAAGATAAAATATTCAAATATGACTAGAAATGATTCATATTTTGGAGCAATTCATTAGCTACACGTATGGGGATTCTCATAATCTTGTATGTGTGCAGCACTTTTCCACTTTTGTGATTTTCTGCAAGACGGAGTCAACTTGTTACAATTTTAATGATCGCACATCTTTACAATACACAATTATTTCCCATTCCCAATAACCTATAGACTGTTTCTTGCACAATGCAACCGCATGACCGCAACTAAATTTTCTCTTTAAAAAATCAAAAACAAAAGAAAAGTGGGAGCACAGCGGAAGCAAGTCGAGAGACCAAAAGCATGATGCCCTCCCCATTTGCCTGGCATCTGAAGTGGAAAGTGTCTGAAGCCCGCCGTTGGAAGGTGACGTGTTTATATCCCCCAGGCCCCGTCTCATCAAAATTCGTGCAAGTTAAGGATGCCCACCGATGTTTATACACAAAAGCACCTCTTAATATCAGCACCCCCTCCGGCTTGTCTGCCTCTCGTTATCACACGCAGCCAATGTGAGTTTCTCTCATGGTGCTGTATATTTATTGCATCTCAAATTTTTAATGACAGCGGATATGCCTGCTTCACATGACAGAATGATGAGAAGCTGTGATGAAGAGTTAATAACATGCAATAAACATAGCCACAGCAAAGACACCATAAACATATCAAATTGAAAGCTTATTTTTCTGAAAATAAAAGTTCTCCTTATCAGTTAGCCAAGCACTCTACTTGGTATAAGTATGTTGTATGTTTCAATTTTATATTTTCGGATTTGTGCTTAATTCTCCAAGTCTCATTTTTATCAGGGGTAATTAATCCCTTTTCCAGGGACTCCAAATTCCTAACCATCTATGCTAATGATTGTTAATGATATGTTACAGTGTATCATCTACAGCAAAAATTCAAGTGTGTTCAACATACAGCATGGTGGTGACTACAAAATGTTGGCTATTCTCTATGCAAGAGCTGCAAGTCATGAGACCTATAATGTTTGTGGATGCATGATGACATAACAACATATTCCACTTTCTGATTCCCAATCTTTCATATTTGACACGTCCTTTCCAATCTGCCTGTCACTCCACCCTCAAAAAAAAAAATTCCTTACTTGGATGACAACAAATGTCTGCAAACTATGACAGATGGTATTCAGGGAGTTCCCAACTTTTTGGCTTGATCAAACAATAATTGAGCATGAGAAAAGCTGGAGGTGTTCGTCCGTGCCTGAATCTTGCTAATCTCTATAACAGTATAAGTCTGCTCCACTGCATGGACTGATCGTTTTTGAAGGTGGTATACGAGTATCCATCTGAGGCAGATCCAGGCTTCATTAAAAGGGGAGGGAGACAAAACTTTATAATACAAATTAAAAGGGTTATCATTTGTCTGAATGTCTTTCTGGACTGAAAAGTTGGCACAGGGGGTCACTTCAGGGAGAGGATTGTGAACTTATGGAATGCCAAATGGGTTTCCTAGAGGAGGGGGTGCAACTAACCTGTTAGCCCCAGCCAGCTGTGTCAGGTAAGTGTCTGACTGGCTGTTAGCTAGTGACATGCTATGTCGCTAGCTCACTGCAAGGGAATCTCTGCAATGTACATGTAAGTGACTGAATCTAAAAAGTAAATACTTAAAGTATCAAGTATCTAAATGCTTAAAGTATCAAGTATCTAAATGCTTAAAGTATCAAGTATCTAAATGCTTAAAGTATGAAGTTAAAATAGAGAGACTTTCATGGATACATTCAACGGCTTCAGTTGTGATTATGATGTAGCAGATGCTGAGAAAACTTACACTTCCATCATATTAATCTTATGCATGATTATCTACTTTCCTATATCCTGAAACCACAAAGGTATTTATTAGGTATGAAGACGAAAAGACAGGACAAAGGACTTAATGGGCGGTTTTTCAATCATACAATACAGTTAATGAACTATACAGGGTCTTGTAGGCTTTTGTGTAGCTGTGTAGTAGCTTTCCTAAAATAGTAAATGAGAGGTATGCCTAGTATATATCCAGGGTAGATCACTAATAACATACTGCATAGTGTGTTGGAGCTCATGCATGGCTGCTTTAATAGTCATCTATTCCAGATCATTTAGTTTAACAGTGTTCCACAGGGTTAGACAGAGAAAGAGAGAAAGAGGGGGGTAGGAAATGCAAGAGGGTATTCAAGTTTGCATACAATCAACATAATCATAAACACTTTCATGAAATCAATTCAAGGGCACTTTCAATACCCTAATATCCCATAGAGCTCATGCACAGATTATGTTATAAGTCATCATAATGTTAGCATATTTTAATTAATTAATGATTCAAAGGGCTATTGAATCAATTCCTTTAAAATGTCTGATCACTGTGATGGCAGCTTGGATAAAGCCAGGGTAATAATGGTTAGATACAACAACAGAAATAGTAATTGCCTTAGACTGATTCTTTTCTGTCTCCATGACAAGAATAATTGTATCGAAAACTGATACCCAGTTAACAGAATAGGATTTTCAAGGCATGGACATTTCAATTGTACAAGATTCTACACAAAAAATCATAAGCAATTTGTATTGTAATAGGAAAGGAAACACCTTCCCTAAAAAATGTATATGCACATGCCAACTTTGCCTATTGAAGAGTGAAAGAGAATCAATTGTGTGTAAATCTATCTTAAACTGTTTCTTTTCTTTATAATGTAACTCCTCTCTGCAGTGGAAATAATCAAGCCGATATATTCCAATACATGTATAGGCTACCAGCATAAAATTCTAAACGTATAGTAGAAAGAAAATTTTAAAGATTGGTCCTTTAAGACTTCTAACCATAGCAGGAGACATGATGCTATGAAGTTCAGGGTAACCATATCTGCAAGCCAGACATGCACTGGTTGTCTTCCCATCACCTCTCATTTATGATTCCTTCAATAATTTTCTGGGTCGGCTGGTAAACTCATTGGACAGACTGATCCCCATTGTTTATGTCTAAGCAACCCCCAAATGGGTTTCTGTTGAAATCCGCCCTCTGAATAATGAAAGCGGCACCTCCAATGGTAATTAGGGTGACTGAGAATATAGCAGAGAGCATGCAGGTAAAAGTAGAAAGTATTGATAGGGGAGGGGGTGGGGGGAGGGGGTGTGCAGTTTGGGTGAGGCAGAGACAGGTGGTGGAGGGGGGTGTGGTGATTAAACCCAAGACATAACTGGCTCAAGCAGACCATGGAGCTACAAACTGATACAAACTTTAATACTATTTTGGCAACTGACCAGACTAGGGGGGTGTAACATAAAGAGATACAATCAATTTTACAATCAATTGTATCTCTTTAGTACATGGTTTGCCATAGACTTACGATTGATATCAATCGTAAGATTGATTGTATGTTTTATGTTACACCCCCCTGGACTGATAAATTTACATATAGAAACTGGTCTTTTGATCTCTATCAATTTCAAATAGGCATCATACAAAGGTCTGAACCTGCAAGTCTAGTTAGGTCCTTGGCCTGCGATTGGCTTTCACATCAAAAAAATTCTACTGTCAAAGAGCTCGATGTGGTCTGGTATTAGGGGCTCAGAGGGAATATTGGTGTCTTGGAAAAAGGGTCCTACAAATTAGTTTCCTGTATTCCTGTTCATTCACCAGCCCAAAATAGAAACCTAGATGACTGTTTGATTCAACGAATCATTCCCTTGAAATAGATTAATGTTCCCTCATCACCGGTTCCAGCTACGTGTACTTGGGATCATCTTGCAGCGTTAAATACCAAAACAAGCCATCCCATTCATTATTAAGAATCTCATTAGATAGATGTCCTCATGGATAATTTGGAAATATGAAGAGAGGAAAATTCAAGGACATACATTAAATTACTACACCTCATTCTGGGTACAATATTATTTACCGGTACATTACATAGGCAGTATAATCAATTATGCACATTTGAATTTACTCTTGGTAGGGAACTCCAAAATGATTTCATATACCCAAAGCAATATTCTACACATCAAACAGACTGTACTTAATTATGCAAACATTTTCACTATGACAATGGAACTCGGAAATGATTTCATAGCCACTGCACTGTTGTACACACAGTGACACAAGAAATGTGTATTTGTTTCACACACCCACAGATTAAGAATGCAATTGATATGCAACATTTTTGTTGAAAATTCACCTTTCACACAAAAGGTTATTCTTAGAACATTTATAAAGAGGATGTGTACTACATGTACATGATAAAATCTCTTTAAGACTTGGAATGAGACTACAACAGTATACTGTCATGAAATCATTTTTTGAATTGTCGGGAATATCTTACATTACAGCTTATTCACATGAAAACATTTCACTGGTAAACTTTGCTGCAGTTTTTGAGCTAATCACCACAGGCTAAGACAATCTGGACATAGAATATATGGGAGTTGCCACAGGTTTATGTAAAGTATGAAATCAATTTGTACAGGTAGAACAGATACTGTACCCTAACCACGGTTTTAACTCCTGAATGTTCCGACAAAATCATCTAAGAACCCAAGACATGAAACAACAAAGTATATTTCACGAGGTAAGATATGAAAATATACAGCGGTTAAAAATGGGTGGGCAAGACGGCCCTCATTCCATCCCTATCTCAGAAAAAGGAGGAATTATCAGAAAAAAGGTAGAAATCAACAAAAAAAAGGTCGATTACATGAGGAGCGGTATCAGTTCACATGGACCAATAAATCAGTGACCCAGTTATTTATCGAAGGCGATCTCGGTGCAGTCTGCGGGCTATCCCTGATAATTATCAGCCGCAGCATAATAATGTTACATATATTAACCCGTTCGATGCTGGTCATCCTATAGTATCTACAGAGGAGTTGCACTGTGGTGAAAAAAAAATCTTTTCTTGGGGGAAGGAGAGAAGGGATCTCATCAAAATATTTCCTGAATGCCATATTTCTGTACATCATCTCTTAAAGATTGTTCATTCAGAGGGACTCTATTTTGTTATTGAATCAACTGTTCCTGGTAATATATGATCAAAACTGGGGGAGGGTGGCATACCATTGAAACAATACTTTGAAAGGGTGGGGTGATGGGATGATATGATAATATAACTGCTTTCTGTATACACAACCAGATTTTAGACAAAGGGAGTGCCCTTTTATCAAGCACTTCTGACATGAATTCATAAGGTTTGATTGACCAACAAAATGAATGCCATATTTCTGTTCATCATCTCTAAAGATGGTACAGAGGGATTATTTTGTAACTGAATTTGAATGGTATACCACTGAAACAATACTTAAAAGGGTGAGGTGATGGGATGATAATATAAATGCTCTGTGTATACACAATCATTGTTTAGACCTTCAAAGGGTGTGCCCTTCAGAAAGAATTTCTGATGGGAATTAACAACGTTTGATTGACCAATAAAGTAAGCAATAACTGGAAACTGCAAGTGAAAACACTTGTGTTGAAAAAAAATAAAGTTGTATTCGGCATTGGCCTTTTCAAATCAAGCACAATTACGAAACACATCTACATTATAAAAATTCACGAGAGGCAAATAGCCTTCTCTTTTACAGTAAAGTTAACATTAATTGCTTTACCTGGGACTGCCCAATATACCATCCTTTCAAGCAGATCAATACACAAGTAGATTCATGCACAATCCATCCACTTTCTCCCCAAAGTCATAGTATTTTTATAAAGAGAGAGATATATTTGATTGATGGATCCATTAAGCTTTGTCAGAACAGAAGAAACAGGAGATAAAGGAACATGAGGTTACAGATAAAGAAAGAGACACATGCAGTTGAAAGCATATACACTCAGGGTGCTGTTCACACACAGAAGGTACAATTTATACTGAATTACTGATACTCAAATATAATTTCTGCCTGTTCAAATGACAGAACAAACTCTTTAATGTGTGACCCTGCATGCAAGCATGGCATGTTAAAAATAGAGAGAACACCGTCCACTGGGGATACTGATTTGAAGAAAATTCTTTTTTTCACTCTGCTTTTACAAGGTGTTTACACAGAAAGTATACACCAAATATATTAGTCTAAAAAATTACGCTGTTCATGCATTTTGATTTGCGATCTATATCTCAACAATTACTCAGAGTTTCATCCTATGTTTACACACATGAAAATATCATAAATAAATCTTGATTTTAAAAATAAGATTTCAGAATCTTGATTTTAAAAATAAGATTTTTGAATCTCGGTCATTTCCCTGCATGTGCACAGACACCGAGAGAAAGGAAAAGGATTCAGCACTCGTGTTATCAACATCATAGAAACAGGACAGCATCTATTAATCACTAGAACCATCTTTGACAAGCCTGTGTACATGTATAAGCTCCACCACCTCCTTAATGACTAACCACACGTGTGCCGAGATGGAGGGACAAAGAAGACATGAAAAGAGCGATTTAGCGTCTCCCTTGGTGACAAAACGCCGTTAATTAATCACGTCGTTAATGGGTAGGCGGCTCAGAGAAGGGGATATAACCCTACCTAGTCACCTTCGAGATCGCTTAAAGTATGGTAGTTTAAGCTATCTTGAAAGGATCTTTTCAGATTATAGATGACGTATGGCATTCCATTATTAAGTTTGTTGACATGGTGCCCTCTTTCTGGGCAACCATAAGAAAATCCTTTATTTATTAGCAGACATATTTACACCAGAGAAAATATCTATCATATCTCACTTTTAAACATAAAAATATTTCTTCCATTGCTTAGGATTGCTGCGAAGCTTTGGAAATTGTTAGGAAAGATGTGTTTTCTGGAAAGAGATGATTAAAAGAAGTATGATCCTAATGTGTTTTTAGTTAGATCACAGGCCTTTGCAAAGCACTCCATAGAGGCAAACCTGTCCCATGTTCCTGGCCTACATATACATATCTTGGTAAAGTTTAGACAAAAGTTGTGAATATGGTTATACTTTCTATTTATACTGTTATAAATCTGGTTTTACCAGGTCCCAATATACCACACTGCACAAAAATGTCTACAGACTAAATACTGATATATGCTATTTAACCATTTTGTTAAAATTTTTACAAAATGCTGCACCAAAAAGCACAAACGCTACTTTTTTGCTAGTCCTAGATTTTTGACATAAGAAAGCCATGTCAATTTAGCTCCCTGTTTTCATCTGATTAATGTGTACCTTCAGTAGCATGTTTGCAAACTGGCAAAAATATGGGCGGAAAAAGGGTAATGTAAGAATGTTTGCTCTCCACATGCCACTTAGCATACATACTTTCAATAATATGGCTCCTTACTTAGCAACCGAGAAGAAGTGGAATTTTTCGTCAGGCAACAGCAGCGCAGCATTGACAAGCCCCACTAATCAACGTATTACTTTTCATTGATAAGTTACTTGGAATCAATATTGTTTATTGGTGCTTCTATCATCCCAACCTCCCTCATCACCCATTAGAGGCCTGATTATCTAGTAATTTGCAAATATTTCTACATAATTACAACTTAAAATTAATGAATTGTAAATTATGTAAGGGGTACATCACTTGTATACAGATGTAAAAACATATTTGGTGAAAGCTATGCCACATTAGGAAATTAACTACATACCATCTGCTGAGAATAAAAGAAGAATTTGATAATTAGCAAAGAACACCCTTCTGGCAGGCATAATTAACATATAATGTACATGCATTCATTTTACAATTTACGGAATCAACAAACACCATCCTTAAAACTTTCAAGTGAAAACCCCTTTTGTTAAGATAAGACAATCAAGGGCAAAGGTGTGTCTTTTTCTCAAACACTTTTAACTGAAGAAAAATAACAATGTGGGTTTTTTTTTTCTTTTAAACATGTCACCTTAATGAATTATTGAATTTCTAATAAGGAAATTTCCCATGCCATATTAACTACTAAAATTTTTCATCAACTTAGTGTTTGTAGATGTTTATAGCATAGCGCATGAACAGGAATCTATCAGACTAATGGGCAAGGACGGCATGTTTCTTTTTAGATGAAGGAATTAAATATGCATAACTGCAGGCTGTGAGGTATGACGAACCTGTAACGGCTGATTGGAACATTTTTTTTCTCAATAGCTTATGCCAAAATGGATTGCTCAAGCACTGAAAAAACTATATATGATATGCTAACTTTAAGCTGGAGAAAATATCTTACAATTAGACACAATACAGACATCTTTTACTGAATTAAAGAAAAAAAGAAATATCCTGACAGATCGCATGACTGAAGATTGTTCTTTTTTTTGCACAAAGTATGCCATGTCACTATTGCAATAATTCATGCAATATACATGTACAAGGATGGAATATTTTCATACTGCTTAAGTTATAGAAAAAAAGAGAGTAAAAAATTCTTGCTTGATATTCCAGTGTTAATGTATAGCAAAGACCTATTTATTTTGAGCCACATGGATAATGATTTACATTCAAGGCGAATTTCTATTTGTCCATACAAGAATTATGCCAGATGTGGTAGAATCATTGTTACAAACACTGTTAGCATCCTAAACTCAATGTCTGAACACTTTCTTCATTTTGAAGCATAGGAGAACTTGTGGAATAATTCATTTTTACTTTTTGTTGCAAGACAATTCTCAAGGTTACGGCAAACTCCCCCTCCAAGTAGTGGACATATTAATCAATTAACTGTCATCAAAATACATGTATTTCAATTGAAGCTCCGCTCACATCTGATTAGGACATATGGGGCAAATTAATGGATTGGTCGAGGGTAAATATGTATTTCCAGGCAATGCAGCACGCGTATCTTATTTGCTTCTTATGGCTACTGTTGATCAAACAACGAGTGGAGAGTCTATTTGATCATATGGCACAGGGTTGGATGTATCAGCTCATTACACCATGAATGAGCTTTTGCTAACATACTTCCTATTTCCAGTGGCGTAGCAGCAAAGGATGGAGGCAGCATACACCCCCCCCCCCTTGCCATTTAAGGGCGAATGAAAAAAAAAAATGCCATTTCAAATTCCTGGGATCAAGTTATTTTCTTATACTTTTCAGTCAGGATTATCACAAACACGATTGGTTGCTACTCATATGGCCTATAATAAGAGATGAAATCATGCAGTTTGCTGACCCCCCCCCCCCCACACACACACAGAGGTATCCCCCTGTATGAAAAAAAAGTCCTTCTATATCACTGATTCAAATACATCTACCTGTACAAATAAAATAACACATGAATCAATACAACTTTCATCTTTCAAATTAGAAATGACATTGGTGTTTCATTTTAAGGAAAGAAATTGACATGGGACAAGATAATGATGATAGACCTACCAGCACATTATCAGAGTACTCAGGACTTAACAACACAGATCTGCTGTGGAGGCGGGTTAGATACAAACACAAGGTCATTACATACCAGCTCAAGATACAAGGTTATCCTATTTTAACCACAGATATGTCACAAGGTATGATCTGTATAGAACCAGACAGGCTTTAGGTTGTTATAGTATTTTTCTGTATCCTTTGCCTAATGTGCTTTTGTAAGCATGCACTACAGCCTTTTTGTTTGCAGTGCTCCTATAAATATTCAACAAGAGATTTAATGTCCTTCTAGCTTTCAGCCTTCAGCAGGTGATAACCCATGTCATGATATTAATGGAGATGGTGCCTATACACTGAACAGAATATTTTGCACTACCATACTCAGGATGGCAGGCTTAAGAGTTCTTTACCAAGATATTCCAAACTCTGCATAATGTTTCCCTTTACTACAAATCAGTCAATGTTGAATTTTGTGCCTGGAGTTTTAACCTATCACAGATCTGCAATGTACAATCTTGACATGTCATATAAAGATATCAAGAAAATGGAGGAGAGTGACCCAGAGAGAGGGATAAAGAGAGTGAAAGAGAGAGAGAGAGAGAAGGTGAGAGAAAGAGAGACCTAGAGAAAAGAGAGAGGGGTGGGAGGGAGGCAAAGTGACAGAAAGAGAGTGACAGAAAGAAAGATAGAAAGAAAGAGAGAGAGAGAGAGAGAGAGAGAGAGAGAGAGCCAGGGAGCGATACACATAGGGAAGGGTCATTGGATAGCACGTCTCTGCTTGGATGCTGCTGTTTATTTCCCTCAAGATAAAAACTCATGCTATCATCACCGCCATTAATATTTCACAAGAGAATACAAATTAGTCATCTGATAAAGCATCCTTCAAATACCTATATTCTACTAAACCAAGGACAAAGATGCCAGTGAAATTTGACGACTCTTTCAAAACAGAGTCAAAAAGACAATAATTCAGTTGTAGTGGAGGTTTGCTAATGATGTACATGCAGGTAAACAAGGTAAATGTGGTTACTTCAATGACAAGCACCGACAGGTTAATTGCGGACATGACTTGAAAATTGGCAATAGCATACTTGATAAATCATTTTTTATGCCTGCATGGCCATCTTTTTTTCATAAGACGGAATACTTAATCAAAATTCACTTAACAGTTGAAAGCAAAAGTCATCAAGGTTGCCGCCCAATTTGTGAACAGGAAGGAATGTTTTCTGGAAGATATAGAGAGCTGATTCCGGAAGGGCATTAATTTATATCACTTTCACATCAAGAACTTAGAAGATATGATCCTCTCTTCAGGTTCTTTTTTAGCTGGTATCTCTTTCCCAATTTTCTCTTCTTATGGTCATCATCTTTACGAAACACTGAATTTGTGATTCTGATGATCCAATAAAACACATAATTTTTTTTTTTTTAATCTGTGCATGGTATGCAGAAAAACGTGAATTGGAGGAAAAAACATTGAAAGATTTAGGTGTTCTTGAATACCAGAATTTGCTTTCTTTACATAATTTCATGTATCGATACATAAAACAAAAGAAAGTTTATACCTTTGATTTTAAAACAGTGTGTATTACAATGTTGGAAGCACTGCCCCTTCAAACACGATTCGATAAAAAAGTTTTCGTCAATGCACATTCTCACACATATATGCACAGATTCACTAGTTGTTAAAAACAAAGGCGTTGTGTTCTACATGCATTTTTTTGAGTTCCTATCATTCCTTTGGAAAGAAAGCAAGATTTAGAACTAAATAAGTCTCAAAACCTATTTTCAGATATTCTTTTGCCATGAATAGTCACTAGCCCTTTTGAGTAGAAACAAATAGAATATTACAGACATAATGAGAAGCAGCAGAGATTAATATAACAAGGAAACAGAAACTTATCAATTGTCAAAGGTTGATATCTCTTAAAAGTATGTAGAATCTTTAACTGGCAATTTATCATGAGACATCAAAATGGAGAACCCTCAAATTTGCTGTTACAATCAATTAATTGGAGGAACATTATCCTTACAACCATAAAAACAATTAATCCTGAAACAGCAGTGTCACTGGAGAATAAGCAGATGTACTCATAAAATTTTATATTCAACAACAATTAGTTTTGATTCGTAATCCAATATGTGCACTGTTTCGATGCTTTTCATTGTCATGTAGTGAAAACATTTCACCAAGATTTACTGCATTAATTATAACTTTGCTGAACAAGCAAACCCCATTTTCTACACCAAAATAATATGCCACATTTAAGATCACTTTTGTAGAATAAATTAATTGCAGTTTCTTTACTTTACAACAAACAGTGACATGTATGTTTAATTTTGACAAAAAAGGACTGTTGAACCTATGAAATAAACAGTTTTGCAGGTTTAGGAAAAAAAATCGGAGTACAATCTCACTTCATTCGGCAATAATGTGATTAAATTTATCATGACTCGGTTTTTACATTACAAACCGCAAGTGTAAATTACATAAGACAATATACTTGCAATTACAAATGGTAATTACTTCTTTGCCAGCACAAGCCTGTATAGAGATACTAGAGATTTACACAATAAATGTGCAATCCAGCGAAAGAAAAATGTAG
>CM057156.1:27949339-28046911 GCA_029962745.1 Echinometra lucunter | reverse complement strand
CGTCTTTCTGATTCTTCTCTGCAATTATAGTGGGTGTTTTTACACTAAATACCCTATTTTTCCTTATTAATCTTCAGTAAAAAAAAAAAAAAAAAAAACACCAAAGACTGAGTATCAAGAAGTCTCTTTACAAAATATTTAGTTTTCAAGGGTTTTTATTCTCAAAAGAAACCATACATGTAACTGTACTATTTCCTGCAAATGTTGAACCCTTCCCCATCCTTTTAAGAAAATACAATTAGGCATGTTCTGTCAATTTACCTTTCCAATTCCCACATCTTGTCCAATTTCGCATTTCCTATCTACTCCCACACACTATTCATTGAAGAATCCATTTATACTACATGTATTTTGACCAGGGAACATGGCTCATCAAATTTTCAATCCAAATTCAGAATAGTTTGGCACCGCTTGTCAATTGGAATTTAGCAGGTTGTAAAAGATTGAAATCAAGTTTGTTCTCATTCGTTTGCAAAGAACAGAAAGATGTTGAAGGACATACATGTATCACCAGTTAAGCCATTGAGTACGAAGCCGAAGATAAATCAGGTGGGAGTCTATGGAAAATGTGTGTTATACCAAATTAAATTGTATCCAAAATGTTAAGAACAACACTAGGTTTGTGTAAAGTGATATCAGATGACAGTTTTCTTGCTACATGTAGGTAGACAATATGGATTCTATAGAGAAACTTTTTTTTTCAAAGAAGAATATCTAAGGTAGGGAGGGTGTTGATAGAAGAAGGTGTGGGGCAACACGTTTTTCTCTTGGCAAATTTTGAACATCTTTAAAGCAAACTGATATCTATAGCCCTCTCCCTATTTTTTCCTTCTTTTCCTTGGTTTATCCTAATACCCCCACAACAACAAAATGTTTTGCCACACTTGTCAAGAGGTTGTATCACAATTAAAGAATTTACATGTAATATTTAGTTGTTGCTGTTGTTGTAATTGGGTTTTAAGAAGGATGTATCAATCTGATATCATTATTTACATCATGGACAGTGGACCAACCTTTTAATGTCACGATCCGAAAGACGTGACTCAGGTTCGAACTTTAATGGTCCATCAGAGTCAGTTTGTAGGTGGACATAAAGAGCAGACAAACTCCAGCCAACTCCTAAGATATAAAGGACATCTCCTAAAAGACAGCATGTCAGCCATTGTTATATTTTCCCTAGAACTTTGACTTAAAGTACAATGCTATTTACAGTGGTATGAGCTTAAGCACTTTGCAATTTTCTCTGAGTAACTGCACCTGAAAGTTGAACAATAGGCTGTTCACTTTAACTTAAAATTGAATCCAAAGACTTTGAGTAAGCTCATCAATTTTCCACACAATTACATGATTCATGACACCCCCCCCCCCCAAATTGCTAAAATAGGTATGAAGCATCAACTCATTACATGGTAATACATCAACGACCGAGCACAGTCCCATCTATTGTTATAGCTGTCAGCTTTACAGTAGAGGGTTAGAGGCTTACAATACAAGAGTGAGCATTCTAAGATGCCAGGGTAATTCTCCTTCGAAGTAGATTTCGAGATTGGATCCGATTTTGCCGTAAAAGGAGCAAAAAGTTGATGAACAGGGGTGAACTTGATAAATGAGAACAGCAACAGAGCAAATTGGATTATAAGAGATTGATGAAATTGCTACAAAATGAAAGCGAAAAGATGAAAAATGTGGTTGCGAAGAATCTATGCCTGGGTCATATGCTCCCAAATTATGCTCAAAGTGCACGAGACATCAAGCAGACAGAAACCCAACGCATATGCATTTAGCCAAGTGAATATTGAAAAAGAAATGCACCATTCTGAATTGTCCACTGCTGAAAGTTTTGGAGATCGACAAGATATGAATTAAAATGAAATGATGTTCAGGTCACATAAATATAAGATTGTTCAAAAAGAAATAATACCAAGTTAAAAATCAGAATTCTGTTTTTAGGGATTTTTATGAACCAAATCATGTTCTCCATAACAGGAAATTTTGAGATACATAATTAACCCACCCAAAATTTAAGTCTTTTTGACACTTCTTTTAAACAGGAAACCTGAAATTCTCTCAAAGACACAATGCATCATGTCAAAGTAAATTTGCACCTCCCTAACCACTAAACATTCCTCTTTTCATGCGAATCAAAACATAAGCTTACATTTTTGTTTCCTGATACATCTGGTTATCAGTTTTTACTACTACCAGACACTTACCCAGCATACATGTAATAATCATGAAAATGTATTTCCTCAAGTGTTATGACCTTAAATAAAGCACCCTGCTAGTTATAAAAAGACCAAGCAATACTAGTAATGTATTTATCTTAATCTACATGTTCTTATAACTTCCCAGAACCCACCTCTCTCTATGATGTGGCACCCAGTAAGCCTTTCCTGCCAGTGCATTGTGGGAAAAGGATTCAAGCAAGTCTAGGTATTATCAAGGTCTCCTTGATTATTTCCTGGATTGGTAAAAGTACAAAACACTAGATTCCATGAAAGAGAGATAGTTTATATTTCCTGAACGGATTTCTGTACCTGGAGGAAAAATCTGCAGGAAATGCAATGAGCAATGATTTCTCTACCATAAAAAGTACTTTCATGATCTTTCAAAAGTCCATCAACATGTATGCACAGTGCTGATGCGTACTATGACAAGCAAACATGGAAGCTTAAACTTTATTGTGTAAATCATTACTGCCTCTAATGAGATGGCAAGTATGGGGCAGAGAGGATAACACTGGTGGAAACAAATACAAGAAGGCAGTAAGCAGTTCAGCTCTGCAAAAACTTAACCCAAAGACATTATCAGTAACGTTACATTTCTATACCTTCTACATCACAGATCTTTAAATTGCTTGTATATTAAAGGCTACTTCCATATATCAGAGATAAATGTATATGAGTTTTGTATACTACTACTTTCTAAGGCTTTAATATGAGGAAATATGCACACACCCCCTCTGGTCTGCATCTGAAAAAACAAAATCTACATATCATCTGTTTGGAACCAGAAGGACAACTCATATCATTTCCTACAAACTTATTGCTCTTCTGGCTTTGAACAAACGATATTGTCTTTTAAAGAAAACAAACAGGTTTTGATATTATGCTACAACAAAAGCATCGCCTGTCACAAGAGCAATCATTATACTTCATCGCACCACGGTGGGAAAGTTTACTGAAGTGTGCATGTGTGAGATGAACAGTCAAGGTATACTACATTATTGCTGCAATGCTACCAGTATTTGGTTTCCAACAATTGCAAATTCATAATGATGCCTTTGAACACCATGAGGAGAATCGCAAATGGAGCTAAGTGTTACATGTATGTTTGTGTAATCTATGTCCAGGGGCCTATTGTAAAAGGTTATTTGGAATCAAAACACATTAAATGCCATATAACTTATAAGATGTATGGCATTGATAGCTAACTCAACATTGATATCATGCTGATCACGTCTCCTTGGTGTACCAACCAGTAATAACTATCTCTATGAACACTGCAATGTAGCATTCACATACATTCCACACTTACTACTGGTATGTTCAATGGTCAATTCTAAAACAAGTCAATCAAATCCTAGCATTTGGCAGCAAAAAAGGAGGAAAAGAAAAAGTTCTTACATATTGTCATTGCAATACTTCCTTGAGCCATTAACAGACAAAACATTTAACAGTAGGGGCAACATTAAACTATAAATTGCATGGAGGGGGGCAAGAGATTACTCTTTGTAAATCAGCAGAAATGTATAAATGATGAATAAACAGATATACCCTGTCTAAAACTGCAGTCATTGTATACAAAATATAAAATGAATCGCAATCCACCCATTATTCATGCAGCACATGCTATACATGTAAAAGTAAATTTAGGCCAAAGATGGACAATATCTGGTCTATTTTTAAAGATGAAATTGTTGGGTCTGTGCACAAATGAGCAATATTCCTAATACCGTAGTACTTAGCCATATATATCTATGAAAAATGGGGGGGGGGGGGGAACATTCCATAAATGTAGCCATTCACAGGTAAAATATTTTTATCGTAATGAAAATAAATGGAAAATAATAGAAAAAAATAGTGCGATATCAACATCTGCTGATAACCATGGCACTTTGTAGTAATTATGACAATCAAGGAAATATGATAACGTAACAAAATAGTTCTTGGACCTGCACTATACATTATCATTGAGAATATTACTAATGCGCTCATGGACTGGAAAAGTTCCATGTAACTATGTCTAATGTAAAATGAGAGTGGCTTACCACAGAAACCATGGAATCTAACATGATCAAGGTAGTTACTTATCACCATCTGAGTAACGATGAGAATAGCAAGGCTTTAGAAAAAAAAAGCATTACAAGTGGACTGTGCAGACAAATAAAAGATATTTTTGTGGCTATGCTTTTTTATCGACATCTAAAAAAACTGCCAAAAGCTCAATTCTTTTCCCTCCTATAGGTTATGAATTATTGCACCATAAATACCCTCAATGACGTACAATACATGTATAGATAGGAGTTGTAATTACTACAGTTCTATCAACTTTCTAATTCATACAGCTGTTGATGAAAACTTGAAAAGATACAGAACATAGCTGGGCGTCAGGTGCATTCATCCACTGATATAGTGTACACATTTCTTACACAAGGGCTGTGTTTATTGGCATGACACATTTTCTATAAATTACATGTAGAAACGGGTACTTGAGTCACGAACACAAATTCTCACAACAAGCAGTTTCTCTGGATGCTGTGTTTCCCCCTATTTCGTGGGACTCAAGTCCGCGACGCTATATCGGGTAATCAAGTCACCGTCGCGTTTTTCCAGGGTAACGTGTAAGCTAGTTGGGGATTTGGATTGCTTTATATTAGAAGTTGAGTCGCACTGATAAACACATCCAGGGTAGAACTGGACAGCTAAAATGGGAATTCCCCTTTTATCATTCAATAATGAATTCTTTTCTACAGAGTTATTGTATGGATAAAAAAAGACATTGTGAACGTTTCAGCTTATTCTTCAATTTCTATGCATTTAAACCACATATTATTCAAGAGAATAATAATGCTCTGCTATTTGATGAGCATACAAATTGGTCGCATTATTCTATGGCTTATCCTCTTCCAGTATTCGAAACCATATTTAACGATCTAAGCCTTCCTTACTGATAGCATTCAAGCACCACTGCTACTGAGGACTGAAAGATTTTATAACTCTTATGGGTATGAAATAATAAATATGTAGAAAAGGCTGCTTCAGCTGTTTTACAATACAGGCAAGGAGCAAAGGCAAAGAAGCGAAGAAAAAATTCTATATTCAGCATTCTACTCTACAATCAAACAGCAAGTTTCAAGTTAAAAGGTAACATTTCTATTCAGCCCTGAGCACCCATATCGAAAATGCCACATATTTTTTTTTTACCTACATGTTTTACCATTTTAATGTTTTTTTCTTAATGTCAAGCTTTCTAAGACTTTATATGTATCAAAGTCAAGCTTTCTACAATTTTGCACCAGGAAGAAAATGAGCTTTAATAAGGTAAAATATCCTACAATAAAAATGCAATCATACATCAGAGCTGCTGCATTCAGCTATATAGCCACATACTAAAGCTGCAAGATGACTATACATGTATTCCCTCTTCCAGTAACATTATATAATCTTGTTTATAAAAAATTCACATTTTAGTTATAAAAATTTTGATCATGAGCTTTCAATCGAATGACATAACTGTATCTACAAGTATAGGCACTGTTCTTTATAACCATCGCTGCAAACTTTACATTTCCTTTCAACAAAGTACAATTGTATATATACACATATATTAGGAATCAAATCCATATACCATGGATCAAAATCCTGCCAACAATATTTGCCAGATTGTTTTGATCACCTTCAAACATCTGATACATATCAATCCTACCGAAAGAGAGTGTGGACACCAATACACTTGAGATGACATTGCATGAGAAATTTCACCGGTTTGTAAAAATTGCATGAAAGTGAAAAAGAGCACACACACATTATTTTGTTTGTAAACTTGATGCATTAAAAATGTTTTCGATGCATACTGAACGATTTCAAGTTGCGTTGAGTTCACTGTAAAATGTGGTTCCCACTACTAAGCCTTGAGTGGGCAAAAAAAAGGTGGCTATGATGATTTCCGCGATTTGGAATTAAGAAAATTCTCTTGCTAGCAATTGCACGTTTCCTTACACCAATTACAGTGGAAACTCGGTATAACAAGGTCCTTGGGACCATCAAAATTACCTTGTTATAGCAGGAATCTCGTTATATCAGGGTTAAAAAACAAGAAAATATAAAGAGGTTGGACTGGAATATTACCTTGTTATATCAGGAATATATATCAGATCTCTTTATACCGAGTTTCCACTGTACTCACCAAATCACAGACACTTATCAAATCTCATACCCAACTGTTGATTTGACAAAGTGTGAACACTGCACGAGGATTAAGGGATATCCATTGGAATTGGTAATTGTGTTCACACTTGACAAACTTCACGATTCCCTTCTCTGGCACATCATCCCAGGAAGGCAACTCTTAAGATGCAAGCAGGTATGAATATTGACAGACTCCCTATCTTTGCAAGCATGATCAGTGCCGGTAATGACAATTCAGCCATCAAAGTCCTTTTCAACTTTCCAGTGATTACAACAGATCTGAAGCTTCTAATTTCAAAGCCTCTCTCCTCGAGGACCTACCGATCAGGCTCTTAAAGCGTTGTCAAAACGACAAATATGTAGCTGCTTCAAGATTTCCTGCAAATTGCTTGAAAACAACATGATATTCTGCTTTACCCTGCTGCTCCAAGTTTGTATAATGGGGATTTTTAAAATCGAGGAATGCTTTGCTCCTAATGTGTTTTGTGAGTTAGTCTTATCCTTGAAAATAACGTATGGAAATCCAATATCCCACCATGTTTTTCTCCTGCTAATTGTTTCTCTATGTTCGCTCTACAGAGCATACAATGTATGGATCCCCTATTAGCAGAACATCCAAATGCATAGCCTTCTCATAAGTCTATACCGTAAACTGCTCTTAAGAAAATCTGCACAAAATTGCGGTGGTTCCCGAGATAAAAACAAACAAACAAAACACTTACGAAGAACGAGTTGAGTTGAGTCATTTTGAGCTTCCACAGTTAATGATTTGCACATTTTTCATTTATGATACAAAGTTCAATAAAATCTATCAAATGGTAAAAAAAAGACTTTGGAAGATAGTAGGCCGAGATTAAGGGTTATATGCTCCCTTCTTCTAATAATTTGTTTAGTCCTGCTACAATGTCTGTGAGGTTTGGTTTTAGAGGACTGTTTGGGTCAAAAATTGAGTCCATGAAAGCGCCATCTTGGAAGAACCCAAATACATAGTCTATTCTCCCTTGGGATTTATCCGTGAGATGCCTTGCAACTAGTTTCGTCAAGAGGACAGAGCAGTCATCGAGCGCTCCTACCATGAAGCCCTTATCAAATGTAAAGTCCACTTCACAGAAGCTGACGAATGTCATGATCATGGTGCGGAACTTTTTCCTGAAGGCCTCTGCAATTTTGATCTCCTCATCGTTGAACTGATCATTCCTGTAGAGGATGCCAATCTTGATAGTTATCTTGATGATATTCTTGATGAGTTTCTCTGCATCTTTCTTGTTCTGCTTGTAATCCTTGCATAACTTGTGGACGTTGTCCAGGAGTTCGCCCATGGTGTCGTCGATAAACACCTTGGCGATCTTTTTGGAAGTCATCTTGCCCAACATCTTCTTCTGGACCCGGAGTCCTAGATTCTTGGACCCGCCTGCTTCAGCAACTACAAAAGAGAATGAACAAAAGCACAACAAAAATTAACCAGTTTCTCATAGATGGATTTTTATTTCTCACATTAACCCATTCGTGACAGAGGTCCACATTTTGTGGTTTGACCTAATAACTTTTGAAGCAAAGTCCTAAAAATCATACCAAATACATGAGCAGAAAGAGCAAAAAATTCTACGCAAACTGTGCCCATTTTGGTTGCGTCAATATTCGTTGTTTGATGCTGAAGATTTTTTAAAGGAAAATAAGCATTAAAATCCTTACATCGGCAATGTGATAGAAAGTTTAAAATCACCGTTATCCCCTGCAAATTGGCAACTTTTTGACTTATCATAATTTCTGAATTTCTGAATTTATATTCATTTCAGATACATGATGTTTTATAAGAAAAATGTAGCAATAAAATAAAAATGTTGGTGTTGCCAATTTAAAGTATAAAAGCTGATCAAATTAGACTTTAAATAATTCCTGTCACGAATCTCTTTTTTATTTAGAGAGTTTGAACTGAAATCTACATGGCCTGTTTAATCTTCAAAAATCATGGTTGTCACTGTCAAAGAGTCAA
Source organism: Echinometra lucunter (assembly GCA_029962745.1). Lineage (NCBI taxonomy): Eukaryota > Metazoa > Echinodermata > Echinoidea > Camarodonta > Echinometridae > Echinometra > Echinometra lucunter. The sequence goes on along the minus strand of CM057156.1, from coordinate 28,038,508 downwards.
CATTTAGGGGGCCAAATGCACTGGACACCTTGGGGCTGTTTCATGAAACAGTCATAAGTCTAACTTCTTGGACATCCCATTGAAACGCGTGTTGTAGAGTTAACTTAAGACTTATGACAGTTTCGTGAAACGCAGCCCTTTTGTCTTAGTCTATAACATGGGAGAGTCTATGCATACAGGTGTTGTTATAAACTTCATCTGAAATGAAGGGCAATACCATACAGCTAACTGACATACAGCCAACTTTTGTCCGACAATGTTAGTTCCCTTTTCATAACCTTCAGTGCTTTTTGGTATGTTTTCTTTACACACAATGGAGATACACCTGCCCATATTTTATAGTATTGAACTATTGATACATTCTGTGTTACAGATAGCACCATGAAATTGTTTTGCAACAGTTGGACGCATTCTACCTGTAGGCCTCGTTAGTACCTGTCATAAATGTAATGGAATCTTTTAGTTTAGGTAAATATCTTAATATGACTGTTGCGCTTGACAGGTTTGGTGCATAGTTTCTTTTCTTTTCTTTTTCTTTTTCCTTTAGCAACAATTCAATTTCCTGCACTGAAAACTACCACTGACACTTTGCCTCAGCTCAACAACTGAATACGCTTACATACTGTTGCAAGCTAATTGTGACATCACAATAGAATCATAACAAGTATACTGTGATGTTACGCTAGCCACGTTGTACATGTAAAATATACTCCTAATTTGCACAGTGAAAAGCACTTTCATTTTGTGCATACTCAAAAATAGTGATAACACGTTGTGACTCTTATCAGCAAAACAAAAATGCACTATCACTGAACAGTACAAAAAACATTTCTTATCGGGTGATTGATGGGGAAACTACGCTTTATCACATAATTAACTTTTGACCAATCCTACAGTAAGATTCTTAGTTTATTCCATATATTATACCACATGAGACTTTTGATTTTGATCATTACTGAATCAGAAGGCCTGCACAACCTGATTTTCTTGTGAAATGTGGTTTGCTCTACCTTCTACATGACTAAAAATCTGGAAGGCCTGATTTTCATTCTCTTTAGGGTCTTTCTCTGAGTCAGATGGTTGCTTACTTCATACAAGCATACACATGTATGCTTTCTTAGCAGTCTGGTAAAATAACCAACCAACCAACCAACCACCCGTTTCTCTGCATACAACACAGTTCTATCTTCAGAACCTGGTTTAACCTTTAGCCAGATATACTTGGACAAACAATCTGTCAGTAACAATATACATCAACAAAGGAAGTTGTATCATATCCGAGATAACTTTACTTCCCTCTCAGCTCCCCAAACTAAAATAACATACCCTGCATTTGTAGTGCTACATTATGAGCCTAATGCATGAATACCGTTAAAGGGGGAACCCAATGCTGAAACAATGTTCCTTCATTTAAAAGAGCATGATGTTATTAGCAGAAAACCATCTGCCTAAAGTTTTAAAAAGACATGTTGCCAAGAAAAACCAAAAATATGGTAAGATTTCAGCCTATTTTTGGCCCCTCAGCTGTGTCCCAGTTTCAACTGGGTACCCACAATGACATCGTTGTGGTTACCTTGTCGCGCATTTCTAGAAAAATGTGCGCAAGGTATAATACATAATTGTACAGTCTAGCGTGCGCCACAACTGCAATGCGCAAAGCTGGGTAACCACATCTACGTCATACCTCATACTCAAATTTTTAAGTCAACCCTTGATTAATCAAAAATAATTTGCCAAAATGCATTGATTTCTATTGAAAAATCATCAAATGTTTAATGTTATTGTTCTTAGAATTCTATTCTCGATCATATATCCAAAACTAGATGAATCCTCGACCGTGCGCGGTGAAATTTATGCCTCCGCCATTGCCAGGTCAGAAATATATGGCACATTCATGGTGATTTTTTTTTAAAATTTTCATGTATACAATGACATCTTTGACCTTGACCTTTGACCCTGTGATCCCCAAATCTAATGACACCATCATGAGACCTTTCATATGCATACATGAGCCAAGTTTGAAGTTGAACCGTCACAGAATCAAGTTATCGCAAGAACAAGCGATTTTCATGTATATAATGACCTCTATGACCTTTGACCTTTGACCTCGAGACCCAAAAATCTAATCAGATCATTGCCCCTCCCATATGCATACATGAACCAAGTTTGAAGTTGATCCGTCAAATTGTTTTTGAGTTATCGCGAGAACGAACCATTTCTATGTACATAATGACCTCTATGACCTTTGACCTTTGACCTTGAGACCCCAAAATCTAATCAGATTATCAAACCTCCCATATGCAAACATGAACCAAGTTTGAAGTTGATCCGTCAAATGGTTGTTGAGTTATTGCGAGAATGAACCATTTCTTTGTACATAATGACCTCTATGACCTTTGACCCTCGACCATGAGACCCCCAAATCTAATCAGATAATTATCCCTCCTACATGTCCATACCTGCCAACCCGGAGAGCCAAGAAATAGGAAGAAATTTTCAAAAATAGGAACATTCCTGAATTTCCTATAAAATATTACAAACAAATTTGTACAGAAATAGGAACACATGGGTTGAAATAGCAATTTTCTGTTAAAAAAAATAGTAATATTCCTGTTCAATAGGAACAGTTTGCAGGTATGCATGTATAATCAACTCTTTGTTACTGAGTTTAATTTTTCAATACATTTATGATATCATTATATCAATCTTAAAATTCAATAATCTTCAAGTATTTTGTTGAAAGTTACCACACCAGTTTGAATCATGAAAACTTTTTTTGTACTGAAAATTACTTCACCAGATTGAATCATAAAAACTTTTGTGTATGTCTCTTTTGCTCTTGTCATTAATTTCTTATGATTTATTGATCAATTTCTAGTATAACTACTTTTGGAAGTTGTATGATTAGTGGCTTGGTTCCTGTATGGAGGTTTCTGGGAAGAACCAACTGCGTATGTGTCAGTCTCAATGAGATACTTTCCTCAATAGAAACTCCCTACATTGTCATAATTATTCATGTTATATTACATGCATTATCCTTAAGAACTCAATTAAATACTCCAAATAGCTCATTTAATCAACTTAGATGATTTACTTTATGCTCTATAATCAGACTATAATGTCTCCATGTTATTATTCAAATTATAGTAATTACATGTAGACTCTACTCAACTGAAATTAAGTGGCCAGCTGATACCCGAAATGATAAATACTGGTAGATACAAGTACTCCTACAGACCACTTGGCTACCATAGAACAGGACTCAATATTAGCAGGTGCCAAGGATACATGGGGCCCCTAAACTTTAGGTCCGGACCCCATAATTGAATAGTTTTAACACAATACATACAGAGCCCAGAATTTCAGTCCACACCCCCTAGCAAAAATTTAGTTTATTGACATCACATTTGGCAATACACTTGCACAAATGAAACTGCAATACACCACTATGCTGGGGAAGTAAATCTTGGTGGGTCACCATCTTATTAGCAGAGATTTCCCTAGTTTTAATGGGACATGATTTTTTTGTAGTACTGGTCATAATCCCAGCATTCAGATGAGGTCCTGTCACCTGGGAAAGTTTGAAGAGGTCTTTTAATTTTTAGGACCGACCGTCCACACTATCCTCAAATGGCTCCGCTTTCCGGAGACAATCTCAGCTGCGTGGTTTCAGCTGTGCATTACGTCACAATGCCACCACATTTCGCACATTTTGCTCAGATTTGATGGAAATAGCTGTGCAATATCAATTACGAGCCAAAAGTCACTTATTTGTCCCCCAAGATTTTGTCCCCAGACCCAACGTGTTTGGTGGGACCACCAGGAGAAGTCCTAGCGAGCGTCCACACTAAGGAATTGCCAGGGAAATTCCTAGACAGGACCTAGTCTGAATGCGGGAAAAGTCATGCCAACCCTATGGAATTACCCTAAGATATTAAATTATATGAATTTAAAGTTACAAAATTATTCGATGGTCACATATTTTGGATGAAATAAATCGATAAAAGTCATGCCATACAGGACATACTGCGCATAATTGCCCCAACACACTTCTATGAGTAGAACTCAAGGTCAGCTTTACCAGCACCAGCATGCAATTAAAGGAGAAGTCCAGACGATTTCATTAAAATTACACTATAAAGCTTAAAATTCAAGATAACAGATAATGCTACTTTCATTTATCAAAGTGATTTCTGTGATTTTTAAATACCGATTAAGTGTTCGTTTTTATTACTCCGAATAATTGAATTTTCCACCGAAACCCAAATATGGTCATTGGTCGCGTGATGTAGGCGATGCATTTGCACTGCGCATGCGCACTTATTCTCTGCACATTCTCTATGCAAAATGCCGAGATGTCTAGCTTTTGGGTGTACACCAGTTCTGTTCCTAAGAGAAGTTTTTTGCAATCCCGAATCCCCTGACGGACAGGGAGAGGTGTGCCCGATGGATTAATGATATTAGAACGGACAAATTCGACATCAAAACTTAATAATTTTCGTAGTAAATGAAAATGTGCGAACACCACTTCAAGCAGGGATGTTGGCAGGTGGCGGTGGGTAGGGTGTGGGTGTTCGAAGTGATGGGCTACAAGCCCACGAGAAATTGTAAGGTCTTCCCGTTGATTGAAATGGTCAGATTTAACAGTCTTTACAAATTCTGAGGCTAACAAGTAGGCACAAGAAGCATAAATAAAATCAGAAATGATATGACTGTAGATCTACTAAAATGCAGAAGAAAAAAAAAGGAACTATGGCAAGATATGAGATGACGAAACAAACAATGTTTACCTTTACCGCAGTGATTCACTCTCGCGCACGCACTATACTATCACTGCACTCGCATCATGCGCTATGCATGCCTAGCCTGCAGCAGTGCATCTGCTACATCACTGGGCCGGGGTGCGAACTGTATTGTGGATGAAAATGGGCTCGTACTAGAACTACTATTTATAAAAGTTAATTGTTGATTACTCTGTAATCCTAAGGTATGTTGTGTAAAGGAAGACATTTTCTAGCCGCTGAATTTTTTCTCTTTATGATCCATGCTTACAGAAATCACCTAGACTTCTCCTTTAACCTTACACAATTGCACTTGTTCACAATAATTACATAAATTATAAGTCACGGACAGAATGTACTTACAGGAAGGTTGATCATGAAACTGAAACTACACTCTATCTGACGGAAACTGCCTGTACATTATGTACCGTGCTAATTACGTATTTTATAACCACATACAGGGAGCCCTAGCTGTTTTAAACTTGGTATAAAGGACTTCTTGAGAAAGAAGTCAGAGTTTGGAGTTCCCTGATCTCCAATAAGGCTTGTTCACATATGAAGTGGCTTCCTCCCCCCATTTTTTTTTAGCACTTAAATGAATGGTATATGGGGGGGGGGGACAGCACAAAGGGGAAAAAATGTGGACCAATCAAATTCTCTTTAGTTTGCACAAAATATGACTTCACGAGTTTGTCAGCATAACTTCTTTGTGAAATCCTCTTTTATTCAAATCTGAACTATTACTGACACATCAATGCGCATCTCATTATCATAAGGGCACAGTACAAAAAAAGGGGAGATTTTCAGAAGGGGTTTGCTGCTGGATATCTGATTGAGCCTTTTAATAGCCCACCGGTAACATCTCAGTCATATCAATGGGGCTGACACCAAAAGGAGAACAGTTCTCAAAAACATAAAAATTATGGTAACCCAACTAGTTTTGAATCAGTTGGTCTGTAGCTGATGTGGAGTCACTTTGGGGCTGTGACTACAGCATTAATCGAGAGATCCCTGCTTCCTCAAGGAATTACATCGTAGCTCCCACTCTTACAACATGTAATAGTCTGAGACCCTGAGTGCATCTTCAAATGATCAAATAACAGATTAATTCTTCAACTCCTTAAGATAATAAAAGGTGATCATGAATTACAATGTGTACTTGAGTTGTTGTAAACTGGAAAAATTTCCCCTGATGAGAAACACTAAGATGGGCTCATGATGACAGGCCTAGTTAGCAGCCAAGCCACAGTACATCTACATGTAGGTACTTGAACATGATGAAAAGGTCACTTCTGGTAACCTTTGTGTAATCAGTCATGATTTCCTGATACAAAAAATTTTATGACAATAACATGGACTTGACTTCTTCAAAACTATTGTAAACATTTCCTTCTCTATAATTTGAAAGAATAACAGTTATCCCCGGTCCCCATGGGTGTCTTGACTTTGTTCCTGTACAAGGACAGGTCTGTTCAGACTCCAGGCTGCAAAGTGAAATGATATCCTTTTCATAATGCACTCAAACTTTAACCAGAGTAAAGCCAGTAGATTGATGGCCTACAAGTAAGAAATCTACAGCTGGGACCAGCCCACATGACCAACCATGTTGGTCTGGTGAAACCTTAGACAAATTGCCATAAGACCTGAAACATGGACATGTCTGTCTCAGGAGCTAGTTGGTCTCACAGGGCATCAGTCTTGAGGACCTTCTGACACTTTTTCAGAAGGCCCAAGAGATCAACATTGTTGGTCCAGTGGGATGTCAGTCTCAAGGGCCTGCAGCCACTTTAACCAAATTGGTGTTGAAATGCAACTACATTTTGATTCCCATTCAAGGAAAGGTCTTGCAGAACAGCTTATCTTATAACTCAGTCTGTCAGTGTTGTATATAAGACCGAGACAAGGATATTGTGACCCCACCCCCCCCCCCCCCCCCCCTCCAAAAAAACCTAACAACAACAGGAACTAGACATCTTGCAAAAAAAAAGCACTTCAGGATACAAAAAGGATTCCAGACCTACAATTTGCAGAAGGAAGTATTCTGGTTCTCACAGCCCACTTCATGAACTAGTTCTATTTATGAAATCATGAGTTTTACAACAGCATCCTGTCTCATGTTACGCTGAAACTATGGCTTGCTTTTTCACTTGAAATCTTGAAACATGGATCCAGATGTAGGTTGTCTCTTTGAATGTGCATTGGCTAGGGGTAAAAAAAAGACAAATCACTACCAAGCTACATGCAAGTTGCATCGGACAAGCCTATTCACTGTGTTTTACTATGCATCAAATTAACTGACAGTAATTATTGGTATTCATACATGCAGAATGGCCTATTTAACCTCTTTTGTAAGTTTGGGGGAGCGAATCAGCTTCACGGAACCCTGTCCATTTCTAATTCTCCTAATAATCTCTCTGTAGTTTCAGAAGACCGAAACCCTTTGACTACTGAATTCTCTATTTCCCATAGGCTTTATGTTTATCCCATTTTCAAGTAACAAAATGAGATTTTTTAAAATCATAACAATGTTAACCAATGTCTTTAAACTGTTAAACACAGGACTACTATGTGTTACAAGGTCCAATCATAGCTGATGATCTCATGCTTACCATGAGGACACGAGTGCAAAAGCAGACATTAATTGCACAATGTACTTTCAGGTTCCACTTCCAAGGAAAGAAAGGGCCTTTCATTTCTTCTTTCTATTGCTGCTAACTGATCAATTCCAACAAATTAAAACCAAACTAGCGCAGTGGAGTATTTAGTACACTAAAGTATATTGACATAGTAGCTATTTATCTAATATTAATATATATATAAATTTCGTAATGCCAGAGCACTCACCTTCTCTAACCATCAAGTGTGGAAGGTTTGGAAGGATTACAAATTATTTGAAGACCACTTTCTGGATAATTTTTCATATTTTGTTACTGCCATTTACACTGCATTTTTCATCAAAATGATACCATACCTGGGGTTAAGAGACTAGTGAGGCAACAGACTGAACATTTAGACCAATGCTAGTGTTAAAAGAAATAACTGCAGAAAAGATGACAAAACAGGCAGTGAAAATATGCAAGATGTTTAATATGGGACTTCATCTGCTTAAGTGCAAATTACATGTTTGTTCCACCTGTGACATCACACATCTCAGCAGCATTCGGAGAACTCTTCTGGTGCTATGTCGGGGCGGTAATTTACTGTTTCATAACTGATAATAATCATTACCTCAAATGTTCCCAAGCATTTAATTTTGACAACCTTGTCCAATCTTAGCTTCACAAATGCCAAAAATGAAAATCAAGTCAGTTTTCAAAATCACTGAATATGTAATTTAACGATAATGGAACAAAAAAATGGTTATTGTCTGGTGCAAATGCAAGCATGTCATCCTCAATCAACATAGTTCAGACACTGTGTAGGCTCTTGATTTTCCAACTAAAACTGGTTTGTGACAGCAAGCATCACAACAAACTAACTTCTAGAATAAGACAAGGTCTTTACCCTACACTTCAACACAACTCCATGTCCACCATCAACCAATCACATTACTTGTCAGTTACAGATCAATTTCAACAGAAATACCAGAGAAACTTTACACCATTCACTACAACTTATTTCATTTGAAATCTCTGTACAGCAAAAATTTATCAAATAGTTCTGATGATTTGATAATGATGACGGACACTGTAATCCAATGCTTCAGTGAAACCAATACCTAATTTTCACTATTAAACTGTAGTATTGACATCTAGTCTAGTTGACAGACCGTTATGACGGTACTGTACCTGTTTCTGTAACAGCTGCTTTGTGGTTCATTTTCTATACAAAAAAATTCTGAACTTCAGCACTAAATACTACATAGCCAACAACTCCTTAACCTTACCTAATTTCAACCCTAATCCTTACCCTAACTCTTTGGCAAAAGAACAACATGCACATATCAGACTATCTGACCTCACAAACACTACATGATTTAAAGCATTATCCCATGATCTGGAAAAAGAATTATCCAAAGTTATCAGGTAATATCCGGTATTTTAGATCCATGATTTGAAAGATGGAATTGGTAACCATTCAAACCCATTTGCCTTAACACATTCATGACAGGAATTATTTAAAACCTAATTTGATCAGCTTTTATTCTTCAAATTGGCAACACCAACATATTTATTTTGCTGCTACATTTTTTAAATAAAATGTCATGTATCTGAAATGAATATAAATTGACAGAAATTATGATGAGAAGTCAAAAAGTTGCCAATTTACAGGGGAAAACGCTGATTTTAAACTTTCTATCACAATGCCAATTTAAGGATTTTAATGCTTATTTTCCTTGAAAAAATTTTCAGCATCAAACAACGACTATTGACGCAACCAAAATGGGAACAGTTTGTGTAGAATTTTTTGCTCTTTCTGCTCATGTATTTGGTATGATTTTTAGGGCTTTGCATCAAAAGATATTAGGCCAAACCACAAAATGTGGAAAATCGAAAATCATCAAAGTTTTAATGCTATTCTTCTTAGAATTCTATTCTCGATCATATATCAAAAAAAATTTTACCATTGTGTAATCACTTTAATACAAAGCTAGAATTTCAGACTACCAGTACAAAGTCTGCCAAGTAGACCTATTCAAATTTCAAGCTGAGCTGCAAATAGTCTAAATTTGAGCGATAATACCAATCACTGTTAGGTCTCTAACAAGTCAATTTATGACGTGAGGGAATTTTGCAAAGGCGTGTCCAGTTGACAGCAAATCGTAAGATGACCTGTCAAGAGAACTAGGGCTCAAAACAACCTTTCCATCTTCAGAAATAGCCTAAATTTCATTGGAAAAATAAAATACCAATTACAAAATATTATTTTATCATTCTCCATATAATAATCTACAACATATCATTTGAATTAAAGTGGCTCCCAAACCATTATTACAACTTCACTGTTATTGACATGATACATGTAAGTACAAAATTATTAAAATAAATGTCTTCACATGTACATATTTCATATTTTTCTATCATTCCATATTTTCCTGAATAAGAATAAAGCCAAGCAGCCAACATACTTTTTCCTTGAAATTCTTCCAAATGTTGGGAAATAATGAGGATAAAAGAAAATTTGCTAACATGATGAACTGCTTATTTAAAATATAAACACATTCAAACACATGTACATGTACATGAACATGTACATCACAATCAAGCTTAATCATAATTGCTTCTTGATCTGAAATGAATACAATTCCTCCAACAAACGATCTCCTTAATTGCATCAGACATCGCTTCAAGATCATATACTCTAGAGATTGAAAATCGTATCCGATAAGATCTCCTCCTAATGTGCCCACGCTCCTATCCATCTCCCTAAAGATCGCATCAATTAGACACACTGAGATACAATTACAATGATGAGCATTGTTCTGCTTCAATGCAGGACTCATTGAGCAAACATAGAAGGTGGGTAATTGCGTAAAGTCGGAAAGCAAGATACCTACTCCAAGAAATTCCCTAGGTGAGAGATATCATATTCATGTTTCCTTTCCTGATGGAATATCATATATCATACAAAAAATGATGTCGATTCTGTTATAAAGTTCTCAAGGAAGCATTTTCAATATCTTGATACATGTAAAACAAAGTGCAAAACAGATGGCTAAAGGTAAATATAGAAACGTGTTGCCTTGCAATTTAAAGGCCTCAGTGTACTTGTTACAATTCTATTTCTATATTACACATTTTCCATAGCCCTTAACCCGAGTTATCTCAGGCTAAGTGTTTACGGGGTTAAAAGTGATGCAATGTCCGTCCCCCCCCCCCATCTCACTCTCTCCATTTTCATCCACCTGTCTCTCATTCTTCATCCTCCTTGGGTTCTCTCTCTATCTCCCCCCCCCCCCCCCTCTTATTCTGTACCTTCTGATAGATCCACTTGTTCAGTTACATGCATTTCTTGTGATACATGAACTTTTCTTGGGATAAGTTCATCAGACAACAGTTGCCCAGTCATAAGGAAATAAATTCATCCATAATCAGCACATCTATATGGTCGCACATAAAAGATACAGAAATTACTTTTTATAATTTGATCTTGAAATTTTTAAATATATTTTTGTAATCTGTTCATATCAATAGACAGATCCTTTGCTTACTACATGGTAGAGTACCAATGCAACTTTTGACACTCCCTTGTACAATAATCAAGGTGGTTGACTCTGGAAAATCAAGATACATGTAGCTAGTAGCATTACTACAAATTCATATGAATACCTTTTGTTGTTTTTTAAGAAGTTTTGCATGATAAAAAACGTTCACGAGCCATGTGTTATCTTTGGTCTGTACACTGTACTACCTTTAACACCCAACGCTGTAAATCTGCTTATATTGCAGGATTTCCGTCTCTTGCTGGAACACGGCTCAGGATATTTCCTGCTGATTAGTTCAGGTTTTTCCTCTCTAAACCCTAAAAAACTGTACATAATCTCTACCACAAGGATACAACAATCTTGCTCAAATCTCATGTATAACAAATGGTAATGAAGTTTATGTTGTTATACAGAAGCTTGATTTCTGAGAAAGATTAAGAATAATGAGTTTCCCCACTCTTTCATGTGATTTGGGAAGAAAACCGTAGTAGCATATTGGGGAGAGTGATTTCAAATAAAGACAGTTATTTTCTGTTTAAATCAAATTCATCCTGTCTTTCATTCACTCGGTCCTGTACTGAGAAATCAACTCTGTCATACTGAAAAGCCCATGCACTGCACACAGAATGGGTATGAGGGACTACATGTAAAAGTTCAGGCCAAACACTTGAACTGTTTCTTCAACTTTCTTGTCATATTTGAATATTAGGGCGTTTGTAGCAGAATCCTTTTCAGCGGGTATTTCAACTACAAGAAAAATGTAGATCCTAATATTCAAATCTCACATTCTGATATTTGTGTATATTAAAGGAACTGTCACTTTTATGCAAGAGTATGACCCAATAATACAACCGCTGCACCCATGCACTTGTCAATGGATATCGAGAACGTGAGAGGAATGCGATTTCTACTTCCTTTCCTCATGAGCACTCACCACCGCTACATGTACTTAATGGGAGAAACAAATTTACATTTTATTTAGACACGATTTGTGGATGGAAAAATGGGAATGATACATAGAATTAGTGTTGAAAAAGGATGAAAAGTTCCATCACTGCCTCTATGTGTACATAAATTATTTGAGTCACTGTATGTCCAATTCTAATTTAATTTTCATAATAATGAACTGCCTACCAAAAAGCTCAGATATATAGGTCTGCTTATGAGATGTTCCAGAAGGCATTTTCTGAAAGTAATCCATAGTTCATGATTATCATTGCTGCAAATTTCATGCCCTCATTCAATATTTTTGCTACAATCTAGTGCACAGTAAAACTATGTAGAGGAACATTGATATTTGAATAATGATGTAGGGTACTTGTAATTAAAGTGTTTTTAGTCTAATGGGATTTATGTATTTACATGTAGGTGATGATTGGGCATAAATTGAATTAACTAAAAAAATATAGCTGAAAGTGGAAAATTATTTTAATATCTCCATTTTTATACTAAATCATGCTTTCTTTAGTTTAAATCACCATAAAGATGGCAAAAATGATTTATAACTGCTAGAGCATCGAATCATGCATTGCCAACGAACACCTTTGAATTATTTATCCTCTCTGAACACAGATTCTCTGAAGGTCATACAATTTTAGTTCCAAATATTGACATCTCACCTGCTTATAGCTAAAAAAATTTGGCTACCTGCAAGAAAGTCTTAAATGCCATCACGATACATGGCTGTTATAGTCTTTTTGCGGGCAGGTGACAACATGCAAGGTTTGATTTACATTGTGATCAGCGCTTAATTTGACCTTCTCTTAATAATTCATACACACCTCCAGTTTTCATTCAATTCATTATTCCAACATCAGTCAAGGGCTATATCCCGTGGCTGATTGATTCTGTTTGAAGGACCATCATTACCCCTTGATTACAGCCATAGACCACATGCAGCAAGTGCTGTTTGGAAAGCCAGGATATTTATTACCTCTTATGAATAAAAAGACAAAACTTCCAGATGAAGTGAGTTCTAGTCATGTGATCACATGATTGCATTTTGAAAGAAAGTGTCAAGGATTCATTTAGTAAATAAAGAATGATTGTGTATCACATGGATCTGGAATAATCAAAATGATAACAAATGGACACAATTTTGCTGGAAATCGTAAACTATGAATTGGACAAACAAATGACTTCAAAATCTGCTCCACAACTTCAGATCTTGTCCAGAAATGGAGTATGTGACAAAGCCACTCATATTCTTCTTAATTTTCCTGTTTTTCTGCCCTCTCTGTATTGTAGCATACTTTACATCTTGAGGGGTGGGTCTGACGGACCAAAAATAGAACCGCAGGAATGCTCATGAATATTGAAAGCCACTCTCTCTACCCACAGACCTACTACTGTATGAAGTCCAGCTATGCTCTTGTTTACTCTCTCTCTATCTCTCTCTCTCTCTATCTCTCTCTCTCTCTATCTCTCTCTCTCTCTATCTCTCTCTCTCTCTCTCTACCTGTCAACATATGAACCATGGTAATCTAATATTTCTGCTGGATGAGATACGGTCTGTTTTCCCTTGAATTGCTTTAATAGCAACCTGTTGTATATCTCAGTGGCACCAGGCGATTCCTCCTGCTGTTTAGCATTCAGATACTTAGTGGCCTGGCAGTTAGCACACAAAACATGTCCATTAGGACACGTTTCCTAAAGACCGAAAAAGGGGCGTTATATACTGCGGGTGGTGGGGGATGGAGGGAATAGGCTAACAGAGGGAGGTGAGAGGAGGAAGGGAAGGAGTGGGCAAGTTAAAAGGGGGGGGGGGTAGGAATTTGGGGTTGGTTTAGAGAAAGTACGGCCATCTCTTTGAAGGAGTGTTTAAGAAATAATGCTTTCTATTCTCTGCTGGTCCCACGCTTCCCATCTCCCTCCTCATCTTCTGTTATCACATGTTACTCCTCCCATCCCATCACTTTACTAATTCCTTCAGGATTAGCTGTTTGTACAGTGTGTTCCCACAACTGAAATCATAAACTTACATGCACATGTAATCCCTTTTATATATCATAAATTCAATTACCTCACATATCTTTGTTTACTTGATACCTAATAAATCAACAATGTGAATATCGACATGTACATTGTATCAGTCCGGACAGCCTAGCTCTGTCAATAATCATTCCATCCCATGAGTGATCAATCAGTGATGTCACAAATGATGTAGGCTACAAATGCATTTGATTAGGCATCCTGCATGTATCCCATAGTCAGTACTAGATGAATCCTCGATCGTGCCTCCGCCATTGCCAGATCGAAAATATAAGGCACATTCATGTTGATTTATTTTCCTTAATACAATGACATCTTTGACCTTCACCTTTGACCTTTTGACCCCCAAATCTAATCAGATCATTGTCCCTCCCATATGCATACGAGACAAGTTTGAAGTTGATCCGTCAAATAGTTATTGAGTTATCGCGAGAATGTAACATTTCTATGTCCATAATGACCTCTATGACCTTTGACCTTTGACCTTGAGACCCCAAAATATAATCAGATCATTATCCCTCCCATATGCATACATGAGCCAAGTTTGAAGTTAATCGTCAAATGGTTGTGTAGTTATCGCGAGTATGTACCATTTCTATGTACATAATGACTTCTATGACCTTTGACCTTTGACCTTGAGACCCTCAAATCTACTCAGATCATTGTCCCTTCCCATATTCACACATGAGCCAAGTATGAAGTTGATCCGTCAAATGGTTATTGAGTTATTGCGAGAACGAACCATTTCTATGTACATAATGACCTCTATGACCTTTGACCTTTGACCTTGAGACCCCAAAATCTTATCAGATCATTGTCTCTCCCATATGCATACATGAGCCAAGTTTGAAGTTGATCCATCAAACGGTTCTTAAGTTATCGCGTGAACGAAAACGGGACAGACGGACGGACGGACGGATGGACAAACAACCCGAAAACATAATGCCTACCATGGTTCTCGCCAGTACATAACACCCATGGTTCCAATGCCATGCGTAAAGGGTTTCAGACAAAGAAGAACCATGTGTGAAATTGCTGCACCATGCATGGCAAAAAGGGTAAAAAAATATTGGAGTATATATTCCTAACAATAATGGTAAATGTCACAGATTGTTTTGCTTTTTGGCAATGTATTTTTACTTTTATGCCATTAGTAGACAACTCCTGCTTTACCAAGAAGTATTTTTCATCCTTTTACTATAGCATATACTGCCACCACATCTAACTTTAGGTGTTATTCCGTAAAACTTCCGAAACTTCCACGCTTTGCGCAGAGTGGGAACCGTGTGTGGATTTTTTTTCTAGTGAGAACACTGATGCCTACAGTGGGCGGAGGCATAAAAATATCATCATGTACATATAACTAGTAATAGTGATAAAAATAATACTAGCATAAAACTAAAGGTACTCTTTATTTTTACAATTGTGGTATCAAAAGGTGGAATTGAAGGGGTCACTAAAAAAAATTCCAGACCAATAATTTTCTTATTTGGATGCATCAGCTTCATATGTGTGAGAATGTAATGTATCGTCTTTCCTCTGTAACACTGTATACATATATTGGTGTGTTTTTTGTTGTGTTTGGGGGAGGATTGGTTTTGGTTTTTTTTTTTTTTTTGTTTTGTTTTTTTTTTTAAAGATTTTTTTGTCTTCTTTTGTTTTATCTAGTGTGGTTTTTGGTGGATTATTTTTGTTTTTGTTTGGGGGGGGGGGTTGTTTTTTAGAATTCATCCATTATCAAAGCATATATTGCATCTACAGGAAAAGCTGAATTGCTAAATTAATCACGACCTTTATAACAGTTTCAGATTTAGAACTGAGATATTGCTTATACCATGTTCATAACTCTAAAAATATTGAAAACAGGAATTTCCGACAGAGAGCAGTAGTCAAAGGGCCAAAAACATCTATTAGAGAAAGGCAGATTTGATGCACCTTTTTTTGGCCTTCAGCACCTCAAGCAATAATTTGTGAAGCCTTCACAAAAATATATTCCTGTAATAAGGAGTCACTTACTGTCCTACATGTATTTCTCTGCCCACACAATTAACATAATTGATTAAAGCAATTGCACAAAATCTAAAAATGTTAAGTGAACTGTTCATTCCTAAAAATATCAAATAAAGCAACAATAATTATTGCAAATTACGAGAGCAATTTCAATGTTCAGTACTCTATTTTACTAAAGCAGCCTACAAAATTGACTTTTGCATTATGCAATAGACTGCACACAAAAATATTGCCTTAGATTGATTTCTTAAAAGTCTTTGTTAATGCACTACGTTCATAAATATTTATCATCACAATTGGAAGAAAGCACAGATTGACATCAATTAAAGATCAAGAATTATATATCATTATCTACTAGATTCAATTATCATGAGAACAAGGATAATTTATGGTCTAGGGACTTGAACTAATAATTAGGGTGCTGTTTCTTTGATTAGTGAGTGGCCAAGGATAATTATCACCACACTAAAGGGACACAGTATTAGCTCGTTAAACCAGGCCTGTGTCAACAGGGATAGTGTGTAATGAGTCTGGGGGTGTATCCACACTAGTCCAATTCTTCAGGGATGCAGGACTGAGCACTCAAGTTACAAACCCAAACAGGAAAAATAAACTTTTATTATTCATTTTAACTTTAATTGAAAAAGTACAGGCTGCAAATCAATTCTCTGAAACTTTCAACTTGTTTTTCAAATACTTTTCAATACATTTAGATATAGCTACCTGCATTTACAAACAAACAATGGAAAAATTGCGATGTTGATAAACAAAGGTAATTACATGTATAAGCCTACTATTTTCACACAATAATCTGCAAAAAATCAATTTGTCAAAAAAAAGAGCTTATTTAAATTTTACACTAAAAAAAAAGGAGAAATAATGTTATTTTTCAACATGCTTGCTCAGCCAATTTCAAATAGATTTGTGCATTTATGTAATGCAACCACCTTTTCTTTTCAAAAGTTTGAAGAACATTTAAGAATAGCTGATTATTACTGAATAAAGTATAAGTGGTCTTCACCAAAGCAAGGGATAAATACGGTGTAAACAACTCCATGGTGTCTACATTTGATGTGGAGCTTGCTGAATGGAAACCAAGTGATGAAGAGTCAACATATCACACACCATGTCATTGTCTAATTGAGATATGGCAACGGGTGAGAGATCTTGCCTTGGTATCGGATGTGCACAATGAAGACAACAGCTAAATTCAAACGGAAATTCAACTTGTATGCTGCAATTTATTCCCCATTCCTTAATATTTAATTTGATATACATGTAAATATGTCTACCATGCAGGGAAATTTCTTTTTGATATACCATGAATGGAAGCAATTTTATTCTCTCTTTTTTTTTCTTTTTTTCTTTTTTTTTAAAGGAAGGAAGGTTTGATACTTAGTGAAAAAATTAGGTTGTGTCCAGGAGTGGCCAATTTGAAAAGAGATCAGCTGCAACCTGATTACCAGTGAAATGACATGACAAAATATAATGCAATTTCCTCCAAACATCCAACAAATTAATGCAATTTCAATATCCACTGTATCTGAACAATCAAAGATCTTGGCACCTATATCATTTTGACCTCTGATATATAAAATTTATTTTTTTCCACAATTTACAGATATATTTGTTTGGCAATATACCTCATAATTATGCCATAAGCGGACAACTGTTGAACACTAACTGATTCTGTCTGTTCATCATTAATATCTGCAGCCCAAACTACAGATAGATGTGCATTTTCAATACTCATTAAATCTACAGTATTATGTCATCAAATTTTACATACAAATACTGTACAGTATACATTTACTTCAAATGCACATCTTGTCGAATTACAGCTTTTCTATAGATAATTTCTTCAATAAATTCACTCTTCGTTATCCAATACACAACTTTTACTTTTTGAATACCAGCACATTTAACAACAGAGCTATCTTTGAGCAGATCATTTTACAACAAACTTGATGGTAGATTCCTATCACATCTCAAACTATTATATACTCAAAGCATGTCCCCTTGTGTATAGATATATGCATATTTCTTCAAGGGCTCCAGCGTAGGCTATGGAGAAACACAGTATTAGGAAAGAGTGTACACGACATGAAATGGCATACACACATGTAACTATGCAAGAGCTTACTTTTACTTCCTGATAGAGAATGGCTATCAACATGTATGTTTAGTGAAGCAATGGTCAATGGAACACTTAAGAACATGAGTGTGACTTTAAAGTCAGAATTGGCTTGACTGACCGATTGTTAGTTGATTGACTGACTAATTTATTCATTCATTCATTCATTCATTTTAACTGTACAGGCTTAGTGGCAAAAATGAATTTAACAAGAAATTGATCAAATAGCCTCACACTGTGCCAGTTGCTTTATTTACAGATACATGTAAAATCGTATGATATTCATGACTTCCGGTGAATTTTTGTGTAAATAACTGAAAGGAACACTTCAACACAATATAATCAAGGAGTGGACTCTGAGAACTCCTTGATTTAATGGCTATCGTACATTCTGAATTACGCTAAGACTTGCTCGTCCTAAACATTTAAAAGGCTGCCAGCATAATAATCACAACTTTTCATTGAGCATGCAGACAGATCCAGTACTGCATTTTGACACATGCAGGCACTTATTCTTGGAATTTTTATATCAGTGACCCAAGAGCAAAATAGTTTTCACTTTCATTTGTCTAATATTCAACTTCAAAAAACACCATGAAGTGGTAACTTACATAGCATTTTGCATGCTAAATGGCCACCAATAGTGGCTCTATTTATTTACAATGTACACTGTATGCCTCCATGTACCTCCATGCCCATGCCAATAAAATAATACCGGGTACATGTACATGTAGTCTCTAGGCTAATGCAGTGAAATTTTCAAATTGTTATCAAAAACTGTTTTTAAAGTTTGTAATTTTCAGCCCCCCCCCCCCCCCCCCCCCCACCTACACTACAACCTCTTAGTCCCTGACAATCCCTTTTTCTTATCTTTTTTTAAACCATTGTATTACAATGTAGGCTGTATACACAGTACACAATAAAGACTTATGCATTGCCTGTTGTTACATGTAAATTTATGAGATTAATTAAGAACAGTACACTGGATTAATGTAAACAAAACAAGAGTTAAATGTTTGTATATTTTACCATTAGCACACATGTAGGTGTTGCTCTATCAATATGAATAGGTGAACAACTGATCATATTTGTAGATAAGCAAAGAAAAAAAATTAATTCTCTTTAATGCATACGTGCATCATACAGTTCAGGATATGCCAACTGCTTTTTTCTTTAAAGCAGAGGTTCAGTAGTGGGAAAGAGGACGCTTTGGAGATTTAACTACATGTACTTTGGCAGCTGGAATGAAAATTACAACATGTATTGATGTAAAGTGATTAATTTCAAACATAGGTGACATCTTTTGAGAAAAAATGGTTCAGAAATGGCTAAAATATCAAAGAAATCAACATTGAGTTTTGCACGCGGGAATTATACTTTACTCATACACGTGTAAGCAATGGGATTTCCGTTAACATGACATGCTGTGCGTGCAGCAGTCAGGGTGAGTGGCCCTAGCATAGCGCAGAAGGTAACGGTTGATATGTGATCATTTAAATTATTTTACTGAAAGTCAAATGAAATCATGAGTGGAATACCAGGTAATCTCCCACATATATCTTTTTTCATCCAAGCCGGACAATATGAGACTATTTTTAATTAGTTTCATGCTAATTTTCTTTTTGCTACCACTACTGGTCATTACCTTTAAAGAGGCATTCAATGACATCCCTACATGTACGTTACAATGAAATCAAACAAATTTTGAACAAACATTAACTGAAATGAATATTTGAAACCATTTCTTCAAGCTCTCAAAAGTCCGATGTGCACTGGTTATTGATTCAGTTTTTAATTACTACAGTACTTTGAAAATTAATCTCATACAATTTTCTATATGCTCATAGTTTTCAAGAGGCAGTGGGCATTGAAAATCAATAACAGGAAATACAAAGTCTAACAGATACTCATCCAACTCTACAAATAACTTATACATGTCTGAAGTTTACATTATCTGGAGTACTTGTGTTATGATACATGTATGTACAGCTGCCACTTGAAAACTAATAGACCATGGCTGCATTTCTCAAAACCGTCATAAAGTACATGTACATGTAACTTTTTGAACATCCCATTGCAGGGCTGCCAACATTGGATGATAGTTGAGAGTGAGATTATACGAGAAGCGAAGTGCGAGGAAGCGAAGCGAGGGAGTGGGGGAGGGTTTGGGACGGGGGCGACCCCCCCCCCCTCCTACGGTGTGGAGCTTTTTTATTTTTCAAGGTGAAATTGTATGATCTGGTGCATACTTTATAGAGCATTTTAACATATACCTAAAGGCATTATGAAGAGAGCAAATTATACAATTTTACATGCAAAGAAAATGATAAACACGGAATACCCACTTGTTGAAAAAATGCCAACCATGTGTTTATTTGGTTCCCTTCTCTGTTTGACCCAGGTTTTGGATGTAGGTACTCTTGGGTGCAGATGATGGGAAGATGCAACAAGCAAGCATCCACATAGAGAATTTATTGTATCAAGCCTCCTCTGTTCCCATCTTCATTGTTATTATGGTTGAAAGTGTTCCATATGAACATAAAGAATTCATTGTGCGTATACGGTATGGTACGGGCCGGTCATGTCAGGGTATCGATGCATAGGATAATATAGCCAGTGCTTCCTAAATTCTTGAGTTGGTCGCCATTTTATTGAAATCTATCATTTTTTATTATTATATTAAGTTATTTCAGATTCGTGCATGAGAAATTTCATGATTAGCGTGAGAGCGTGAGAAATGGGTGAAATGCGCGAGTCTCACGCTCAATGCGTGAGTGTTGGCAGCCCTGCCATTGAAATGTGTAATTTAGAATTAGCACGCATTTCAATGGAATGTCCATGAACTTACATGTAGACTTGTATGACAGTTTCAAGAAACCCAGCCCAGTTTACTAATGTTCTCGAATTTTAATATGCATGTTTCTCTCCAGAACCCTTGGTTACAAACTACTGTATTCATTCAGTTCACCTGTTATGCACTACGGCATATAATTCCAGCTTGCAGTATATAGTTCATAATAATTTAAGGCAAGCCTCTAGCAAGCTTAATACTGTTTTCACACTGCCGAAACGGAATATCCATGCCGTTATATTTCATGACGCTTCACTTTCAAAACGCTTCCAAAACGCTTCTGGTTTCTGTTCACACTGAACCAATGAAGTCCGTTTTGAGCGAAAGCGTAATATTACGGTGCACATGAGAGAGTGCGGAAATACGTCATTACCCACCATGCATTTTGCTATCTCTAGCTATATAAGCGCGCGGTATACAAACACCCAACGTATACGTAAACAAGTCTAAAGAGCTGATCATTCTCGCTGGATCAAAATTAGTAAACTTAAATTTTTTTGTTTTATTTGATATATGTAACAAAACAAATCAGTTATTCAGAATAAAATGTATAATTATTACTTAACTTATTGCAATTTGTTTAAATTTACTGAATAATTATTTTTTTCATTTGTACAATGTAAGTATAGTTTAATTTTTAAACTCATGTACGAATGCTAACGCGTTTGTTTTTTCATACATGATTCGCGTCCATGCAGCTAGTAGCGTCAAACGTACGCTGCACTGCCATGCCGATCCATGCAGCTTTCACTCGTTTCCCGCATTTTCCAGGTTTTTGGTGGGAACCTGGTTGACCTTTGACATTTCATTCCGCTTTATTTCCTTTTTTCTGTACATACCAAAAAATAAAGCGTCATATTTGGAATATTCCGTTTTCAAAACACCTCAAAACCTAGTGATAGACCTCACATGTAGATTGCGGAATATTTAATTCCGTTTTCAAATATGACGCTTTGCCGAGTGTTCATACCAAAGCGTTTTTTTAAAAAAAACGCTTTTATTCCGTTATATTTGTTTGGTGTAAAAGTGGTATTAAATGCATAATTGATGATAACTGCACCTCTACAAGTATAATATGGTATGTACAGTGTAAAAGGAAATTAAAGTCATAAGATGATTGGAAAATTTATCGCATTCTAAGTGAATTTCCACTCAATGTCAATGGAATTTTATCGGGTACAATATAATGTATACCTGCAGCTATCTTCTCACTTTGTCTATCTAGGGGAAATCTTTTTAAATCGGTATCAAGAACAACAAAAATAAAAAATCTGAAAAAACTTATTGGTCGACAGTTACTGAACAGTGACTTCAAATTCATTTACCTGGTACTCTACTAACAAAAATGTAAAGATTCCTCAAGCATATGTTGTAGACTCAGAAAATACATACTGGTGCACAAAATAATGAAAACTTGCTGAAATCGACCGACTTGTGAAATGCCGGCTTGCATTGCTAAACTAGTATACAACAGGGAGGGGGAATGTATTTCAAATCCAAGTTGTACATGTACTATTAGAACTAAAAAACATCATGTTTACTTTGCTACTAACCAAAAATAATCAACTAAGTTCTGCAATGTATGCTACACTGTACTGTATACTGCATTCTGTATAAGGCTAGCTTCGCAGATTATTAGAATTGGAAGAAACTACTGAATGGGCATTTTTCAGTGGGAAACATATTTCCATCACTATTTTTAGTAGATTACTATGACTGCCCCCTTACAAGGAAACTGCAAAATTAGAAAAACTATGATGTGCAGTACGCATCCCTTCAGGGAAATGACCTCCCCTTTCAATAAACCAAAACAATTTTGATGACTACAAAGTAGATTCTCTGCTCTTACAACCACACAGAAGATTCCACGAAAGACAAACGGCTCTAATCGAGCTCCAATTAAGAAACCGTCCAATAGCATGGACACTCCAAATACCTAATTATAGTATCATTTGAAGTAAGTAGTTTGCAGTAATTGACCAACCGATGGTATATTATAGGGATGCATGGTTGCTCATTGAGTGATAGGGGCCATGGTGTACTTTCTGCCTATGACAGGTTGTACAATGTACATGTATAAAGGACAGGTTTGTGTCTACCTGTACAATCATGTGGCATTGTTTTGTTTGTTTTTCTTTAGCTATTCTTTATATGGCATGCATGCTTATCATCTGTTTTGTTTTTTTGTGTGATTATTTGATGTTTCATTTTGCTATTATGTTTTGTTATGTTTAAACTTGAGAATGATCCTTAATGTTTGGATTGAAATCAATAAATTGTTTAATTTGAATTTGAATTTGTGCCAAGGAGGGAAAGGAGACTGGGGGATGGGCGAGGAGTGGGGGATGGAGATGGGGGGGGGGGGGGGAGGGGATAGGAGTAGGAAAGGAAGAAGAAGGAATCAGAAGAGGGGGTTAGAAGGAGGGACAAAAGAAAAGTGGGAGGGGGTAGGGTTACTGTAGGGAGGAGAGGATGGGTGAAGAATGGGAACGGGGGTATGGTACGAGGAATAAGAACAAGAAAGGAACCTTACTGCTATTCAAATACCACATGTAATTTCTATGAATAGATCAAGTCTCCAATAATGTTTACAGTACTTGAAAGGGGTGCTGTGTAACACTGCTTTAACCTGTCGAGCAAGATTTGATTTCAGTATCAGACATATTTTCCAGACTCTAGCCCCAGTTACCTCTGGGTAAGTATTCAACAAGATAATAGTAACTGTATTCATTTCTTACAATGTATAAGGTTTATACATGCACATACTAATCTCCTACTGTAAATCTATCATTTTTCTTGCCTTTTTTCAGTCACCAATGTTGATAGAAGAAGAAAACATTCCAAACTTATGAGCAGTAACCACACATCCAGTTTTAAAGTTGTTTCAAAATTCTCCTTGGTTCAACTCATACGTAAATATTGCGGGGAAAATCAATTTTTTTGCCAGGAAGTCAAGTTATGAGTACATGACATTTCCGTGTAATCGTAAACAAATTCTTTGGGTGCACAAGCACCAAAGACTGTTGTGTCACAGTCCTGAATAGACCCAATCAACCTGTACAAAACAAGCACTGATTCACCGTATGCACTCTATAGTCATCCATTCATCAGAAAGCATGCAGTGTTTTGAATGGTGCTGTTTGAGGGATTCATAAACTTGGGATTAAAGCCTTACAATGCATACTCACATGCCTGGTGAACAGATAATTATTATTATGTACATGTAACTGTCAACAGCATACAAAGTACAATGTATGGGCGGGTGTGCTAAAGCTACGCACCCTGAAAATGGGTACAAATCGATGCATTCAATGCTTTAAACTTCTGATTTCAATGAGCAATGAGAATATCAATGCTCATCGTTGAAGTTGAAGGAATAGTTGATTATCGGACCCCTTCACCATTCCCAACACAATGACCACAGTGCTTTGTTATACTTGCAACGTAAACAGCACTCTCATTGGTTTTATACATGTATATGCAGGTATTGTGTAATGTACATCAAAATTGTTGGAGCTGTATGTTACTGACCCAAGATCAAAACCATATTTTGCCCTCATATGTTTAAAATTCTACTTGAGGAAAAAAAATTCACTCCTTAGTTTTGCTAATAAAATATCTTGCTACTTACCACCTAAAACAGCCTAAAAGTACAGAAATATGATGAATACCAGTTTTTGAGGGCCTACTAAAGCTGTACACAGGCTTTAAAAATCAATATGAGTCTGACAATGTATTACATAATATAATTGACCCAAATTTTGACAGATATTCAGCTACATGTACAGGTACGATTTTCTTCATCAATCAAAATATTTGTACCTGAGCATGAAAACCATCTCCAACTTCGAATAGGACATCTATAATCTATGAACTGTAGTTATAATAATAATAATAATATTCTGGATTTATATAGCGCCTAATACATCTCCAAGAGAGTCTCTAAGCGCTTTAGAGAAATATTATTACCCCGGTCATCGGATTCAGGCTTGCCCGCATACAATGTATGCACCTTCTCCACTCCCTAGGGAGCATTCCAGCCAGGCGCCTTTTGCAGGCGCGCACAATGCTAAACAAATCACAATGACTTTCGCATCCTACCTGGTACCCACTTAACACCTGGGTGGAGAGTGGCAAATGTAGATTCATATCTTGCCAAAGGACATTAGTGCCGCGCCAGGATTTGAACTCGGACCACGAGATCTACAGTCTGGTGACATATCCACTAGACCACTAGATCATAGTTAAACTATGATGGCAGACTATGTCCAGAGTGTTGCCTCTATCTTTCGCTTCCTACCTATTCTACAAAATAAAATGGTAAAACCTTTTTCTATGCATCACCGTGTACAAATGCAGGAGTACTGTACATGTAGGTCTACCACACTGGTATGACGGTACAGGCATCCTCTATAAAACTTTGTACTAGAGCTCTGTGGTCTGAGTGTATCACATAAGGACCCATTATCATATACTTTACACAGAGTTACTGACTGCCTCTGAGTACAGGTCCTGATGGGAGGAAACGATTAAATTGGAACGGCCCCTCTGTCTAGACGATAGGACAACTGATTACCGGCTAGTTGTTAAGTACCCTAGTAGACCTTTTCATACAGTACACTAGCAAGAAGCTGGAGAAATACAAATTTACATGACTAAAAACTTGTGAAAATTATGTAGGATAGATGATGATATATTGTAAAAGCAATATAAAGAAAAAATAGAAAATTATCAATTTTCAGCATAATTTATCACAGAGTTGCGAATTTGAATTTGAATGATCACATCTTTCTTTCTATCTTTAACTGGATTTTCAAAAAACTTTCACTGATCTGTTACATACAAATTTTTGTGTTTCTTCTAAAACTGATATCAAGGTGGACTTCACTTTTAACTCATCAACAAATTCATTTTAAAATAAAAAAATTTATTACAGATAAGATTGTTTATTCTTTCACAATGAAGTTATTTTAAACATTTACTGACTTTTTTTCTCTTATTTTCAATTTTCAGTGAAATGAATTCATGATCAATGCGATTTTTCCTTCTAACAAAATAACACAAGAGCACGATCCACGGGGTCCGCCCGCGAGGCCGAAGGCCCGCGAGACCGAAGGCCCGCGAGACCGAAGGCCCGCGAGACCGAAGGCCCGCGAGACCGAAGGCCCGCGAGACCGAAGGCCCGCGAGGCCGAAGGCCCGCGAGACCGACTTTTTTTTTTTTTTTTAAATCTTATTTTCCTTCATCAGGTGCCGCGGTCGAGTGGTTTAAGGCGCCTTGTTGCAGCGGCGTAACAGGTGCCTGTTATCAGAAAGGGGGGGGGGGGGGGGGGGGGTGGGCAGAGCCAAATATATCCCGGTAACTCCGTCTAGAATTAGTGGCGTAGCTAGGATTTCATTTTATGGGGGCGGTAGTGAGCACGGGAAGCGCGTTCCCAAGGGGGGTGCAGGGAGGGGGGAGTGTCCCCCGCGAGAAGCGCGGAAGCTCCGACGTTCCTTTGAATCGTTCCTTGTCTGCTCCCGCTCATCTTAAGACGTTCTCTGCCTGTTATCGGGGGGGGGGGGGGGGGGGGGTGGGGGCAGAGCCAAAAATGTCCCGGTAACTTAGTCCAGAATCAGTGGCTTTGCTAGGATTTCATTTTAGGGGGCGGTAGTGAGCACGCGAAACACTTGCGAAACACTTAATACTGAGCGCGCAAAAGGCTCTCCCTATAAGGGGAGTTTTCCCCCTCCCCGCGAAGCACGGAAGCTCCGATGTTTTCTTCGAATTGTTCCTTGTCTGCTCTTGCTCTTCTTACGTTTTCCCCCTTCTTTTTCTTTCTTTCTTTTTTTTTTTTTGTTGGTGTTTTTTTTTTTGGGGGGGGGGGGGGGGGCGACTGCCCCCGCCTTTTTTTGCTACGAGGGTGTAATTTATTCATCATTCATTCATTCATTCATTCATTCAGCTATTCATTAATATTGATTCCTTTTTTAATATCAATTTTCTGAGATAAAATTTCAGCTTCTGCCGGAGTATTAACTTATTAGACTTGGAATAGTTTGCAAAAATGCTTTTCATGATACTACGAAATCGGACACCCCATCCCGTCTCTCACTTCATCGTCTAACGAAATCATACCAAAGTCTCTGAAGAAATCTACACAACCGTGGTGAAACCAAAAAATGTTACAACAATTAGAACATAATTCTTAATGAACTGATGAACCAAAATACAGTGGGGCCGCATCCGAAGTGGGCTGTTGCAAATTACAAGCTTTTCTTTTTTAAAAGAAATATTCTAACCCTATTTTGCATATAAACGCACACACTCATCCCACGCACTGAGAGACACAGAGCACGCTCAAATAAATTGGATATTCTTCTAAGTTCTTTTCCTCTATACTTTTCTCACAGCTCATTTTACTTTCAATTTCTCCTATCGTTCCTCTTGACATTCCCCCCCCCTCTCTGTCTCTTACTCTCTCTCCCTCTCTGTTCTCTTCCAATTAAGTTAACATCTTGATTCCTAAATAAATGCCCCCCTCTCTGCACCCCCCCCCCTCCCCAGAGAGCCCGTTTCGCGTGCTCAGTAAGTGTTTCGCACGATTCGCATGCCCCACCACCGCCCCCTAAAATGAAATCCTAGCAACGCCACTGATTCTAAACTTAGTTACCGGGAATTATTTGCCCCCCCCCCCCCGATAACAGGCAGAGGACGTATCAAGATGAGCGGGAGCAGACAAGGAACGATTCAAAGGAACGTCGGAGCTTCCGCTCTTCTCGCGGGGGACACTTCCCCCTCCCTGCACCCCCCTTGGGAGCGCGCTTCCCGTGCTCACTACCGCCCCCCCTTTACTGAAATCCCAGCTACGCCACTAATTCTAGACGGAGTTACCGGGAAATATTTGGCTCTGCCCCCCCCCCCCCCCCCCCCCCCCCCCCCCCCTTCTGATAACAGGCACCTGTTACGCCGCTGCAACAAGGCGCCTTAAACCACTCGACCGCGGCACCTGATGAAGGAAAATAAGATTTAAAAAAAAAAAAAAAGTCGGTCTCGCGGGCCTTCGGTCTCGCGGGCCCTCGGTCTCGCGGGCCTTCGGCCTCGCGGGCCTTCGGTCTCGCGGGCCCTCGGTCTCGCGGGCCTTCGGTCTCGCGGGCTGTCACCCGATCCACTACAATCAAATCACTGGAGCTCATTCTTACAGGATATTTCACTAGATCTAGAGCTGCTCATTGCATGTTATTTTCACAACCTTAACGCTTTTTGGCAGATCTCTGAATTTAATTGAACAGGTTCTTCTCAAATGGAGCCTCTTCTCCGCATTCTTTTCAAGTGCTGTAGATTAAGTGTTAGATCAATTTTCCATACAATACAGTATGTATACACTCACAACGTGGGGGATCACATAGTGGGGCTAATCCACACAAACTGATTCACTTCAAATAATAAGGAACTTGTGAATATTTGTTGTTCTGTCAAAGGATTGTTGCTCATAACAACTGAAAAGATCTCTCTAGGCATTTTGATTACAGACAAATGTAAGCCAAGTACATGACTAAAATTTTGCAAATTTGTGCAAATATCCGAGCACAATACACACTACAACTGTGTAGACGTTGAAAAATTCTGATTACGGAATGAACAAGGAAGGAGAGTATTTCATGTTTTTCTTTTTTCATCAAGTGACTTGCCCAATATGTAATTTCGTCAAAGAAAATTCTGACTGAAAAAGTATGAATCCACTTGAAGCCCTGCAAGCATATCAAACTATAAATAATAATAATAATAATTAAGAATAATAATAATAATAATAATAATAATAATAATAATAATAATAATAATAATAATAATAATAATAATAATAAATAATAATAATATTTAATAATAATAAATAATAATAATAATTAATAATAAATAATAATAGTAATAATAATAATAATAATAATTAATAATAAATAATAATAATAATAATAATAATAATAATAATAATAATAATAAGATTAGCATCCTTTCCAGAGGACACAAGGTGCATTCTCGTAGTCAATGAATGAAATAAATCAGAAAGAATTGTAAAGGTGCATGTCTTTAAGTTTATTGTTCTTTAAAGAAATCAAGTGCTATGAAGTGCAGGGAATTTGATCCAAAGGCATGATGAAGCCTTAATTTCCCTATTACTCAAAGTGGAGAAAAATGAAGCCCTAAAACTTAAAGTTAATGCATGCACATGTATACTTTTAACACTGTAACTACATGTATAGAAGTTTGATACTCAAACTCTACATGTATGTTATGGTTATCATAGTGGACCTTGGAACATAAGATTAAAAAACACTGAACATTTTAAAATGATCAACGAACAAAGTCTCAGACAAATTAATTATTTTCCATTAGAATCCTATTATTTCTACATCTGGCTCATTAAAAAAAAAAAAAAAAAATCATCATCGCAGTTCTTGTAATTTCAAAATACCATACCATACCATTGTTACCATCCTCATACACTTTTGCACTACTCTTTTACTATAATCTCTTAGACCAATTTTCCAACATCTATTTCATGAAGTTGAAAAGTACCTTTAATCGTCAATCAGGCTGACTTTAAAATCTACCTAATGACATCTGAGGTCAGTTGCCCCCTGACCTACATATGTCTCAAATTCCAAGCTCTCATGAGTTTGATAACTTAAGTTGAAGTTGACTTTGTGGATTATGGGGATTTGTACTGCCACTGCATTGCTTAAAGACATCATTCTGTTTGTTCATGCACTACAGAAGGTCCAAAACATACAGAAAATGAAACATTTTTATTTTTGAAAACCTTTCTGCTTACATGTACATTTCCTCAATAGCTTTTTACTTTACATCAAATAAACAATGTAAAAAGGAGGTGACCTGAAAAAAAAGGAAATGGGAAACAATAAGAAACTAGAAATCTATATCATCTGGCCTATAAACATTATCTCTTTTCCTTTGCTTTATTATTCCTTCATAACAACTTTTATTTTCATTTTTGAGGAGTGAAGACTCCTTTTCTGTTCTCACATCAGCTCTCTTTTTACTCACATTTCTTTTTCTCCTCTCTCTCCCTCTATTTCTCTCTCTCTCTATCTCTGTCTTTCTTTCTTTCTCTCTCTCCTTTTCTGTAACTATGATATTTGTCTGTCTGTCACCTTGGCTGCTGTATAGCTGGAAAAATAATAGGTTTGCCATTTATTTGCTCATTTATTATCTCATCAGAGTCATGCAAGCACAGAGCTATCACAGAGATCCAAATACAGTACCGCTTTCTTGAAAAGGACCACAGAATCTTTTTTTTTTTACAAGGGGACAAACCGATGAACAAAAATTACAATGAAGATCAGATGAATGACCTGGGGGGTGTTTCACATAGAGTGAAGTTTGACTTACAATGCGCACCAATGCCCATCGGGTATTTAATGTGTAATCTCAATGATAGACTTTCAATATTGTGCATCCCCTGACCACATGATTCTGACCAATGCCATGATGCGTAATATACAGCAGACAAGTTGGAATTGAAGTGGGATTTTATCAGTTAAACGTAAATCTTTGTGAAACACCCCCTGTATTACAACATACATGTACAATGTAACTTTTACACATGTAACATGTACCTGTAAGTCAGCAAAATTGTGACAAGAAAATTAATTTTTTTAACCAACATCGTAATTCAAATCGCAGATCAATCACACCTTTCTCGCACATTATGCCATAGAATCCCCACCCCAGTTCTCTTTCTTTTTTCTTCTTCTTCTCCTTCTCCTTCTTCTCCCTCTCCTTCTTCTTCTTTTTCTTCTCCTACTCCTCCAATTGTCTTTCTTCTCTTTTCTTCTTCCCCTCTCTTTCTCTCTTTCTCTCTCTCTCTCTCTCTCTGATTTTCTTTTTTGTCTGTTCAGAGACAGAAGGACTTAACTTGCGAGTGCTCTTCTGGCTTTAAGCAAGGCTAATAGCAGACACTATCATACTTGCGTCTCTTTTCCATGCATTCTCCCACCCATACTGTGTACACAGACAGGAAAAGCCGGATGTTTGGTTGATGATGCTCAGTTGATGGTCGCCCCAGCCCAAACTACGGACAGCAAATCAGTGTTCTTGATTATATTTCCATATGGGCCATTCCCATGTCTAGGAAAAGACACTTCCTGGGAGAGGCTGTGCTATGCTTGCTTTAAATTGTACAACATCCTTGCAGGACATACATGTACATAGGGCACATGGCACTTCTATAGTAAAGGGTTGGGTTTGTACATGTACTCTGATAGGCCAGGGCAGCAGATTGTCCATGCTGTTGGTTGATACTGTCCAATGAGCATAGGGCCATATTCACGTAGCCTTATTACAGCAAAACGTGGCAGAGTTTCTGCAGGTTTTCTTTTTCTCAGGAGGAAAGAAAAAGAAAACTTGCAGAAAACAGGCTATTTTTCCATCTTTACAAGTGAATTGCTCTGATTTTTGCTTGTTACTTTTCCACTGAAAATAAAAAATGTGTGGAGTTAGAGATTATATCTTAAGTATGCCCATTTTAATCCCAAACTCTGTGGAGTAACAGAGTCTGTGTAATTTGGAAGTCAGTGGGAATCACCAGGTGAAACATCACTGGAATTTTATTGTGATTTTTACAAGAGGGAATGGTCCTCATGAGGGGGGGGGGGGGGGGGGGGGGGGGGGTGCACACATTTATTCATTGTAGTGTTTATTTTTACCTACTGGTACAGATACAAATACAACTAGGCCGAAATGAAAGAGTAAGTTCTGGCAAAATACAGTACCTGTATGGTCATTAGGCATGAGCCTTGCCTGGCATGGCTCCACACTATTTAAAGACTATGTGGCAGTTAAACAGGGTCATGTATCTAGAATCAAATATCGGTACATATACCCACATGGACAATGGGGCAATTCTAAAAATGAGATTCTTTCCACATGTGAATACAGTATCTCATGGCCTTAAAGGGGTCATTCTGTCCCTGACCTCTACTTGGTGCCTTCAGTTACACTCTGAAAGGATATTCACTGTCATTTTTCCTCCATTGGTCCAGAGCTTTAAATGTTTTTGGGGGAAATATCAAGCCCCTCCGTACAAGTAGGCCTGCTCACACCTACCTTCCAACATCAGATCTTGTGGGTCCAGAATATTATTTAGGGCTCATTTTTATCTTATATCTCTGTTTAATACTTTATTTTTGAGCCCTGTTAGTGTCACACTGATACACTGTAGACCTATAACTTAGTTTGTTTTGCAGACTGACACTGACAGGAGTGTTGCTACAGAGGGTGTGGGATCTCCCCCCCCCCCCCCCCAAACACAACACAAAATCGGTTACAACATGTAAGTATCAGCAAGTCTAGATTTACTCTTTCAATCTACATGTATGTAAAGAAAATATAATACATGTATGAGTGTTACCGGTGGGACAGGGCTCAAAAGTAAAGAGTAAGTAGCAGGGAAATTTTTAAATGCAACAGTAGACTACACTGTACAAAGTCTGTTGTTGTTGTTGTTGTTTGTTTGTTTTTTAGGGGGTGTTGGGGGGAGTGGTTGCCTGATTTAGGGGAAGGCTTGAAGTGGGGAAAATGTGAACATTTATCATCAAATTTGGAAATCTGACCACCAGCTCTTTTCCTTGTCCATCCCCCACCATCCCAAATGATCTAAGCAGAGACTCTTCACACCCCTGTCAATTGAAAAAAAATAATGAAAATAAATAAATTATTAATTTTACACAACAAAATAAAATCCTACACAAATTTGTGTAGGATTACACAATAAAACACCAAAGACATTAAAGTGAAACCTGGCAGCATGAAGCTTTAATAAATTAGGTCTATATACTGTAGGCCTAGGGTCTAACTAGATCTAGTGTTTTTACTATTTTAGACCAAAAAGGATTTTTTTTTTTTTTAATTGAAAGATACATTGCCATTTATCATTTTCCAAAATGAAATAGCACTTGGTAATGAGGAAAATCAAAAGTCTTCTAAATGTTGAATAATCATTCAAATCACTGCCAAGCAACTGCATTTACATGAATACTACACTCAATAATACCTATGCTATCTATCAATTAGTGGCATGAATGACTGCGCACTCAGCTCAGCTTACACAGCACTGAAATGAATGCGGACGTCCCATTTTACTAATTGCCACAGGCGCGGGCGAGGTACCCAAACGACACATGCACTCACCCGGCCAGGCCCCGCGGTTAACTATGCCACGAAAGGCCTACGCTTCCCACACATCATACAACCACCATGAATGACTACTTACTGGCTGACATTTTGCTTGGTTTTCTTCCACCGACTATCTCCAAGAATTCCAAAATTCAGCACTGAAATCCGCCAGTCAAAGAGGTTCGTGGCACAAGCTACATCAAAATATCCGTGAATATGAATGTCAAGAGCGTCCGGTTTCAGCTCACCTCGATCGCGATCACGATAGCTGTAGCTAACTAGCTAGCTGTACTGTACGCATACGGTATTCATGTATTTGTGCGCGGCAAAGGCATACGTGACGTTTGTACATGTGCAGTCATTTGGTCGAATGCGGAAGTGAAGTGTTCTGCGATAAGTCCATGCCATCCATCGATATGCATGGTCATTGTCATGATAGGAAACAAGTGGTTCGAAACTTCCAAAGCAAACCATTTTTAAAAAGTACATTTGTAAAAAATAATCAAGTACATAATTGTGTTCATGCTAAGAATCTTTTAATTTTTTCATCCATTTCTTTGCTTGTCTGTCGTTTCATTTGCTTGTTAAATTGTTTCTTGGAAGTTTATTTTGTTGTTTTTTTCGTTTTATAGTGCTTTCGTTTTGGTTTTGTTTTCTGTCCTTTGAATCAATGAGATGGTAAAGTTCATGGTATAGAGTTAGGAAATAGGGACTGCGATACAACAGATAAAGCATCTTGGAAGGAAAGGTTGTATAAAAATCAATGATTGCAATGGCTACAATTAAAGCTACGGTCACAAAGGTTCGTACGAACGCACCGTTCGTACGAATCTTCCTGTTCGTACGAATTCAGGAGTTCGTAGAGATTCGTAGATGGGGCATAGTTTCTTACTGCCTTCTTATGAAGTTCATACGAACGCCGTTTAATTCGCAAGAACAACTCAAGACGTAGATCCATTCATTAGTTTGTAATTTCTGTGATCTATTTTAGTATGTACTGCAAATGCTTTGTATTTCTCGTTTGTTTTCTTTTGAATATATGGATCAATAAAAACTGATCAATTATAAAAAATAAAAAAAACAACTCAAGACCTTGAGAAACGAAGTGATTTTCGGTTATACAATGGCCCTAGAGTTCGTACGTTTTTCGTAAGAATGCCTTGAGTTCTTCTTACGTCAGACTTACTGTCATCTTACGGTTTTGGTTTTCGCAAGATGGTTGTACATGCAACTCACGGCACTCTCGAGTCATTGGTAAGAAGATCTTACGAATGTTTTACTATTTTGTCGGGTTGCAAAAAGGCCCTGCCGTGTACTGTCGAAAATCCTATGACTGTTGAAAGTTTGATATTTTCAAGATGGCACTTGTGGCAAGGAGACTACAACTGCAGCTGAAGCTGCATCTGCAAGTAGAGGAGGAGGAAGATATGAGTAGAAAAATATCATAACGTTAGCTAGAGACACAAGATGCAAACCAAATACTTGTAACCTTCATAAGAATATAACTAATTGATATAAGATAGCGAAGCGAGCGAGCGCTTCCAGGTTTTCCCCTTTTTCTTTCTTTTCCTTTCCTTTCTGTTTTCTTCTTTTCTTTCGTTCCCCCTTTTTTTTCTTTTCTTCTTTCCTTTCCTCTCCCGCCCTACATTTTGACTACGCCTGTGTCTTCCACCGCCTCCTCTCGGTCACTTCCGATGTCTATCATTTCTTGATGAAGAACTGATTACATTCTCTATTTATCAGACAACCCTGTTTTTTTTTCTCTCTCTCTCTTTCTTTTTTTTTAAATTGAAAGTCAGTATCAAAGAAAGAAAAGGATCCGAGAGATGGCGTGCAAAGCCCCCCCCCCCCCCCTCCTCCCCATTTCCCTGTTAAAATGAGAGGGAAAGAAAAAGAGAAAGAAAAGCAAGAGAGAAAGAAAGAAAGAAGGATAGAATATAGACATATTGCCATCATGGGCGTCAATCAGGAGGGAGAAAGACAAGGGGACATGCCCCCCCCCCAAAAAAAAGAAAAAAAATAGGCGTAGCGGACCTTTTTGTGTGTGGGTGTGTGCGGATGTGTACATGCGTGTGTGTGCCGTAGTCGAGTGGTTTAAGGCGCTTGACTGGAGACGCGAAGGTCTGGGATTCGATCCCCGGCACGGCACTTATGCCCTTGAGCAGGGCATTTTATCTACATTGCTGTTTTATCGTATTTCAAATAAAGTGATGTGCTATATACATATTGATATCAACGTGTGCATGTGTTTAAAAAAAAAAAAAAACGTGCGTGTTACCCCCCCCCCCATTCTATGTCCCCCCCCCCCGAAAAAAATTGAGAGTGCCCCCCCCCCCCGCCCAAAAATAATGAAAACGGAGCCCCCCTTAATGTCCTGAATGTCAATATTGGACATGATTGAACAGAGCATGTAACGACTAGACGGCATTCTGTGTTGAACACCTCTAACACCGCAATTATTGTAAAAGAGTAGATGCAGATGGCGCCATTGTGAATCTGAAATAATTCACATTCCGTCCATGAAGAAATCATGAAGGTAGCTTTATGGTTTGGTTTGTTTTCTTTTGTTGAGTGTTTTTTCTTTTCTTTTCTTTTCTTTTCTTCGTTTTTCTTTCCTTTTTCAGCTCAGACTTGGCAGGCAATTATCTATTTAAGTCTAGCATTAACATGAAAATTAATTTTCACGTTTCCAGAGAGAGGAATTCCAAAAGAAAATTTGTGTGGGAGACGGAGTCCGAATGTTTTATGAGATAAGGGGAAGCTTGCAATGGGAACTATACCACTTGCTCGCTCACATATGGGATTTTTTGAATTATTATTATAAAGCGTACAGATATCATTACCTCTCCAAATATATAAGTAGACCTATGTCCATTATGCTAACGATGACAAACGTTATTTTGCTTACATGACATGACGAGTGCATTTCCATAATCTTATTTACCAATATTTTTCTTTTCTTTTCAACAAATTGTTACATTTTTTCTCATGTAACATGTTATGTACTTTCCTATCTTATGTGTTACAGATTGTCAAAATTACTGGCTGCTGAGAGACACAGTTTGAATAAAATACTTAATAACATTAGTATAGGGCAAAGAGCTACAGACTCTTGTATCCACTATGTTGAAATTGATTTGCTGAGGTTTCTGATCAGTGTTTCTATTTTTTGTTTTTTAAAGAAACACTATCATGCACACGTTGGTATCTATATACCTATAGCACAATGATTTATTCAATGTACGATAAAAGAGCAATGGAGATATAATGCCTTGCTCAAGGGCATAAGTGCCTTACCGGAGATCGAACCCCCAATTATCGCCTCTCCAGTTAAGCGCCTTTCAAGCACCCGACTACGACACAATCCCCCTTCTAATTCCCAATTCTCAGAGCCCTTGCTAATCACGAGCGCCATCATGCACCTACTGCATTATAGTTGTAATAAGTTTCGGATCTTTGCCAACTGTAGGCTACACATAAATTATGTAGATATACAAGACAAAATCAGCGATCAAATGAAATGTTGAAAATTCAATCTTTATCTTTGACAAAATAGTAAGGGACAGTTAAAAACATTAACCAAAAAAAAAAAAAAAAAAAAAAAAATCACCCAGCGATTGGTGAGATTGGTGACAGTATACTCCGCCAGCGGGTGTTGGTTTCACATTATGACTTGTATTCGAGCAATGATGCAATAAAATGAGATAAGCTATTATGCCATAGGTGTAGAAAGTGATAAACGGGCAAAGAAGTAGCTCCCCAACTCGTGAAAGTGCGTTCGTCGAATGAAAGGTGCAATTTTGCACCCTAAATGCAACACTTGCAGCACCTTTTGGGGGTGTAATCTTGAACGCTACATAAAAAAGGTGCACAGACGCACCCTTTTGTACTATTGTCTTGTTTGCACCCTTAAATGCCCGCCTGCACCCTTAAAGGTGCAACCATGAAGGTGCAGCAATGCCCCTTTAAAGGTGCAGAAATTTTTTGCAGTCAAAAGGGTGCAAATTTGCCCCTTTTCCGAGAGGGTACAACTCAGCACCCTTAGGGGTGCAAATGTAGCTCACTGCAGCCTTAAAGGTACAGTGCAAAATGCTTCTTGGGGTGCAAAGTTGTACCCATAAAGGAGTTCCCAGTATTGCTTTTGAAGGATGCAAAATTGAACCTTTTATTCTTGGTATATACGTCAATTCTGTGGCTATATACCGCGCTCATGAAGACGGTCATGAAGACAGGCATTCTGAACCTGACATTAATCCCTTTATTCTGGTTAAAGGCATTGGCTAACTTTGTGAGCAGCTGATTTAAAAAAATTCTCAAACTAAGATGAAACATGTGTATGAGTACTTGTATTTGTACTCAGAAACCCTGAAACCAACCATAATTTGTAATGAAAAATTGTTAATAAGACGCAAACGCCGATTTTATTAGTTTTGGTCTCATGAGACAAATAACTAGAGGAGCATTTTCAACCAGTTCAAAAAAAAAAAAAAAAACCACGTTGGCTGCACCCCTCTCCCTGTACTATACATGATATGCATACACACACACATACACACCCAACCGTACTATACATGATATGCAAACACACATACATGTACACTGTTCAGGTGAACTCTGTGCACATGTACGCTCCTTATGTCCAGTCTGTGCAACCGACCATTGTATTTTCTTCCAACACTGGTTTACATTTTTATTATTTAAAAATACTTTCCGTCGACATTATACTTTGAAACTTTCAGACTGGTATTTTTAAACTATAACTCTTGTGTTTATACCATTGTCAAGTAGCAAAATGAGATTTTTTAAAACTCTCACAATGTTAGCCTTTTACTTTAAGTGTTTAAGGCTGCATTATCATTACAATAACATCTACGATATTAAGTAAGATAAAAAAAAAAGTTTAAATAGAACTGATATTCTTATAATGACCGGCAATTTCGTATTCCTCCTCATGCAGACGGGGGGAAGGGGGTGTCGGGGGTGTATCGCAGCAGAATTGTTTTGATCCATCTATAAACACAACGAGAATTACTTCAAGCTCTTAGGGCAAAGTCTATTAAAAATGAATACAAAGTAATTTTAAGACCTAAAATCATTACTTTCCGCTCTTCTTGATATATTGGTATAGTCGGTACTTGACATTACCTTAATAAGGAGAAAAAAACAACAATCAATATCCATCAAGTTTTGGCAAACTTTTTATAGTTTCGCCAGACACTCGAGAGTGCCTGGCGAATGGAAGAGTAACGATTTTACGTCCTCTTGTAAAAAAGTCCCATCACCTGAACTCAAGACTAGGTATCACTTTATTTATAGGACAATAACTGTCATCTGCGCTAAAAGTCTGAATCGTCTGCTAATTTAAACAAACATGACCTATACTTTCAAGACATACATCTCTTCCGCTCTTCTCGATATAGAGACTCATCGATACCTGATATTATACTTACGTCAGTAAAAAAAAAAGTATCTTCATAAGTTTTCGTTAACTTGTTTACCCTTTCACCAGACACACTTTCACAAATCCAGTTTCTTTGGAAATTGGATATAACCAACTTTTTAAGTTTACTCATCACCGGAACTCGACTTCGATCGATAAAAGGCATTACTCTATTTTAAAGCCAGAGCGAACTGGCACCCTTGTATGGGATTTTGAAATAGTGCCCTCTCAGTCCTAAACTAGTGATTTTGTCCCCTTTTTGCTCCCAGCATGCTCTATATTCTGATCAATGAGAGCTTTATTTTTTGAGTAACATCTGTTAAAATGTATTTGTATTCATACTAAGGAAATTCACGAGACGCCACAAAGGATATAATGTTTCTAAGAGTCTCTGGCTTTGAGTAGCCGTAAGTTGGCGCTGTTGTAAATACAAGTCATCATAATAAGGGTCAGTTCACTGTTGCTTTAAGACCATTACAAACTGACGATCTTTATATCTGCACTTTAAATTCTGCACCGTCTAAAATGAACGTGACCTACTTTTAAGACCTGGACATAAAACTCTTATATAAATTTCCGCTTTTCTCCATATGTCGGTACTTTACATCCCTGAACCGGAAACTGCATCATATACTTCTCCAGTAGGATTATAAATAAGCGTGGATGCAACCTTCTTCTCCCGAACCTTCCTTAAAAGGTACTTCTCAAATTCTTATTAAATACGGAGACAATCAATTTATCACATAATGAAAAATAAAAAGAAGACACAGAACTGTCAACTATAGAAATAGATGATATCTGCCAAACATCTTGCTGTAACAAAGTACAAACATCATGAGCATAGAGCCCTTTGAGCTAAAAGGAATTACCAGATAATGGATAACCATAATTACCCATAATGGATAACATGTTATGTAGTTGTACTTCTCATGGAAACGTAATTTCTAAGACTCTTTCTTTCATTCGTTTGTAATATATGTGTATATATAAGTATCCCTAATTCCTGTCCATGCTGCATACGCACCCGCGTACATATAACGCCCCCCCCCCACACACACACACACCTTTTCCACGAATAGGAGTGTAAATACGCCGACACTCCAGTGGAATTACTTCTTTTTGAAGATGAATTAAGTCCACTCAGAAATGAGCGACTCAAACCACTACTTTATAGTGGATAATTCTACTATTTTGACCGCGAGTTTGTGAAATTGCAGAGTGCATTGATCCGCTCAGTGTTAAATTGAGAGAAGCTTCTCCAGGTCTTCCCTTTTAAGTGTTACACTATGTGAAAAGAAACCGAGGGGGGGGGGGGGGCCGGGGGGGGGGGTACAAAAAATGAATACCACCCATTTTGTTAGAATAACACAAGTGCGAGGAGGCGCTGTGGCTCAGTGGTAGAGCAGTGGTCTCATAACCGGGAGTAACCGGGAGTACCCTGGTTCAAAACCAAGCGGACGCGGTAATGCCCTTTGGTAAGGTATTAATCCCCATCCTTAAAGGGACTTAAAGGCGTCGGTCCCCTAGTTGCTTACTAACAAGCATCCAAGTTTTCTTAGCAGTCAGATAAACTAACCAACCATTTAACCATAATAGAATATAGCTATAGGACACAGAAAGAGAAAGGAAGAAACCGGAGCCTGAATCCGTAGTTAGGACACAGAAAAGAAACAAAGAAAAGAGGATATGCAATAAGTTTTATCAGCCTGAATCCAAAATGTAAGATGCAGAGCATGCAGCCATTGCTTTCCAGCTACCAGCGTGAGGGTCGGAAGGGCATTCATTCTCTAAGTTGAATGATTTCATAGTATCGCTATTCTGGGTTAAGGTTTCCACAAACCCGTATCGATAATTGCTTGAAAAGATTAACATCTTTACTCAGATAAACCACTATGAATAATGCGAGAAATTAACATTCTCTCCCCATACTGAGTTGCAACATTTTCGTCAGCATCAACATGATCAAGGGCCAAATTTTTTTATCATTATTCGTTTATAATCCACTCCTTTTTAGCCAAATATAGCCTTTAGCGCTTTGTTGTTTTATAACTTTCCGCCTCTAGCCTTCTTGGTTTCAATGGTCCTGTTTGTCCCCTTCTCTTTCTTCTGTACTAATTTCTTCAAAATTATTATCATTTCTCGTCCTCTTCTTCCTTTAATCCCCTCCTATTCTACCTTTCCTGTCAGTACCAGATTATTAATTTCGTGGCATCCCTGATCCATGGAGTAGGGATGCAGAAACGTCTTCATTTTGTCGACAATGCCTCGCATCACTAACCTTGGGTGCAAGTCATGTTAAACAGTTCAAGTTCAAGTTCAAGTTCAAGTTCAGGTTTTATTTCCAATATAGCACAAGACATACCATATCTTTTTTTCTTTTCAAATAAAAATATCTTGAATTAACATAGTACATCATTTTTTTCTCTTTTTTTTAAACATCAAAACTAAATAGATGTCTGCTTGACACAGTGCATTAAAAAGGGAAATTAATATTGGAAAAGAGAAATCCACAAGAAAGCAATGCTTGTAATTACGTGGATTCCTCAAGAAAGAAAAGGGAAAGTCAAGAAAGGAAAACAGAAAAGAAAACAGAAAAATGTATGATACAGAGCTAAGTAAAACAGCAGTATATATTACAGTTGCAGGTTCAGTCACACAGCGAGGACTCCGCCAGATGAAAGATGCGTTGCGCATTATAGAGACATGTTGAAGGAAACAAAACCCCCTCAAGTCACGTGGTTTTTAAATCAAAGCTAAGATGGAATAACTTAAAAGCAAATCGGACACTGAATAAGAAAGTTCTGCCTATATCAATACGAATTTTTCTGTTTTTGGTGATAGCTATTGGTGATATAATTTTGTAGACAACTCAATATGTTTTGTACACAGTATTTCACATATAGGCCTATTCCTCATTTTCATGAAGAACACATGTTTTCATTGTTCTTATCCCAGATTATGTTGTGGAGAAAACACTCCTACATTATCTTGAGTTTGGCTTATAATGTGGAAAGTGTGTACAAAACATATATATTGAGCGTTGTGTCCACAAAACTAATGATGTCATCTTTTCTACTTTTCTCTCCTGTCTTATATAATTATCAATAGCTATGGTAGTCTAAAAAATGTCATATATAGAAAATTTCATACAACCATAACTATCTAATTCCGTGTCCGATTACGTTCAGATTTTCCCTGATCTGTTTTATTCCGTCCTATATTAAAGCTTTGATTTAAAAAAAAAACTATTAGATTTGAGGGTTTTGGTCTCATTTAATGCTGCTTCCAAATAATTTGAAAAGACCGGGTGTGTGAACTAAAAAGCCACATGCTCTTCCAAAAAGGTCAGAAAATGATATTACACGAAGCATTTTCTCTCGAGTAGTATGGTTACGTAACCAATGAAAGTTGATGGCTTTCTTCAGTCTCTCATAACAAAAAACCCCGGTGTTTGAAAAGAGGAGAAAAAGAAAGTGTGAAAGGATAAATACCTCGAAGCCGTCAGATAATAACATCTACCGGTGATAACATTCACCACTTTCAGCTAAATATTATTGAAAGAATAGTTATCTGTTCAATATTTCATGTTCGAGAACAGTTTTTCATGCACGCTTTTTCTATCATGATAAAACGTTATTTTAGACAATTTTGCGCGACTGTTTAAAAATGACGAAAAAGAGGCATGACTATTAAAAATCATCAGGATGAATCAATCTTTAACAGTTCTTGGAAGTGAGATGTTACTTGAACATGGCTCTTAATGTATTGTAATACAATCTGACAATAAATTGGCCATTAGAGTAGGTAGGAGTGAGTCCTTAATGGGATGCCTCGCAGAACTCAATCCCACCCTGATGCAGTGCGAACGTTTCCATAGAAACCTAGTTTATCGATTAAGCTTCATCCTCACGCATAATCCCTATATTGTTATCCTGTCTCTTGAGAAAAAAAACTAAATCATATACAATGACCTCGTTTGAAAATGTATTGTACAGTAGACCGAAAAACAGTATTCATTTTCTCTTCATTAGGTCGTTTAACCTGCATGGACCCAATGGGATGGACCGAAAGAGTATTATGGAAGCGCCCCTGTATGCAAAAAAAAAAAAAAAAAAACCAAACAAACAAACAAAACAAAACCAAAAAAAAAAAAAAAAAAAAAAAAAAAAAACCGGGGTTGCAGCTTCTTGTAGTGAACAAGCCATTGAGTAACTTTTGAAAATGTGAGCTGCGTGGCCCTACATGCTATATAAGCCCTGGAAAATGCACGTCAAAAGCATTCATTGTGCTTCACAAAAAATAAAACAAAACAAAACCGAAAACGCTTGAGTTCCTCGAAGAAACATAACAAGAAAAGAATTGTATTACGTCATAATTTCTTTTGTTGTAGACAATATTGACAATAAAAGCCTATGCATATGATATTCGGTCCCTTTCCCTGATTTAGCACTGCGTATAAGAAGATTGCATTTTTTTCGAGTTCCTTCTTCTGTTTGCAATAAAAATCGGTAAAGACGTTCCTTGGACTGTGACTGGTCCAACGGCAAAAGCAACATGCGACAGAGTGGTAGCACTGCGGAAGGAGGGCCAAAAGCAGACTGGCATCGCAGAAGTCCTAAGGTCATCAAGGAGTGCAGTCTCTAAGATCCTGAAACGTCAAGATGTGGCGGGAAATGTGCGGTCATGGAAATCTAAGGACGTCCCAGATTGACAACAAGAAGAGATGACCGCCAACTGTTGAATCTCAGCCGAAGAAACCGGAAGTTGCCGACGAGTCGTCTTTGTCTTTTGTGGAGGAGATATCATTGGATCCCGGTTTCCCGGTCAACCGTTAATCGCAGATTGCTCTAACATGGTTACCGAGCACGGCGGTCCCAAATGTCCACGCCTGTCTGTTCGCCACAGAGAATCTCTTCTTCTTTGGGCTAGGAAGCACAGAAGGCTTCATCCAGGACATTGGCAAAATTTGGTCTTCACCGAAAAGAGCTGGTTCATCCTTGACCGACAGGATGGGAAACACCGAGTTCGTCGAATGGTCGAAGAAAACCTTCACGAAGACTGTATCCACGAGACGACTCAAGGTGGAAGCGGCTCAGTGATGATATGGGCTGTCATCCATTATGGAGGCAAAATGCCACTGATGGTTCAGGACGGATAGGTCAACGGCGCCGCCTACAGGAATATCTTAGAGCTCTACTGCCTTCCATAAGCAAGATGAGTACGGACAGAATTTCCGACTGCAGGACGACAACGATAGACCGCACGAAACTGCTACAGTAAGGGAATTCCTGGAAGCAGAGGGCGTCGTGCAGTTGCCATAGTCAGCTTGTTCCTCGGATATGAACCCCATAGTTCGTGCATGGGCTGCCCTTGGTCGAGCCATCATCGACAGGGAGGTCATTCCTCAAAGTCTGCTGGAGTTGGAAGATACTCTGATGGAAAAATTGCGCGCTACACCTGTTGACGTCATCAACAAGCTAGTGGACAGCATGGCACGATGTCTGCATGCGCTGGTTCGTGCGAGGGGTGGACATACCTTATACTAATGACTGAGTAAGAACAATGACTCCATTTTGATGCAAATTCGTCCATGCAATCATAAAAAAGAAATCATCTGGAAAACTGACAGAGGCTGAAATTAATTATCTTATAATCCTTAATTTACTGTGTGTTGTCGTCATCGTTGTTCTATGCTCATGACATCCAGCGCTCAGGACATAATATTGTAAAAAATCACTGTCAAATGTGTGTAAGAGGCAGAATAATAAAGTAAAGTGGTTATCGTGCATCATACACGCCATTTTCAAATCATATTGATAAAATTATGCTGTGAAAATTTGGTGAAAAAAAAATTCCAGCTTTATGACCAACAGTGTATATATATATATATATATATATATATATATATATATAGTGGAAGAAATTTCCCGAGAACAGAACACTGGCGGTCACTCATAGTGGTAAAATTAAATGTATTAAAAGAAATATACTGTGATTGAAAGCTTGACGATTCAGAAGATTCAGAAGCTACGACCGCCTCATAGTATATTTCTTTCAATATATATATATATATATATATATATACTACTGACCGGAAATAGCAGACCTTTTTATCCTGTAAACTGCGGTGTTAGACAAAGCATACCCAGGTTGGTTTGCAAATGGCGGAATTCAGTGATAGATATCTTGATAATACATCTTACATTTCAAAACCTTTATATTCCTGGCTGTTTATCCTTCTGAACATCTTATATACAACACAGACATCAAATTCAGCAGCAATAAAGCAAGCCTCCACAAAGTTACCGGATCCCTTTAAGGAGAGGAGGGGGTCGTAACATCTTATTTGATGCCCCTCCCTCCCCCCCCCCAAATCCCCCGCTCTCTCT
The DNA here is from genome assembly GCA_029962745.1 of Echinometra lucunter. NCBI lineage: Eukaryota > Metazoa > Echinodermata > Echinoidea > Camarodonta > Echinometridae > Echinometra > Echinometra lucunter. Next base: position 27,993,596 of record CM057156.1, on the reverse strand, counting down.
CTCTCTCTCTCTCTCTCTCTCTCTCTCCCCTCTCTCCCCTTTCAGGAAAAAAGAGCATTCATCACGCAGTAATCAGGTAAATATAGCAGTCATATTTCAAAAAGATCGTTTGTTGTTTCACCTTGTTTTCAAATTGCTTTCTTGTCCAAAAAGTTCCGATCGGGAGAGGGATTGTCCGTCCCTGTTTGGAGGATCTCCATCATTTGTCCATGCAGGCGCATTAACTTCGCTTACACTGGGAGCCACAGGTCAACTTAGCGAAAAAATTACCCCTTTTCATGTACATAGCCGTAATTTACGGACAAAACTATAATAGAAAATGGACGTCTGCCGTGCAGAATGTGTTGGAGCCGGTCAGGAGGGATCCAAATAGGTAAAAAGAAGAAGAAGAAGAAAAAAAAAAAGAGCTAGATTAGCGAAAAGAGTAACTTCATAAAACCTAGTGGAAATTGTAGAGCATGACCCCCTGAATGATAAATGACCACTGCCAGAGACTTTAAGTGGTGGGTTGTGCCCGCAAGACGCCCCCAAATAATGTCAAACCCACGCCCATTTCGTTAGTGAATAGAAGAAAATGCATGTGCCTGATTAGAGAGAGAGAGAGAGAGAGAGAGAGAGAGAGAGAGAGAGAGAGAGAGAGAGAGAGAGAGAGAGAGAGGGGAGAGAGAGAGAGAGCATGTTTAAAAGCCCATCCGTTCATAATTGGCAATTTTGCGTGGGTTCTTGGACAATAGACCTGTTACTAATGTTATGCATAGTTGAACAAAAGTTTCCCTTGACAACTAAGGAGCTTGCCGGAGGCTTTCCCGACATAGCAACAACTAATGTTTGCAAACTGGATTTCTTCTATTCAGATGCCATTATACATAACAGGTGAAATGAATAGTTAGCAACGAAGGGTTCTGGAGAGAAACGTGTATAAATTTGAATACCATTAGTAAACAGGTCTATTGGTTATAAAGGAAAATATGACCCACAGAAGTAGCAGCTTTTATCGCCAGATCTAAATATGAGGGTGAAGATTCACTGATGCTATTTCCGACACAAAACCGAAAACGCTTGAGTTCCTCGAAGAAACATTGAGAGAGAGGGAAAGGGAGAGAGGGAGGGAGAGAGCGAGAGAGAGAGAGAGCGAGAGAGAGAGAGAGAGAAGGGACAGAGGAGGAAGAGGGAGAGGAAGACTGAAAAGAGCAATATGATAACAATTTAATTGAGTGAAAGCCAATTCAACACCATTTGATTTATTACCATAAAACATTCTATAAACAACGTAATACTAACAATATATGCGATTTCTACCACAGGAAATAATACATAGACAGGTTCATGTAACAAGATAATGAACACTGAAAATGAATATCAAATAGAAGTAAATTCATCACAGTTTATTTCAAACTAATAAACATGTCAATAAATCGAATCAAATTTACACCAGACCTGTGTAATTATGCAAATAAAGGGAATAAATCGAATGATATAAAAATGTTTGGAAATATCTTTCTCAACAGTGGCTTCACTTTTTAGTATTTGGAGTATTTTTTTTAAAAGGATGACGATCATCAATATTTCATGTAGTTTAATTATTTCATTGAGACAGAAAACATTTACTTTTTCCTTGATGAACTAGCAACATAATCGAATTTATTTATATTACGGACAAAAATCACACTTTATGCATGTATTAGTAAGCTATCCCGGAGGCAATACATTTTTGCATCTTCCCTGCATTCAACCAAAGGGGCGTATCTAGGGAATAAATTGGGGAGGGGAGAGAAATCTTTCTTTACAAGGGGCATGCATGGGTACCATAAATTGGAAAGCCCTGTACATGTGTCCGGGACATGTGTTAGTGGCTTACTTCGAACCATCGGGTGATCACGTATACGACAAGTCGTCGCGTGACACGGAACTTAAAAGCCCTAAAGTCCCGATAGATATAGGGTGCATACGTTGGTGAAATACATCAATCTTACCTACGAAGTGTTGGGTTCGAGACGTGGGTATTCATAGATTTGCTGCAGCTTTTTCATAAAGTGTCGGGTAAACTGGACCCGGCACTTCGTGGATTTAGAGCCTACCATGCACGAAAGGACGAAAGGTCGTGTAACGCGACGACATGACGTGAACGTGATCATCCGATGGTTCGAAATAATGCCTATATTTACATTTGCCCCGTGCGCCGTGCGATAAATTAGTCTACGATTTTCCCTACGATTTGGGGGGCATCATAGGTGACTAGGGGCTACAGCGTTTGTGTTTATATTATCTCCGGTCATATCGTGCCATTTCCTGTATTGGCCATCGGGGCAGACGTGGGATGTCCGTACAGAGGTGCTCGGAGATTGTACGGTAATCGTGCAATTTCCGCAACCTCCCTAAGGAAATCGTACGGAGCCCGTGTAGAGGATGCACGGAGACTGTACAGCCGCGAGGATTCCGTGCGATGTCCGTGCGGGAATTGTGCGATGCCACTTACGGGCTACGGGCTTATGATTTTTCAAATTTGTCTAACTCCTGGGGATACAAAAATCGTAGAGGCTGCGGAGCCCGTGAATCCGTACGGAATCTTACGGTCGCCGCCTGCCTCCGCACGGAGGCTGCGCGTTTAGGGGGTTACGGACAGTATACGGGCTCTGTACGATGATCGTAAGCCAAATGTAAACTAGGCACTATGCCTATGTATTCCCGTAGTTGGCCATCGGAGGGCAGGCCGTGGGATGTCCGTGCAGAGGCTGCCCGGAGATTGTACGGTAATCTTGCAATCTCCGCAGCCTCCCCACGGAAATCCTGCGGAGCCCTAGCAGAGGATGCGCGGTGACCGTATAGAGCCGCGAGGGTTCCGTGCGATGCCCGTGCGGGAATTGTGCGATGCCACTTACGGGCTACGGGCTTACGATTTTTCAAATTTGTATAACTCCTGGCGATACGAAATCGTAGAGGCTGCGGAGCCCGTGCATCTATAAGGAATCTTACGGTGGTCGCCTGCCTCCGCACGGAAGCTGCACGGTTAGGGGGTTACGGACAGGATACGGGCTCTGTACGATGATTGTAAGCCAAATGTAAACTAGGCATAAGCCGTGTTGCTTTTTTATGTCGAGAAAGGGGGCAAACGCTTGCACTAGATATTTCACTGCTTAACCTGGATCTGGGGAGACGGAGGGGGGGGGGGGGGGGTGACAAACGATGTCAATGGTGGAAAAATCTCCAAAATTCCTACAGCAGGCTGGAATTTTAAAGTGAATTTAAAAACTTGCTAATTAACTAAAACCATTGTTCATATGAGAAAATAGATTCGCCATTGATTTAAAGTAGTATATAGAAGAAATAGTATAAGTAGCAGCAGTTTTCTCCAAATAGCAGTAGAAAAAATTAGTATTTATAGTAGTTGTAGTGGTTGTAATAGTGTAGTAATAGTATAGTAGTAGTAGTAGTAGTAGTAGTAGTAGTAGTAGTAGTAGTAGTAGTAGTAGTGGTGATGGTGGTGGTGGTGGTGATGGTAGTAGTAGTAGTAGTAGTAGTAGTAGTAGTAGTAGTAGTAGTAGTAGTAGTAGTTTACCGGCTGTAGTTAATGGTAGTGTAGTAGTAATAGTAGTAGGCCTAGTAGTAGTAGTAGCAGCAGCAGCAGCAGCAGTAGTAGTAGTAGTAGTAGTAGTAGCAGCAGCAGTAGCAGCAGCAGTAGCAGCAGCAGTAGCAGCAGTAGTAGCAGTAGTAGTAGTAGTAGTAGTAGTAGTAGTAGTAGTAGTAGTAGCAGTAGCAGTAGCAGCAGTAGTAGCAGCAGCAGCAGTAGTAGTAGTAGTAGTAGCAGTAGCAGTAGCAGCAGTAGTAGCAGCAGCAGTAGCAGCAGTAGTAGCAGCAGCAGCAGCAGTAGTAGTAGTAGTAGTAGTATAGAAGTAGAAATGGTAGTCGTGGTAGTAATCGTAGTCGTCGTCGTCGTTGTAGTAGTATTAGTAGCAGTAGTAGTAGTAGTAGAAGTAGTAGTAGCAGTAGTAGTAGAAGAAGTAGCAATGGTAGTCGTGGTAGTAATCGTAGTATCGTAGTAGCAGTAGTAGTGGTGGTAGTTGTAGTAGCAGTAGTAGTAGCAGTCGTAGTAGCAGTAGTAGTGGTGGAAGTAGCAGTAGTAGTGGTAGTAGTAGTAGTAGTAGTAGTGGTGGTGGTGGTGGTGGTGGTAGTGGTATAGTAGTGTTATAGAAGTAGCAGTAGTGAGTAGCAGTAGGCCTAGTAGTTGTAGTAGCAGTAGTAGTAGCTGTAGTAGTCTGTAGTAGTAGCAGTAGTGGTAGTAGTAGTAGTAGTAGTAGTAGTAGTAGTAGTAGTAGTAGTAGTAGTAGTAGTAGTAGTAGTAGTAGTAGTAGTGGTGGTGGTGGTAGTAGAAAAAAGTAGAATTTCGGGGCATCATATCAAACGAAAACTTGGGAAAGAATCAGGGTTAAGCCTTTTCAAAATCCTACTAATCCTCCCTACTATTATAAACTGCAGCATTTTCACAAGAGAAATACAATTACAGAACATAAGATTGAGATACCCATTTACCAGAAATTTCTTTAGCCACTTCTCTTTATTATCACGCACCAAGCATGCCAAGTGGTAACAGAGACAGTCTAAATAACACGTTTCACGTTTTTAATCATCAAAGCTATGAGAGATTATTCCAGAGTTTAGTAAACTCCCCACGAATCCATTTTTCTTATTGAAGTAGCCTCTCTCTGATTGTATTTAGAAACGAAGGGATATTGTTTGATTGTATCGCCTAAGGCACATAGACAAACGTTGGTACTTGAAGATAATGAGAACGTGAGTACTTTATTATGCGAAGCACATCCATTATTTGTACATGATCTACAACTGCTAATGGCGTAGCATTCACGTGGTATGAGTTTTTGCCGCTTTTTAGGAGGAAGGGTAGTGCTCTTGCCGAGATAATCTGAGATAAAGTCAGCTGGATGGTGTGTTTTGGGGGACTGTTCGACAGAGTTTCGCCGTTTACACGGGCAACTGGTGTTGGGTAAAACCTCGAAAAACACTCGGCGAAATTTCCGATTAAGAATGCCATAAATTAATGGATTGACGGCCGAGTTGATGAAAGATAAGAGCGATGTAATTCCCAAAGCCATGAAGATACGATCTGATACGTCATATGAAGACACGAGATACACCACACAGAACGGCATCACGCATACGATGAAAACGCCTAGAACAGCGAAGAGAATCATGGCTGCTTTCTTCTCCTTCCGCATCCTTGTCTTGGGCTTACCGATGAAAACTGGACGCGAAGTCTCAACAGAGGTTCTCTCCAGCGAGACCACTTTACGTAGTTGTTGCTTTGCGATGCGAAATATCTTGAAGTAACAGTAGAGCAGGATGAAAAGGGGTGTAATGAGGGTTAAGACCAGGCACGTGTACGCGTAGGTCCTGGACTCGTTCCAGTCCGCGACGCATAGGCATATCCAGGGTATGAACCGGTATTCGGACCATCCGACCAACGGCAGAGTGGCCATCGTTGCAGACATGATCCAAATGATGGCGACCATGAAGCCTGCACGGACCGAAGTGACGATTGTCGAATACTTGAGCGGCTTCATTATGGCAACGTATCTGTAGAAAGAGAAAAAATATATATAAAACCATATTAAGAAAATTCAATCCTACTGACATTCCAGTAGAGTGACTTCCCACGATACCAACCGCAGCGATAACCCGATATAAACTCCGGCGACAATTACTCCTCGCTTTATTTAGTCAAAGATACACGCATAGGGTTAGGGATACAACATGATTTTAGGTCCAGAGTTCCGTTTTCAGTTCGTATACGAAATTAGAGCGGAGCATGTGTCTTACAACCAAAAACCCATAAGACCGACAATGGTCTTTACTGATGAAACCTCATAAAAGTTGGTAGAAAGGCCCCCCCCCCCCGGTTTTCATGGCCGACGACCTCGTAGGATGTTGGTCTTATGGACCTTTTGACAACTGTTTTTTTTATAGCAACAAGGCCTGCATGCTTGACCAACAATTTCCTTGGCTTGAGCCATCAATATGCACTCCCACATCTTCTTTTTTTGCCTGCGAAAATACCATCTTGACTAAGTAATGGTCGCTGGCGTGTTTGAACTAACTATTATGTCTCATACCTCCTAAAACGGGAGTGGTCCGATTGACACAAAACGTGCATGAAAAATGCCTTGGAGGCCGTAGATCGACAATTCCAAAAACTGTGAGACCGAGAAATTTGATTTTAGATCAAATATCTCGGTATTTACGGATTTTCAGCAAGATCGTATTACTGGGGAAAAGAAAAATCAACCCACTTTGTTTCCTCCGCCCAGGAGACTGCATACGCACCTATCAAGGGAAACAGCAGCCAATGTCATGACACTGGCACTTCCGAAAAGTGTGTTGAGGAAACCGACCACATTGCATATGTTAGGTCCGAGGTTCCAAACCCCAAGATGGACTGACGACTCGATCACAAAGGGTAGCACGATGCAACTACGAAGAAGATCGGCGATGGATAGTGACGTCATGCACATACCGGTCCCTGTGTTGATGCTCCGCGTTCGGTAGACCACATAGCACACCTATGGGGAGGTGATAGAAAGTATGCTTGAATTACAAAATGATTCATCTTTTTTTTAATTTGTTATTTTCAAAAGGTGTTAAAAGCATTCGAAGTAAACAAACCTGCATTGTCATCAGATCAGTGGCCTAAATGCCAGAGGATGGGGAGTATATATCCCCCAATTTTCAGAGAGGGGGGGGGGGGGGGTGGTGTTTACCCCGGTCCCCCCCCCCCCACACACAATTTTCAAAGAAGAAATATTTCAATCAATCAGTTGTTGAAATTTTTGATAAATCTTTCTTAAACGACGGTTATAGTAGCAGAATTTGTATTTGAAATGCTATTAAAAACAGAGATAGGATGGGAGAGTATGTGTGTGGGTGTGTGGTGTACTTATGTGTGAGTTCGCCCTAGAAATTTTAGCAAGAGATATCGATCACCCCCCCCCCCCTCCTCGAAACGGATTTACGCCGGTGTTTACTATCAACATTTCTTTACACTTGATTCTTGATATCATACAGTCGACTTGTTTTTCGTCCTTAACGTCAACGCTGTGTAGAGGTTGAGGGTGTCAGCATAAGTTTGTCCTCAAAGAGAAGGCCGAGTTCTGATATAAGTTCTAAATATTTTGTAAGCTTTCTTATTCTTTTGTTTCCACGGGGAAGAACGTCTGACAACGATGTCACCGGAAAATGACTGTTGTTGAAATGCACTGATAAATAAAAAGAAAATGGTTCAAATTTCAAAACCAAAATGTGATGTGTAGTTCAGTATGCCAGTGCGCACTACCTACCACTTTTTGCTATGTAAGGCAAGACTTAGAAGTTGTCATCACAATCTCATGATTAATTCTGTACGATATTTACAATAATTCTACATCTATAATTCGGCGAGTTTTGGTTATCAGTGATGAGAGATATCAGGACACTAGATTTAAGACTCACATTTGGTTTGCATAAATATTTCGCTAAAACGTCTATCGCTATAAAACGTATCATGAAAAGTGACCTACAATTTTTTGTATAATGTTAGTTACTTATCCTTACTATCAACCTCTTTTAAATTCGATAACAGTTATCAGTTTAATGCTCAATAATGTACCAGGTAAAGTAACGAAGAGTGTGTAATGTAAAGTAGTATAGATAACTATGCCTTTTTGTCTGAATTTTTGTCTAAATTTGTAAGGCTCCTTTCGTGGAAGCCGTAAAGCATCGTGCAAACTTTATTCCTGGCTTGTGCAATATTTGTATGGCTTTATAGTTATCACTTATGTCTGAGAATCAATACAAAAACGTATAAACGGCCTATTACCGAGGAGTAAGACACCCAAAGAACATTGATTTTTAGTGTTTTCCCCTATAGAATTGCCTGCTAAATTATAAAGGCAAACACATGTGAAAGGCAACGGGAAAAAGGTTTGATTTAGGTATTTTTTTAAAATCTCAAGATATTATATTAATGTCCCGAATCCAAAATCTGTGAGCCAATCGGACAGCATTTCTCCACCGTGATAGAATGGCACTGTTTGTGGGTGGAAAATTACATTTTGGCACATTTTATGCACACCCAAGGGCCGTGTTGCAAACCCCCCCCCCCAAACTTACTATCAGTGGTAACTCTGCCATCAATGGAAATTAACATGGTAACAATGCTCAACAGCCAATCAAATTCAAGGTTTCTATGGAAGTTACTGTTGATGATCAAAGTTACCAGCAGTAGTAAGTAGGCTACCTATCAAAGCAATAATACTAATTACTCAAAATAATAATAACATTAATAATGATAGCAGTAATAATGATAATAATAATAACAATCATCATCATCATCATCATCATTACAGGAACAAAGATGCATTTTTTTACTTTTGGAACCCTTTTGAATCGTAGTACTATAGATCTTCTCATTTCAATTCCTAGTATTTGAATGAAATAAAAATCAAATCACCATACAATATTAAGCCACTATTTCTTAGATCGACTGATAATCGTATAATATAATTCTACTTTATGAGTCATTACTACTTTAAAGATATTTAAGATTTTCTACTTTTGAATCTTATTCCAGTCCAGAACATTCAACTATGTAATGCCTCTAAACTTTGCATGTAATAGGCATGAATTAAATTACAATCTCAAACAATGTGGTAGATTATAGCGTTTTTAATGCGATTGTGATGCAATGTGAACTATATATATTTAAACATTATTGTAAACGGGTACATTTTTAATTTGAGGGCTGTAAAGCAGTAGCCTACAGAAATGAAACTATTCCTTAATTGAAGCAAGAAGAATGAAATGTACTTACCGCCATATTACCAAAGATAGTTATCACTAAGATTAGGGAGAGGAAAACTGCTTGGAAGATGACATATGGTTTGGGTGGCGTAAGAGCAAATCGGGCGGGTTCTGAAATATTTTCAAATATGGAATTGTCCGTTTCATTCCCTGATACTTCCATGGTAGAGCAAAAGAGAAAATAAACAGCAAATTCAATTATTCCTCTTTTAATAGTCCAATGGTAAAGCCATAAGCCTGAGGATGATTAGGTCAGGCATGGTGGATGACAAAGACTCCCTTTTCCCAGTGATAATTAAAAGTATAGTATCCACATGAAAACAGGAACAATCGTGAGCCCAGCAACAAATGATGAAGGCAGTTGCGTGAATTCTTGTCGAAGCAGCATCAAAAAATTATGTATGTCTTCAAACCCAGACGGTCAGGTGTAATGAACTCGACGGAGTTGATGCGCATTCTAGAGCTGTGTGCGTAGGGGTGTGTGTGTTCGTGAAAAGCGTACTATGACCTATATTTCTCAATTTGGATGATGCAAGGAAACTTTATCATTCAGGTGAAGGTATAAAAAGCTACGAAACGTTTGTCAGTTTATCTAAGAATGTAAGCGAAAAATATCCCTTATATATCAGTGCTTAGTATACTGGAAAAGGTTGTTACTACCAATGCTTCCATTGGCGTAAATCCCGGGGGGGGGGGATGGGTGGGTAATATCCCCCCCCCCCCACTTTTTTGAGAGGGGGGATGGCGTGTTTAAATATCCCCCCACTTTTTAAGGAAGAAATGATATTTGAATTAATCAGTTGGTAATTTTTTTCAAATAATCTGTCATAAACAACCATCATATTGTAGAATTTCTATTTGAAAATGCGATTCAAAACCAGAAAAGCGCTTATTTTGGCTCTCTCGCTTCGCTCGCTCATCATATTTCAGAATTTCTATTTGAAAATGAGATTGAAAACCAGAAAAGTGGTTATTTTTGGCTCGTTCGCAAGATAAAAATTAAAATGTGTGTAAGCATGGTAAGGGGGTTCTTGCAGGTGGGTGAGGGCGTGTGTTTACACTTAAGTGTGAGTTCGACAGAAAAAAAATCGGCAAAAAAGTCGATCATCCCCCACTCCTCAAAGTGGATTTACGCCAGTGAATGCTTCCAACTTATTTTGGACAGATTTTTTTTTAACATACAGCGTCACAAGTTAGATAATACCCTCAATATTATTTTCTGCTAATGAAATAACTCACATTTTCGCATTATATCGGTTATCAAATAAGATTTAATCGAACAAACAAGCAAACAAAGCACCCATCCTCAAATCAACACTAAAACAAAAAATAATAAACAAATAAACAAACAAACAAACAAACAAACCATATTTAAACATACAACATTTCATTGGCGTAAATCCCGGGGGTGGTATCCCCCACTTTTTAGAAATGGGGTGGCGTGTACAAAATAATATACCCATTACTTTAAAAGCAGAAATAATAACTTAATCAATCGTTCTTATAATTTTTTTTTATATAAATCTATCAATAATGACGGTTATATAGCAGTAAAATTTCCATTAATTTCAAATTATTATTTTTATTTAGTATTTGGCGTCACCTGGGCGTGGGAGGGGAAAACCGAACTTAATCACTGGGACTCTCGGGTCTCTCCTCCCGATTATAACTTACTGGGATGTGCAGGTGTACCACTACACCAGGGTTTCCCCCTACTCTTCTTTGAACAGTGCAGTGGGTTCTTAACATGCAAAGGTGGTGACTCTCCTCTACACGGTGCCTCCATTTAACGTCATATCCGCGGGACGGAGTGTTTTCCACTGAAACATAGCCTGCGTCTATGAAACAGGGGAGGGGCGCGTTAACACGCAACGCAGGCTTCAGTCATCCGCCTTGGGTGGACTCGAACCCACGATCTTTGGTTCGACAGGCAGACGCCTCACCGACTGGGCAAGCTCGCCTCCTGGTGTTAGACTCGCAGTAACACAATATCTCAAGAACAACTTGAGGTATGAGCTTCAAACTTGGTGCTAGTATGTATCAACATAGGAAGACGACCTGAGGTTAAAGATCAAAGGTCACCAAGGTAAATTCAGAAATTTCAGGTTGTTAGCCTCGTTAACGTGAACAATTTGAAGTAGCCTATGAACCTCAAACTTGGTACTAGTATGCATCACCATAGTAGGCGATATGATTAGATTGTGGGGTACGTAGGACAAAAGTTATCGTAGTTATAGAGGTAGGCCTACCTAAATTCCGAAATTTCAGGTGTTAGCCTTGTTGACGCGGATGTCTTGAGAACCATTTGAGGTATAACATTCAAACTCGGTGCTTGTATGCATCACCATAGGAAGCCGATCCCATTAGATTTTAGCTAGGGTATGTAGGTCAAATGTCCAAGTTCACAGGTCATTTCCGAAATTTCAGGTGTTAGCCATGTAAATGCGACATCTTTTTAACTAAAGTATGCACTTCAAACTTGGTGCCAGTATGCATCACAATAGGAAGCCGATCTCACTAGATTTTAGGGTATGTAGATCAGAGTTCATGTTCACAGAGGTTAATTCTGAAATTTCAGGTTTTAGCCTTATAAGAGCGATATCTCAAAAACCATTTGATGTATAAACTTCAAACTCGTTGCTAGTATGCATCATCAGAGGATGATCTAATTAGATTTGGGGGTACGTAGGTCAAAGGTCAAAGGTCATGGGGCAATGTGCATGAAATTGAAGGAATGTTAGTTTTTGTTATCACTATATACTTTAACTATCTATATGCGTATCTACGAGGAGACAAAGTGATCAGGCTTTTTGGTTGTTAGGTCATTAAGGTCGTAGGTCAAAGATGTCGATTTACGTGTAATTATAGGGGTTTTTTTTATACTGGTTATCACAATAATGCAAGAACAGTTTGAGCAATGAAGTTTACTGAATATCGACAGAGGCTTGGAGGCATATAGGAGACGCAGTCGTATTCATCTTGTTTTTTTTTTTTAATTTTAAATCTGATTAGTGGGGATAAACTTGATTGTAATCGTCAATACTGACGGAAATGTATTCGATTTAGTTAACGTGTTTTCTTGTCACATGCCATGCTTACATTTACATCATCAATTTTTTTTTTTAAATATTTCACTGATTTTGTAAAATACAAATAATTTTTAACAGTCATTTGCCTCGAAAGCTTTTTTTTTTTTGGGGGGGGGGGGGGTTCGGGAGTAGTATTGCCGCATATGGTTTACGCTTTCATTATATTCAATTAAGGATTATGAAAGGTTGTGCATGGGTGGGGAGCTGAAAATTCTTATTTGTTTTGTGTGATTTTAGAGTTAGTCAAGCTGAAGGGGGTGTGGATGTAAGTGAGTGCAGAAATTGCTTGCCTAACATAGCAATGAGTGTCATTTGTGCCATAGTCGATAAAATGACATGCTTTATACGTTTGTGCTGCGTGAGTTATTCATTTATAATATGTATATAAATAATGGGTGTCCACAAACCCTTTGCAAACAAAGTTCCCCCAAAATAATACAGTACAGGGCTCACCCCCCCCCCTCCTTCCTCCTCCGCCCTTCTGGATCTGCTGTGGTTATCATTTTATTGTTCTTCGCCGGGAGTTTGTTCGCCTGGAGTAGTTCGGGTGAGAAGTGAAAGACAGTTATCATCAAAGCCGATGATTATCATCACATATTTAGAGTCAATGGCAGAATAAATGAATAAACTTATGGTTGGCAGGCCCACGTGTTTCGTAGTCATGTGTAGACGATTATGAATGGATGACAGAGTGGAAAATTTTCGCTATTCTCTTATCTCCGGAAATTAGCGTCGACTAATGACTTGAACATGAACCCAAGGAAGAACAGCGATGTTCTATTAACATCAGTGAATTTGGGATATCCTCAGATTTGTTATATTTTTATGAGTTATATATTTTGTATTTATATTTCTTTGTATATAATTTTGTTCTTTGTATATGTTTTTCATTATTTCTGGAATAAAGACAAACAGACAAACAAACAATCAATATTAAGTGGTGTTTCCTTTCAAAGATGTTCTAATCTTGTTTCTCAAGAGTTTTACGCTTTCCCCCAAGCAACCCATTCTTTAGTGGTTAGTAATCTTCAAATAGACTTGAAATAGACTTTCGACTATATTCAAACCGAGGCTAAAGGTATTCAAGGTTGCCAACTTTCATATAACTTTATATATTCATAGAAATAGACACGAAAACGACATCAAACCGAATGACATGGATATAGACTGTTCGACATAATTGGTATGGTATCGATCTGGCAGTGTCTTGATTGGACAACCTCAGTTATCTAAGTATTAACTTATATCTTGGAAATTGCATTATACTTCATCTACAAGAATAAAGAGAGAGAGAGAAAAAAAGCAAAATCACGAAGAAATTGTTTATTTCTTATTCAAAGCTAATGGATGAATGAATGTTAAAACATCACAATATTTCGGTGCGATTGCCATGGATTTAAGAATAGCATCGTGGTTGTGTAGTAGTTTGCAGACACAAACCTGGGTCGGTCGAAACAAGTTATAGAGGTCTGAATAGGAGACTAAAGAGTCACAAAGGATCGTGTAATATAGGCCTAAGGGCTCCTGTATGGTGACAAAACCCGCTTCTTCTGCTTTCAATTAGTCATCTTCTCCTACTTGAGTCAAATTTCTTTGGAAATAAGTCATAAATGACTATTGTTGCTACTCACTATTAGTATTTACTTCTATTCATTATTTTTTCACATATTTCAAAATGTCTTTTTTAAAATAATCTTTTTACTCTTTTCTTTTCTTTTTCTTTTAAAAAAATGTTTGTTTGGTTGTTTTTTGTTTAAACAAAATTATAATAGATACAGATTTCGGACGAGACGGCTTTACCTGCACTTACGCTTTTACGCGCTTAACGCCTCTGCCTACGTGGGTACTTCAGAGTGAGCACCAGTAGGCACAGAATCTCTCAAGGGAAGGCTTCTCTCAAGACACAGTGCATTTGAATAAAGCCTCGGTTAGGGTCCGTGCCCTGCAGACTAGTTGTGTAGTGAAACAATGGGGTAATTTCCAATCGTTTATGTTTTATGATGTAAGACTGGATATTAGCACACTGAAACACATAGTCTGCAAGCTGCAAGATAATTAAAGTTAAGCCATCGTCATTGTGGCTCCTAACTTATTGTTCCTTCTCATATTTAGCAAACGCCCTTCCGCATACAAAGGAATGGCAATTATGTGTTAATTACATTCCCAAGAATTCCTTGTAATCGCACAAACTCTATTTGTATGCACATTACCTGTTTAAGTGGGGCGCCATGATAATTACATACTATTCTTATGACACTGAAGGACAACTCAAACAAAGCTTTCTCATACGAATCCATTTTGGGCATTCCTAAGATCTCTTCTTTTTCATAAAGCAACAAACCCAAATGTTATGTGAAAATACTAATGTAATATCATTTGTCAGTTTTTTGCTCATAAAACAAGTACGGAAATAGTTGAGCGTATTTTCTATATTACGTTATCTAACATTCATTCACACCTACAGATTGTGTATTGATTGTGTATCGTGAAATCAGAAAAAAATATTTATTCTAAAAATGGCAAACAGATTCTCGAGCTTCCTGTTACTATTTACATCAGTTAAGTAACACTCGTCGTGTGGACGTTTTAAGTGTAAGGGAGGGGGTAGTGCTGATAGGATCTCTATGTGATAGGGACACTTTCTAGTACGAAAGAGGAAAACTGGTGCAAAGACGCTGGGCACTCTTAAAAGTGTTATTTCGATCTCTTAAATCTATTCAAATGAAATTTTAACAAAGAAAAAATATTGGAAGGTTTCCTAAAGTAATTATACCATACATCTATATATATATTCACAAATCTAAACTCCGATCTGGTTACAAGATATAAAGGTCTACTCTCTCTCTCTCTCTCTCAAAAAAAAAAAAAAAAATAGAGTGAACTCGTTCACTCTGTAAGGGGTGAATTTCAGAAGAGAGTGCATTTAGAGTCAATTAAGAGTGAATTAAGAGTAAAAATTGTGATATTCACTCTTTATTCACTCTTTTAGGGGTGACCTCAGGGATCACTCACAATCCTTGAGTGATCACCGAGGTCACCCCTCAAAGAGTGAATAAAGAGTGAATAACACAATTTTTACTCTTAAAGAGGCCAACAAATGGGAAATCATGGGGAAAACGAATTTGCAAAAGGCTTGTTTACTTGTACACTATAGTCCGTACGTTATGCGAGCCCGTCGGACTAATGCGATAACAGTTCCTTTTTTATTCTTTGTTTTCCTCTTCCATCTTCTCTTTCCATCTTTTCTTATGTTATTCTTTGTTTTTCCTTCAATGTTCTTATATTTCAGTCTCTTAGGTTATTCTTTGTTTTCTCGTTTCTTCTTTTCTATTTATCCTTATGTTATTCTTTTTCTTCTTGTTATTCTTCTTTTCTATCTTTTCTTATGTTATTCTTTGTTTTTTCTTCTATCATCTTCTCTTTCCGTCATTTCTTATGTCATTCTTTGTTATTCTTTCTATATCTTATCTTTCTGTTTTTTCTTATGTTATTCTTTGTTTTCTCCCTTCTTTTTTCCTCTCTTTCATCATGTTATTCTTTATTTCTTCTATCTGCTTATCTTTCAGTATTTTCTTATATTATTCTTTGTTTTCCCCTATCATCTTTTCCGTCTTTCCTCATTTATTTCATTCTTTGTTATTCCTTCTATCTTCTTAACTTTTGATATTTTTTCTTGTTATTCTTTGTTCTCCCCTATTGTATCTTCTTTTCTGTCTTCCCGTATGTTATTCTTTGTTATTCCTTCTATCTTTTCATCTTTCAGTCTATTCTTGTGTTATTCTTTGTTTTCTCTTATCTTCTCTTCTATCTTTCCCTATGTTAGTCCTTGTTTGTCCTATCTTCTTTTCTATCTTTCCTTATCCAATCCTTTTCTTCTATATTCTTCTTTTTCCGTCATTTCTTGTTATTCTTTGTTATTCCTTCTATATTCTTGCCTTTCATTCTTTTCTTTTGTTATTCTTTGTTTTCTCCTTTCTTCTTTCCTATCTTTCATGTTTATCATTGTTATTCCTTCTTTCTTCTTATCTTTCAATCTTTTCTTTTGTTTTTCTTTGTTTTCTATCTCTTTTCATATGTTATTCTATGTTTTCTCCTTTCTTTTTTTTAATCTTTCCTTATCCTTTCTCCTATCATCCTTTCTATCTTTCCTTGTGTTATTCTGTTATTATCTTTTTCTTTAGATCTTTTCTCATGTTATTCTTTGTTATTCCTTCAATCTTCTTATCTTTCAGTCTCTTTTCATGTTATTCTTTGTTTTATCGTTTCTTCTTTTCTATCTTTCCCTGTTATTTCGTTGTTTTCTCCTGTCCTCTTTCATAATTATCTTGTTGTTTTTTATCTTTCTATCTTTTTCCTATTTTTTCTTATGTTATTCTTTGTTTGATGCTATCATTTTATCTCATTTTCCTATATTATTCATTGTTATTACCCGTCTATATTCTATCTATCATCCTTATGTTGTTCTTTGATTTTTCTATCTTTTATTTCCTATCCATATTTTCTTGTGAAAATCTTTTCGGGAATTATGAAATAACGAATGCGTTGAGCCTAGCAAATACATCGACCTTGAGAGGAGTTATTGTGGTTTCGCCTCCTCGAAGACGCTTAAGAGGGAAGACGGTATAGCGTCTTTCGCTCAAGCTGACAATATCTCATTTCCTGAATATTCTTGAGATGCATGAAAAATATCATTAAATATAAAAACAAGGTTACATATTTATATCTGTTACATAGCATTCATGTCCTTGTGAGCTATCTATATTCAAATTATTTGTGGTGAATATTCTACAATGCAAATAACAGAACAAATTAGATAAGATTTTCAAATACAATATTACATCACATTTTCTGAATATTACCCAATATTACCTCAATTACCCAATTACCCATTGCCTAGGGCCATGCAAGCCGGCCCACGGGCCACATTTGGCCTACCAGAATTTCATGCATGCGGCCAGCAAAAAATAGGGACTTAAAAATACAAAAGTAGAATAAATAAGTCCATTTTCATCCAGAAAGAATATACTTTATATCAAAAGGACATCACATTTAACTGTGACTATGTTGTAAACATGTTAAATGTACGCAGGATTTAGGTGAAGATAATGAGAAAAATAGGGCGAGAATGATTCATTACAGCATGTTAAACAGGAAGGGGTATGTTTAAATGGTCCCGACTCCATACGGACAATTGGGGTATGTGTGCATTTGACTAGAATGAGCGAGGCTGAGGGTAAAATGTTTCAAGAATCATGTTTGAGTAGTGAGTTGCATGGTCTCTTTTAAATTTTATGTCTTATCTAGTTTTCTATGATTAAAATTATATTTTCACTGAAATTGAATGTAAAATGGTTTGCTGTCTCTCTTCACTCGCTCGCAATATTTAGAAACTGGAAGGTTTGTATTATCAGATCGGGGGGGGGGGGCGGGTGTAACATGAAAAATACAATCAATCTTACGATTGATATCAATCATAAGTCTATGGCAAACTAAGAGTTACAATTGATTGTAAGATTGATTGTATCTCTTTATGTTACACCCCCCCCCCCCGGAGAAGTCCGCACCGTACGCTAAAATCCCCGCATGGCAGAGTGTAGCCATTGTAGCCTATTATATTGCGTTCAATTCAGATACATGTATTTACACTGAAAGTCACCGGAAATCATGAATGGAATGCCACATGATATCACACGTGTATCTTTTTATCCAAGCCAAAAGGGCGAATTGTTGATTCAATGACACTGCACGTCCCGTATCGAGTTGCGCCACGTACGTTCATTTCAATATAGTTTGACGACTTCGCGTTTCCCAGGCCTTGTAGCATACTGCATTATGCATGTCATGTACACTCTTAAAACAAGTTAAAATGACTAGACGAAAGCACCGGCGTAAATCCACTTTGAGGAGGGAGGGGGGGGGGGGGGGAATGATCAACTTTTTTGCCAATTTTTTTTTCTGTCGAACACACGCCCTCCCCCACCTGCAAAGACCCCCCTTACACACATTTTAATTTTTACCTTGCGAGCGAGCCAAAAATTACCACTTTTCTGGTTTTCAATCGCATTTTCAAATAGAAATTTTAAAATATGATGACCGAGCGAGCCAAAAATAATCGCTTTTCTGGTTTTCAATCACATTTTCAAATGAAAATTTGAAAATTTGATGGTTGTTTATGACAGATTAATGAAAATTATATCTAAAGATTAATTCAAATATCATTTCTTCCTTAAAAAGTGGGGGGGGGGGGGATATTTGTACACGCCATCCCCCCTCTCAAAAAATCCCCGGGATTTACGCCAGTGGACGAAAGGGTCAGCTGGGTGCAACTATTATTCTAGTCATTTTTGTACTATTTTGTTTTTGTATTTTGACTGACTAGAATATAGTAAGATATATGACTAGACACATTAGTTGCACCCAGTTGACCCTTAATCTAGGCATTTTAACTAGTTTATTAGAGTGTATGCAAGATGCTGTTTTCTGTAACGTTTAGAAACTTATTTGGTGACATGAAGTAGAAACGCCTGTCCATAATATTTTCATTTGTGAATGGTCAAATGGCTATTCATCTGATATGTCCGTTTTAAGAAGAGGATGAAGGCATAGATTTTTCTTGTAATCATACATTAATTGCCTTGTATCCATACCTCGCTTTGTTTCTTCTCCCCCCCCCACCATCTCTCTCCCCCTCTCTCTCTGCATATCCTTTTTGTTTTCGTTTCCCTTGATGGTTGCTTCTTGTGCCAATCGCTCCTTCTTTCTTCCTGTCATAATATAATGTAAGAACACATTTCAAATTAACAGCGTAGCTTATATTCAGGTCCACCACTTTCCTTCCCTGTATATATTACCTGATTACATGTTGTAGACTTGTAGATAGCGTTTAGTCTTACCTTGTCGATATGTCCACGTATCGACATTTAATGTAGGCCTACTACTGTTTGCCTAACGTTGAATAAACTGAACAGACAAAATGGGGAATACTTTTATCATTAAGAGCCTGATCATTTTAATAGTCATGAACGGATATTTGACACATCTGGAAAGTTTTAAGGCCTGTAAAACACAGATGATTAATTGGAGTGAAAGATTATTAATGATTCATTGTGAAGAGCTGCCTGCTTGCTGAGAATCCATAAAATGATCAACGTCACGGACGGAAAAAAATGCCAATGTTAACCGATCAGGCTCTTGAACTTAAAATGCTGAGCCCAAATAACATGAAATTCAAAAGTTAAGAAAAAAAATTTCATATAATTTGATTCTTTACATATCCACCTCAAAATGCATAAACCAAATATTTAAACTTTCCTGATGTACTAAATAATGCTTCATTAACCCAGCACAAAGTTTGATTGGATGGGAGTAGAAGAATCAAAGAAACAAAGCGATAAGTAGGTCATGAATTTTTAAAAGTTGAAGAGCGCTAGCACACACACACACACACACACACACCCTTTCACACCCCCACACACGCACACTCACATAAATTTCGACTTTTCCATTAATGGGCAACTAGCTACATGAATTCCATTTTCTCATATTTCCATCATTATTCATGTTCTCACATCTGTGTCCACATCAGTTTACATTATTTACAAGACCCTTTTCACGCACATTTTGATAAATACATACACTTTAATAAATACATAAATTTTCACTTTGACGATATACTTTCCGGATGAATAAGACACGATGACGATGGCAGAAACTTTTTTGGTAATCATCCGTTTTCAACTTCACCTCTGAAGTGCACACTGGTCAGTAGTTTTATTCGTCTATGTCATTGATTTGTTAACCACCCAAATTTATAACCTTTCCTTTTAAAGCTTTGATTTATTTGACCTGTAGAATTCCGGCTTTTGTAACCTGAACACATTGTGCTGAAAATTACTCATTTCTTATGTAAAGGATGTTTAGGAATTTTTAGCTTTACACAGTTGGTTCATATTACTTAATATGTTCCATCCGTTCATGTGTTCGCACTTTGTTTCAAAATCTTGATATAATATCATTCCACATTATTATGTTGAACATGTATTTACGTGTGGTTTTGTGCAGGGCCCCCAGGATAACAGTGTTTGTATAACTGACTACATACCATGGGACTCTGAGACTTATACAACGAAATAAATGAAACTGCAAACACAAATCAGTCATATGTGTAAAGTAGCTATTTGAAAGTGTCATGAATGTAATATCATTTGATTAATCTAATGTAGTTGAATGTAAATCAAAGTAATGTATTCTTGCATGTAATAATGTACACACACACACACACACGCACACACACACACACACACACACACACACACATATATATATATATATATATATATATATATATATATATATATAATCATTTTGTCTTCACTTTGTAAAGCCCATAGGGATCAAAATGCCGTATCAGGACAACTCCCCCGGGGACTGGGGGAGCTGTCCTTGGGGAGTTGTCATCCGGGAAAAGTGTCCTCCGGGGAGCGTAGCTCTCGGGGGAGCTGTCCTCCAGGGGAGCTGTGCTCCAGGGGGAGTTGTCAGGTGGGAATCGTATCGGGGGAGTTGTCCTCCCGGGGAAGTTGTCCTAGAACCGTAGAGTCCGTTTGATTTACTAGATCACCTCGCTCGCTTGTAAAATTCAGAGACAAAATGATTTCTTAAACCTGGTGCCCATAATCCCATATGTCCCAATATTCGGCAGGTTCTCGAATAATAAAAGTTCATCACATCTTGCAGTGATGACGAAATTCAAGAAAGAAATGTCGAAATTTTAATGTTCAGTACATATCAGTGATCGTTGGAGAAGAACTGTAGGTCATAGCAACGTAATCATTTTTATTCAGAATAAAAAAAAAAGTATATTCTATCCTCATCTAACATTTCAAAACTTGTAGAAAAGAGGGATACAAAAAATGTTGCCAACTTCTCATTCATTTACAGATACAAACACCCCACATTTATTTGAATAATCTTAGTTTGCGGTTTGCCAACACAGCATGTCAGTCTTGTCTTGTACTGTATTTCACGTACTTGGTCATGAAAAAGAATGGAGAGTTGTATACTGCCATATCATAACTTGGTATGAACATGATGCATGTATATCTCCTCGTGTTGTTTAGCAATAAATTTTGTTTGGGTACTAAAACGAGGCCGCGCCACCTCCTTGTACTTTATATCTCAGGCACGAGGTCACGGAAAGGAATTTGACAGCCGTCAAAACAATAGAGCCTGCGTCCTTAGTTGACCGTCAAACTAGCCAAAAAATGTGACATTTGTCCCCAAAGACCTTTGTCACCATGACAACGGCTAACTCGATTAGCTTCCGCTTGTATTTCGTCTGGGAATTCTTTACCTCTTTCCAGCTTGCGAACGGGAAGAGATTGCATGGAGCAATGGGATATGAGCCAGGAATCATTGAGTACTGTTGTATCTTGGCTGGGCTTAGCTTAGCGAGGGGATAGAGGTGTGAGGGCTTTTAACGACGGTCAGTTTAGCCGTTAACTCGCCATTGTGTTGGGCAGCCCTTTCACACATTCACGACTCACCGCAGTGGTTGAATAGACAGAGGACTTACATTCTGTGTCCCGTGCTTTGATTGAATTCAATCCATCGCCGTCAGTTTTGTATGTTTACGGGGATCACATGTACATCAGGCAATATACAGGATACTAGTACTACCTTCTGTCTGCATCGCTTGCTCGAGACTGTGTGCCGCTGTAACCAAACATAACGTCCGAACCCTCCCAAAGCGTTCCGAAATCGCGCTCGTATTTTTTAATCTTCATAAATTATGCTCGCCCGTATGTCTGCTGGCGCTGGCGCGCTGACGGGGCTGTGCGCTGCCACCATGGGTATAGTACAGCACCAGCGGCGCGGTACGGACCAGACGAACGAGTCTTCCTCTCCAAATCACAATCCGCATTCGCCGCCTCGCAGTTCAGGAGACAAGGCGCGTGGAAGTGGTAACTCGGCGGCTCCAACGGGCGAAGGGAAGGAGACATCGGCAGGCCCAGCCATGGACTTCAACGAATACGCCAACGACGTCGCCAAAAAGGCCTTGGACTTATACAACGACAATGACTGGAAAGTGGCCCGGTCATCAGTAAGTCAAATCTCATTCATTCCTATACTTTGAAGCTTGAGTTTTGTTATTGTTTCCAAAATGTTGATTCATTTCATGGATTAAAAAAAAACCCTCTGAACCAATTAGTTGAACTTTTTTTTTCTTCATATTTATCAAACTAAATCTGCTTAAAATCTGACGAGTTTGTGAAGTCGATAGCGCAAGAGGTCGAATTGGGCAGAATATTAATTGATAACCACAGAGATGAGATACCAGTCTTTGCAAAGTCTCTTACATCGTTATGATTTTTCGTATGATTTATGGGAAGAAGTGGGAGGGGTGACTGCTGGTATATTGATGGAGATCTTGTAAACATTGATGAGGCAATCTGAGGCCAAGCTTGTTAAGGTTAATGTATATATGGTGGTATCTGGTCTCATGAAGATGATGTTGAGTCCTGGAGCGGGTTAAGTCTATGACCTACATTTCTTTTGTATATCAATGAAGCAAATGTTTTCAGATGGTGCACTGCGCCTCGAAGTATGAGATGGAGATGATGAAGTTTAAATAAAGATGGTGGGAAACCTCATCTTTATTATGATCTTAGACTTTATGGTGATGGTGAGTGTTAATCTTGGCGTCGGTGGTGGTGTTGGTGTTGGAGATGATAGTGGTATATAGTGATGATAGTGATAGTGGTCGTCATAGACTGGTTGTGGTTCGTGATGATAGTAAAGGTGGCACCGATAGTGGATGTTGGTGGTAGTAGTGGTGATGGTGATGGGATAGTAGTGATGACAGCAACGTTGATAGTGATGATGGTAGTGGCGGTGAAGACGACATGGTTGTTGCAGTGATGACTGTGATGGTGGTATTGATTGGGGGATGGCGGTGGTAGTGGTGATGGTGATGGGATAGTATTAGTAGTGATGAAAGTAATGTTGGTAGTGATGGTAGTGGCGGTGAAGATGGCATGGTTATTGCAGTGATGGTGGTATTGATTTGGGGATGGTGGTGCATGGGATAGTAGTGATGAAAGTAATGTTGGTAGTGATGATGGTAGTGGCGGTGAAGATGGGGCAGTTGTTGCAGTGATGATTGTGATGATGGTAATGATGAACGTCATAGTCATGATAGTGACAGTGATACTAGTAATGGTGGTAAGATGAGGGATTTTTGAGGTAGTAGTGATAGCGATGATGGTGGTGATTTCACTATGGTTGCCTTGATGAGAGTGGATGTGCATGGTCATTTGGTTGGTGGTGATAATGGCGATAGTGATGGTGATGACGAAGTGATAGTTGATTATCGTCATAGTGGTAGTAATGGGATGCCTTGGTAGTGGTGGTGGAAAGAATAATAGATTTTGGATGCAAGCAGTAAAGACAACATCATTTTCCATCAAATCCAAAATGAACAGCTACAAAGAAAGCCTTCATTGTCATATTTGTCATATCTCTATTTGAGAATAGGCCTGTAAGTACCCGTAATTTCTCTTTATCATAGTGCCACAGACCTATACACGGTGCAGTATTGGCTATTGATTCTTTATTGTCCTGCGGAGGGAGGGGTGCGATCTTTTTTCCCCTGGTTGATTAAGCCAACGATGGGCATTAAAGCCCATATTGCCTGGAGGCATATCATGTTATCGTCGTTCAAATGATCCACAACTCGCATCAGTTCATGTGAATGCGGCGTTGATTTGCTGATGAACAGGCGTGAATCATACCCAAATATCGCCTCTTCGTAGTCTTCGGTCGCAACAGCATGATTTCCGTAAATTTACCATTTAAAACCAAATTATTCCCAGGAATATGATTATTTTGTTTGTATTTGCGTCTTCCTCTTTTCCTCTGTATGAAACTCAAGGTTCAAAAGTGCATTTCGAATGATAACACAAAAATGTGATAGATGTGATAAATGTGATAGAATGGACAATTGGTACTTGATGGCTTGGTGTTTAAACGTACGCAGAATTAGATTAGAAGAAAAAGGCTTTATATTAGTCAGTTCTGAATATTGCTTTAGTCGCCTAAATACTCTCACATGTGTCTTTTAGAAATCAAAACAATAAAAACAATAAAAATAAAGAATTAAGAAAAAAACGTCCGGTATAGTCATCATGATCATAGTGACCTTTATGAAACAATATTTAAGAGTGTTGTGCTCTGCTTGGCAGCTGTTAGAAAATAAACACGGTATATAAAGACCTTATCCCCGACGATCGTATTCAAGATCGTAGACAACAAAACTTGGGATTAGCTCTTTGACAACTATTCGGTGATTGCTTGTTGATGTGACATCTCTTTGTACACAAATCTTGTATCGCATGTTGGAGGCTTATCCCTGTTAATAACATAATGACGTGCCAAGGCTCATCGTGGTATTTTTGACAGACGCGTGATATTCAAACTGAAAGTTCCAGTGTGTTGTAAGCTCCCAGTATTTTCTCGCTATCTCCTCTCTCTACATTCTTCTTTCGTGCTATGAGCAGGACGGCGCTACAAGGGGGCAGGGGGCGAACGCCCCTATGATTTTTCAAGTGATTAAAAAAAAGGAAAGAAGAGGAGATAAAGAAGAAAAAGAGAAGGAATAAGAAAGAAGAGGGTGGGGAAAGAGAGGCCGGGGGCTTGCAATTATATAACACCCCTATTTAATCATTTAAAACGTCAATAAATTCACCTATGGGTCATCTTGCCCCCTATCAAAATACCCTGGCGCCGCCCCTGGATATGAGGGAAGCCAAATAATCGGTTTAGCTCACATTAATAAAAAAAAAGTTGAATTATTTCGTATTGAGCCCAGTCAACCATAGATAGTGTTTGACACCGCAGTAAACTAATGATATCTTAATCAAGCGTGCGGTTCTCTAATTGGTCTAGTCGTTCTTTGGGGAAATGGATTTTCTCCTTCTTAATTCCTTCCCCAGGTCCCCGTCCTTTTTGTCATTTTGTCTGGGTAAGTTATTAATTAGGCCTTGGTGTATTAAAAGTGGTGAATTGATAGTACATTATTTTGGCAAAAGACAGAGAGCGGGGTGCATGGAAATAATACAGAGAAAGGGAGAAAGTCAAAACGTATATTTTTTTTTAATTGTGGAATATTTCTTAAATGAACTGTATCTTTTAATAACCACACATGCCTACGTTGTTACCGATATGGCTGTAGCACGATAATTTATTTAATATTCGATAAAAGAGCACTGTAGAATAAAAATGCCATGCTCAAGGGCATAAAAGCCGTGCCGAGGATCGAACACCGATTCTCTCGTCTCCAGTCAAGTGTCTTAAACGACTCGACCACGACACCTCCGCTTTATCCTTCTATCTTAGTTTATTCAATCTTGTTCACTGTTCTTTGTACAGTAAATACATCCCTTTAAAAGAGCAATGTATAGACTTGAGAATTCTCATCGAAAAAGGCACTCTGGAATTTCGTATATTGTCACTTTTTAAGATTTTACAGAGGTCCAATCATACATGTAGTGTTGATTTTCATTTCCATGTAATTAAATTATTAAGTATTACCTTTGCCATGGAGTTAGGATTATCAATTTGTGTCCAGTTCAGCGTTTATAACGCGAAAGTAATAATTATAGTAAAAATGGTCACTTACCAGTATATTCTTGAATAATTGCCGTCCTGTGGAACAGATCGAGACGATGAAAGAAAAGTAAGCAAATCCACAGGTTCTCTCACCTCTTAACAAGTAGTTGGGAAGATATTTAGGGTGAATATGGGTTAGTACTGTTACATCAATAGACTAAACAGAGTTTTTCTCAAGTGTCTGTCTGCTTTGTTGAACTCCAAAACAGACAAATGGAACGGCGTGAGAGTAGCTTGTAACTCTCAGTGATTAATTTTATTCGCAAGTTGCGAAAAGATCTATTTAGGGATGTCGAACGGGTTGTACAGTGGCAGTGAGTGACATGAAGTGACATTTATTTTCTTCTCCGTCTGGTTTGTTCATGAACATGGCTGAATAGTGTCCGTCCTTTGGATGTAGCCTACTCCAAAGCAGAAGAATACATGAGACGGTGCAACAATAGTAGGTCGCAACGCCTCATGTTGTCTTGATACCATCATGACCATACGTAGTGAAAAAAAAAAGGGGGGGGGGTAAAATTTTAACAAGCACGAGAGTATTATGTCCAACCAACTTTCGGCAATATTTTTACCCAAAGCGGGAAGCATATCGTCCAGTTAGGGTTAAAAATAAGCAGTAATTACTTCAGAATGGGCAAATTTTCAATCAAATTGGATAAGAAGAAATGCTAAGCAAAGTTGGTTGGACACGTAATTACCCTCATGGCACATTTTCACCCAATATTCTATTGAGTGTAGACTGGAAGCTATTCATTTGGGATGACCGTGGTGACGTTTTGGTGACATGAACAGGATGAACATCGTATTTTTTTTTCGTCTGAGTCTTGTTCTTTCCTAGACATGGCTGGGTAATGTAAATCATTTTATTTATTATATTTAACTTCACTTGGTCAAACCTTATAATTATGTTGTCGTTACATGCGCAGGTGATTGAAAATATGGAGAATTACACGAAAAACCAAGATATGGCAAGGTTTTTTTTTTTTTTTTTTTTTTGGGGGGGGGAGTTCCTGTTTTTTGTTTTTGTTTCTTTCTCTCTTACTTGATCTGCGTTTATGTGGTATGCCTGTCGTAGAGCCTTCGCGGGGTCTGGTTCGTTCATGGAACATAGCTTCTGTAGAGCCGAAGCATCACATTTTGCCCTTCTACTTCTGGTTTGGTTTGTTCATGGACAAGGTTCCTGTCGTCTGGCTATCTCTCATCGCATGACGTGGTGCGATTCAAGGTCGTCATCAAGCATCGCATCGAAGGATTCCTCTTCTCACAACTATTCATTCTTACGGAGAGAAGGAATGAGAGGTGCGTAGGAGGGGCAGAGAGTGAGGGTAAAAGAGAGAGAGAGAGAGGGGGGGGGGATGGAGATGTTCTTTGATATGAAAGAGACAAAAAGACAGAGATATATCGGTAAAGCGGGAAGGAATAGAATAGGAAGTGCGGAGGAGGAGGAGGGGGAGAGTACGAGAGAGAGAGAGAGAGGATGGGAGCAAGGAATTTCAGAGAGCATACTTAACCAGATACTGGAATAGATGAAATGGTAGAGAGAAAGAGGGAGACCGAGATAAATGAAAGAGAAAGCGAGACAATGGATTCGGTGGAGTGGTTTGGAGGATGCAAGTTAGGAAAGGGATGCCAATCACTTTTAAATGTTTTTATGATTACATAAAGGCAGGATAATTAATTTTGACCGAAACATCAACTATAATATATATATATATATATATATATATATATATATATATATATATATATTAAAATTATAATGGGTAGTATCGCTGTAGTCGATGACAGGTCCATGATTAAACCAAGGAGTTACCTGTTAAACATAGGCAAAGACATTTTGGTGCATGGTAAATTCCATGTGCACCCATGAAGCAGGCCCCTATGAACATTATAGCTCCACATTAGAAAATATAACAGCAATGATACGTTGGTTCTTTCCAAAGACACGGAGGATGCGACTGGGGGGGGGGGGCAAGGTCAGTGTCACTGAATGAGGAACTATTAATTCGTTAATAATCAATTCCGTCTTGATATTAGTCCAATACCATTCCACACACGTGTGTTTCAAGGTCAAGGTCTTGTCCCCTCTTTCTTCCCATCGATTCCTCTCACTTCACTTCATCCTTCCAACTATTAGAGAGAAAGAGAGAACTCAGCATTTAAAGGTAGAGTTGAGTTCTATCATACAGTAGTTGTGTAATTATTGCACTGTCAAAGCATGGACTTAATGGTCAGAGTGAAAATCAAAATGCAATTGGGAAAGACTGAAATGCAGTGAATGATTGCACTGTGAACTTTTAGAATCATGAAAAAAAGATAAAAAAGATTGACTTAGTCTACCTTCACTTGTACTGCGCACAGAAATACCTGTATGGTACCACTTACTTTTATGGCATAAAAGGTTTATTCAAATCCCACATTATTGTATTTCTCCTATTTTTAATGTGAGAGCATTTGAAGAGTAGTCCTTTTCAGGAGACAATTCGGATTCTACTGTGAAATTCCTCTAAAATGACTTGAAACGAATGAAAAAAAAAGAGAAAATCTTAAATTATTTTTCTCCTTCACCAAAACGCATCTTGTCTTCTAGTAAAGAGATCTTCGGTGCTCGACAATATTTGTCGTAGTATTAGCAACATCAATATTCAACTGTTAATAACTTGTAGTCCTTAACTGTGTAATGCCGTCTTCCATCTGTATTTGTACACTTCTCAATCTGTATATTCCCGCCGTCATGGCCGTTGTTAGTGTGCAGGGAGTTAAATTTGATGTAGGGGCATCAAATTACAATGATATTCTTTCAATTTCTTTGTCAAAAGTAGGTCTGTATGTTCTGAACTTCAATAACCTTTGATTTTCTTACTTTGTCTCTTTTAAGTTCACCATTTTGTTGACGTTAATGTCCTCACTCTTCAAACTGGTGTCATTATAAACCACAAAAAGCTTGGAAAACCACATTAACCTAATAAAGCGCCATTTTACTTTAAGTGTGACGTCATTATGTCGCTGTACAAGCGCCAGTAATTAGACAAGTTGAGACTGATGTTTTCAATATGTCAGTACTGTGGTTATTTGGAAGTGTTTCGAGTGTGAGGTTTTTGTTCTTGTTTTATTTTATTCGCCCTCTCCAGTGCATCAATGTGTTCTATTCTGTCAATTATTCCCTCATTTCTTTATTGTAAATGTATCATTTTCCACTTAGTCAGAAGTTGCCCTCAGGAAAAGTTACAACATTATGTAAAACTGAAGTCTATAGAGACATACAGGGTAGGTCTATATAAGTTTTGCAGCTTGTCACCTTTTATGCGACAATTGCTATTTAATGGAAATATATTTTGTCTGAACTTTATTATAAATCTCATTCTAGGTCATGAATGCATTCTCTTAGTCTCTAAATTTTCATTGTCTCTCCATTTCTCTCTTTTCCTTTTCTCTTTATCCCCCTTCTCCCTTTGTCTTTATCTGCATCCTCGTCTCTCTCTCTCTTTCTCTCTTTTCCTCTCTCCCTCTCAATACTCAAACATAGGAGTAGAGATTTGATGCTTGTCATCTAATATTACAGCCTGTGTACGCACAATGACCCGTGAAAACCCGACAGACTTCACCATTCTGCTTTGCACTTTGCTTGTTCGGGTGCATTCACACTATAGTACAAACAATGACAAATAACTCAAATATGTATGTAATACACTGTATAGGGGGTGCAGCGAGCCTTCTTCATGTTTTACTCTTACCATGGACGTACTACAAATGCTTTCACTATCTGATGAAGCTAGTCAACACTACAACACTATGAAAAAATACTGTTGTCATCAATTCTTTGTTTTTTGTTTTTTTGTGCCATTAGTGAATGCATTATTTCTATCTGTTTGGCTTTTTTTATGGGTTCTACGACATACCATCCATGGTCATGTGCCAAACCATTTTCCTCTGCCTTAAACCTAGTCACCTCAACCGTGTATGCCATATAAACCATTCCATATTGCTATATGATCAACATGTTGACGAGATAGCAATCAGAAGCAAATGTGCAGGAGTATAATTCGGTAGAAAGAGAGATTTAATTTTTCATTTCGTACTCTTTCACTCATGACGATAATGTATCGGTGCACTAATAAATTTGTTGGACGTTAACACTTCAACTAATAAGACCGACAGTATATGCCTCTTTGAAGTAACTCAGAATATCCCAAGTATCACTGCAGACAATTTTCAGGGGTTTATGTCAATACACCTTAATAGCTCAGTCAATATTGCAAACGGTGTTGATCTGTGGATAGAATGCATGTATGCCTCATAGGGTTACTGACAGTCATCGTTCTGACATGTTTGTTTAAGACGTTTTTCCTCCCTTCAAATCTGCAAATATAATTTTTGAGCGGAGCGAATGTTTGAGAGTGCTATGTACGTAGGCGGTCGAAGAGCAGAGCTGGTTGTTCCAGGGTTTGTTGAAAGAGCAGAGATCATGATAAAACGTTCAAGGATTGAAAGATAATGGTGAGGACTGGTCGGTCATGGAACTTGATGGAAGAACTATCTTGTACAAGTAGTATCCAGAAGGGATTGAATATGAACAATATTATTGTATATTATGATGTTTACTAATCATTTAAGGTTATAATGATTAGGAGTTGACTTAATATTCCTTTAAAAAAAACCCAAAACAGAAACAGAAAATACTGGGCAAAGATATTGTTACATCGATCTACATGCCCCAATCCTGTGATCTCAAAATTTAGTCTTTAAGTTTTATTAATGATATTTGAAGCATAGAAGCATTTCAAGAGGACCCCTTTCATTGAACATTACTACAGTTTTTTTTTTTAATTTACTAAATAGATTTTGAAAAAAATTATGAATATTTTCATTATTATATTTATTTATTTTATTTATGCATTATTTTTTTTTTAATCTATGTATGTATTTATTGTTATTTTCTTTTTTCATGTATTTTTGTTTATACCAGAACTCTACCTTCTCTACAGACCTTGATTCGGGGGGGGGGGGGGGGAGGGGGTAGAAATCTTCAGGTTTCGTAGACCAACATGACATTGTAGGTCAAGGTCGAATGTACAATGTATGTATCCTAGGTGCTTCTATTATGATACAGTTGCAACGACACCATGATTCATGATATGATCCGTCCCTACTGCTTGACCAAAATATTTGCTTAGAATATTCGTGATCTATGTCGAAAATAAGTTAAATACATTTTTATACTGAAATAGATATAATGTATGATACTGGCTGTATTCCGGCCTAATCCTAAGGTGTTAGTTGTTCATTGAATAATTAGCCAAGCCAGATAAGTAAGAGCACCAAAATTAATAGGGGTTTTCCTCGAAAACACATGCCTTTATGGAACGATATTCAAAATTTCTTGCTATATCCTACTTGTATATTTTTTTCTTTTTATTTATGAATCAATATGCGATATTATGATGTAATTGGGGCGCGAGAATTTTCATCTTTCATTCTGCGCACTTTGGCTATGATGGTGACACACAGAAATGGGGTCAAACGTCTAGAATTGTGAGTGGCGAACTTTGTAATTGTTTGGCCAGTGGCGAACTCAAAGTTGATCTTCGATTAACCTCTCAACTTTGCAAACATTCAACTAAAATTGCCTCTCTCGGTTTGAGGATATTCTTTTCCTTTTTCAACCTCAGAGGAGGAAGTCCGCGTTTTTCCACTTCCATTGTGCATTCATTCACGAAATCGGAGTCAATAGGGAAAATACGTGTGTGAAGTTGACATCAGGTCAAGCGAACCATTACATTTCCTCACGTACTCCGATATAGGATTTCAGTAATGAACGTCCATATGAACTAGTATAAGGATGAAGTCGAAATCAAAGCTATATCCATCTCGAGAACAAAAGAAATCAGCTTTTACAAAATAAGCGGACAACCGCGTTCTCTGTTTTATGCTCTATTGTGTCTGATTTTTTGTGCTATTGTTTCAGTCAAATTTTTTCTCTTTTGGTTACCCACATTATCTATGGTTTATACCATTTTTACTTTAATCACCTTGATCTTGAGCGTTTACTACGAGTGGATGTGTAACACATGGCATAGTATTTGGTGGCATACAATTTGTTTAAATAATGTGAAGGTGTGTATTTAGATATAAGTGGTTTCCATTTCTTTACTACTTACGTTTCCTGAATTGGAACATTTCTTGATGATATTACATTTCCTTCGCTCTGCCAAATGTTAACGAACTTCTAATGCTTTATAGTTTCCTGAATCTGAAATAATACTTCAAAGTGTCAAACCTTCATACTGGTAAATTTTGGAAGAAAAAAAAATTCTTTTGGTTTACAGTTCCCTGAATCAGAATCTTTCTTGAGAATGGTACGAATGTTAACGAACTCCAGATCATGTGTCTCGAACTGAAGTGTGCGTCGAGTCACAAAATTAAGATCTGCCTAGTATCAGGACTTCGGGGAATAAAGATAAAACCCCCTCCTATTCTCTACCGTTATCATCGGGACAGAGCTTGTTAGGTGTAGAGGTGGAAAATGTAGTATAATTGTGTGAATTGAAAAGGAAAATGGGAATGGACCGCTCATTCTCCGGACGTTGACAGGGATTTGCTAAACTATTTTACCCATACCCCTCCCGGAAAGATGAGGAATCAGACTCCCTTACACAGATTTTGATTGATTTTATTCCTTCATTAAAAAAGTAATAAATCGTTGAATTATATGCGCAGTCACAAAGATGTTTTTTTTTCTTTTTCAAATGAATTATCTCTATAGAATTCATTATTCGATATAGAATCAAGAAAAATTTGTATGATTAATGTCTAAGCTTTTCCAATCCCGAACTTAAACATGTACAAGGTACTCTTCTTATTTTTTCGTATGTGGCTTCTACATGTGATTTAATTTTATATTTGATTTGTTTATTTTATATGGCTTAACATACCCGGCACGTCCGGAGACTGGAAATGTGTTAGGATTTACAACATCTTTCATCGCTTCCCATGTTATTCCCAGAATTTCAAATCACTGCCATCGATTGGTTTGCACCAAACGGAAATGACCGGATGACATCTTGGAATAAAATGTTGAAACTATGTCTGGAAATTATCAGATAATGTCTCTCGCTCTCCAATATTAAATGTTCATGCCTTTTTTTATATTTTAGGTCACTTTGACATCTGGTGCTAAATAACACAAAATCAATTACGGAGTGTTACGAACTGTAAGATACACTGAGAAAAAGGAAGATCATATAAAATATATTTCTAGAGAAGGGAAATTCTATGTAATAGAAGCACAAAATAATGACTCTGTTTATATACTTCACTACAGTTTTGCAAAATGCTGACTCAAAGGCACGTTATATTGTGTCATATTTTACCACTTAAGATTCTTTTGCAATAATTAGAAGAGTCTCGGGACCAAATTTTCATATGTTTCGAAGTGGAGGGAATGTAAACAGAGGTAATGAGTGTGTCATGTGAAGGCTTAGGTTCTGCCTGAAGGACACTTTTGCTAGATATTTGTCATAGAAAGAATATCATATAGGTTCAGAAGTCAACTTTGCGTTATCATTTGTTGACTGATAAACAAAAGATAACCACACTATTTTCCATAGTTTTGTCTCAAAGTGGAGGAATAATCCGCTTCACTGCCTGTCCGTCAGTCATGTCAATACTAACGGATATTGTTGTATTAAGTTAGACGTTATGTGGTGACTATATTCCGGCTTATGACAACCTCACTCATGTTTATCATTCTTACTGGCATAAATTACATTTTGCTATGCTTGATTTGTCGAGCGCGAATTCTTTGCAATATTACGATGGCAGCTTTATGAGGTAAGTAGTTTTGGGGGACCAAAGGCCGTTCAGAGTTCGAGGCATAAGTTACATTATAAGGAAGATGCCCTGAATTTATAGCCCCAAGTAATGGTAAACAATATAACCAGGAAAACAAAGACAGCATGATTTTTCCAAATGAACGACACGGCAAAAACTTCAAAATAAAGATGACAAAAACCACATAACTTTTTAATAAATGGTACATATTTGACTTTTTAAGTTGGCGCACTTCATCATCAGCCATTCAGAGTCAACCAATATATATATATATATATATATATAAAACAATAACAACAACAACAATAACAATATAATAACAATTCTAACTAGTTAGTATTGTTATGATTATACTCTTTGAGTTATATGATTTACACTTTCCGTTCGTCTCTTCACTTTGATTTAACACTTTGATTTTAATTCAACTGTAACTTAAAAAGACTGTGTAATTGCTAACACCGTTTTCTGTTATTTACGTTTGTATTTGTGTTATAATGCTGTTTTCATTTCGTTGTTTTGTTGCATGCTTGCAATTGGTTAATTTTGGTTTTGTATCTCAAGCCCTGAGGAAGACCTGTCACAGGGTCGAAAGCTCGGCTTAATGAAGGCAGAGTGAACATACTAGCAACGTCCCGCCGCCTCCTTCTTCAGTCACAACTATATATGTGTATATGTATATATAAATATTTAAATAATAAGTTCAAGTTACACAGTTGACGTGTGGTATTATATATATATATATATATATATATATAATTCTATAGCCTACTCTTTGGTTACAAAGAGAATCATGCAATTGGTTAAGAATATTTTGTGAATTTGGTTTGATTACAAGGAACATTATGCGATTAATTACAAGGCATGTCATGGATTCCGTTTAAATGACCAGACTGGTCAAGGGGAATGGACATTAAATAAAGTTATTAATGGACAGCATTATCTGATAATTGTACACCTATTGTATGGAGGTTTGGTCCAGTTGATGTAGGTCTTCTTTAATTTTGAGTTGAAAATCTGTGTGGGCAGTATCCAGAATGTGAAAGCTTTGTGTGTTACATTCTGATTGACATTGGTGTGAAGACTGCAAGTGTTTCCAGTCATAAGAATTTTTGTCTTTCCCCAAGTGCTCCTGCACTTGTGTTATGTAATGTCGCTTGATCGATGGTTTGGCCAATGTAACCTGGTAACGAGCCTTACATCTTCCACATATATAACAAGAGCATGATTTGTTTTTCTTTAATGAGGATTATTTTGAGGTAAATGACATTTTTGGAAGATGTCTGGAAAATTACGATTCTAATTTGCCTTTTTTTTCCGTGTCCTGTTGACCTATACGCATTTAAGTGTACATATTTCTCTCTAACCATGAAGCTGTAGCTTCATGCTCTAACTATAACTACTGGCTGTTAGAAAATAAAAACCTTCCCAGTTGTGTTCAGGTTCTGTAGTAATTGCAGTTCTAGTAGGATCCATGGTAAGTATGACAAATCTGACAGCAATTACCTTGGGAAATGTTCATACTTGCTCCCGTGTTCTTTTTGTTTTGTATAAAGTTATACTTAGGAGTTGTTAGAAAGTTTCATTGTGAAGAATCAGTTGATCTCCGATCTTGATTCGATTAAGCTTTTTTTTTTTCATCTATGCTAACTCGCTGCGTTGGCCATGTCAATCTGGGTTCATGCCAGCCACGTGACATCTTACTTTGAAGAAAAATAAAGAAACAGAAGCTTGCAGATTGCAAAACAACCAGGTGTGTCAGTCCATCTCTGGTATTTTGTTTCTGTTTTGTTTTTATTTGAGGTAGTGTGGTGGGTAGGTGTGTGTGTGAAGTATAGTATGACCGTGATGTGACA
This sequence comes from Echinometra lucunter, assembly GCA_029962745.1. Classification (NCBI taxonomy): domain Eukaryota; kingdom Metazoa; phylum Echinodermata; class Echinoidea; order Camarodonta; family Echinometridae; genus Echinometra; species Echinometra lucunter. The sequence continues at coordinate 27,958,312 of CM057156.1, read as the reverse complement.
CAACATTAACCCCGCGATTCCATGGCCGACTCCTTTCTGGTAAACCATGTAACTTTTAGGGAACATCTTCATACATAATGTGTTGAAATCGGTATTTCAGTAATTTGCCATATCTTCGAAAATCGGCCACCCTTCGCTTCAGACAAAATGAGGAGTGATTGTGGTCAGTCAACAGTTGGCCGAAAGAGGAGTGACCCTACATTAATTTTGCTCCGACATTTCACCCCAGACTCTATTTGCCAAATATACATAGTCTGACAGATGGGTTTTTAGGTTAGTTCTATATTAAGGTGGGTTTTTTCGGGGGGGGGGGGGGGGACTGAAGCTAGGATTTCGGTTAGTATATGGAATCGACCCGTGAAGCTATTGACGGTGAAACTTGTGTACCTCAAGGTGTTCCTTTCTGCAAGACAGGACATTGACATTGCCCTTGTAAAGATTAAGCAATTCTTGTCGTATTGGTTTACTCGCAACACCAAGGACCACCACAAAAGAATCTCGACTTGCAGCCTACAGGATTTGATCGCTGGAATGCGCTCCTTTATCGACGGCGATTATTAGCCCTAGTTCACAATCGGGCCAACTTTTTATGTCAAACTGAATCAAAGAATGCCAGGGTTTACCTACGAGTGGACTGACGACTTGAACTCACTAGGTGCCCTGTGGGGGCAAAGCCGTGTCAAGACGGGTACAGATTGCGAGGCAGTCGTGTCTGACAGGCGTGTATTACAGGAGTATTTCTTACCAGGGTTTTTTGGTCAGCAATTGCTACCAGTTGTGGAATGCATCGGTGACCCGTTTTCTGGAATTGGAGTCAACTTGGCTACCAGATGTGAAGAAAACAAATCATTTGAAAAATACAGACGTTGTACGCGACCAATTATGTTAGGTACCAGCCTTCTTATCCCTAAAGATGGAGAAAATTATACAGAAAATTATAACAGAAATTATCGAATGAGTGACAAATGTAAACTAACTCAGTATACATAATGAAAGTAGATCATAAATTTAGTGTAGGAGATCAGAGAGAGGTGAGTGAGAGATCTAGAGAGAGAGAGAAGAGGAGAGCGAGTCAGAGAGAGAGAGAGAGAGAGATATGTGTGTGTGTGTGTAAGGAGAGGTATTTCAGAAAGAAAGGTAACGAGATATATTTATACATGCTATTTTGTTCATTTATGTTTAAAAAATTATGTTTACAATCACTGCTCACTGCAGTGATTTTAGCAAATCTGATCATGCTGATGTCAATGTATGTTTTGATAAGAGACATTAATACTTGGTGACGGCAAGGACAGCGAATTACCAAATATCGTACCCCGCATATTTGGAGACAAAAATGAGCGTTAGTTGAAAAAAGGATAAGTCATCATGATTCAAACGCGTATGTGCACTTTTCACCATGTCAAAGTACTTGACATGACTGTGAAAATTATCTCATCAATTTGAGATCATCGTTGGTTAAGGCTACTTTGGACCTGTATTGTTGTGCATGTTATTATGTGTGACTTTTAGAATCGTGAAAACAGTAGATGGATAAAACATCGAAGTCCATTCGTTGCTAAAAAATGAGTGATAAAACTTGTGTGAATTTCTTAATCATTTTGTCATACTCTTTGCTCCGTAGGTGTTGTCAATATATGACCCGTCACCAGTTTATTTTTGATGAGGAGAGATTTATTATACCTTTGTTGGTTTTTTCATGGTCTCGTTTTCACGAACTTTCTTTCTGATACGCCCCCCTCCCCCATTTCATCCTATTTTGGATGCAGGTGGCGTTGACAGGGGTGTGTCCTACACCCCCGTCTCACCTGCTCTGTGTTTAATCAGACGCGAAGTTCTCCATCAACAACCCACAACAATCGCTCCATACAGATATGGCCATGCGTGGTGGACCGAGGCGTATAAATTGAGCGGCAAATTATCGTACTTTTGGAGATGCTTAAAGAATGGTTGAAATCCATGTTCTTTTGTGTGTCTTTGTCATGACTGACAAAATAGTCTGCACGCATTACTCCCAAATTAGGATGATGCCTGGAGTTTATTGTGCAATGTAGGTTTTCGGTCGGACTAGAACGTGGCTTAGAATAAGCGTGATAAGTGACCGCAGAACGAAAAGTGAATATAGCATATATGCATTTGTGTATATTATTCGATAACAAAACGTTAAATCAACCAAATTAGAGAGGTTTTATAACAAAAGCAGTTAAACTGCACAAGCTTAATACGGACTTGTTGCTATAAACATCATGGATTTTCCCTTTTTTTGGTTGTGTTGTGGTTTAGTTAAACAATCAACTACTAAGTAAAGAGAATCTTCATGTTAATATTCTCGTAAATCCAGATTTGATACTGTCGGTAAGACTCTTGTTTTGGTTACGTGTCAGTTGTTTAACTTTTGAGTAATCAACTCTCTTTCGCTGTCTTTCGCTGTCTTTGTCAGGGTTTGTAGACACTGAAACTTTCCAATTTGCCAAGTAATAAAACAAGAGGCGAGTATGTGGTGATGGAGCACATTTCAGTTGCAATCTCTTTCTGCTTAATTCATGGATCTTATGAGAACAATTGAAATATACGTTGACTGCTCTCCCTGTGATGTGGGGCTTTCCCTATCAACATGGATCTTATAAGATCCATGCTATCAAGCAGGACATTGTGATTTCCTCAGAGGTATTTCTTACGTAATACCGTTTCCTTTCTGACCTGCAATGTGCTGACCTAGAAATATGAAGCAGAAGTAGACCTCGTTTACACTCACATCGCTTGAACACTCCAGCGTGGACCGCTCGAACGTAAGTGTAAACAGGCAACCGCTCCAGGAAGATCAGATCAGACGCTTATCAGACGCTGGTTCAGCTATGTCCTTCCTCACATTTAAATCGGAGCTGTGACAATTGATTGGAATGTATTTCATTAGGGTTAGGGTTAAGGTTAGTATTTGCCCCAGGGCTACAGCGTAGAATTTGGTTCTTGACTGGAAGTAACTGTTGCTGGAGCTTGTGCCGAACCAACTATTAGGTGATGTTGATAGTGATAGAGTTTACATAATGTCATCAGCTTTTGATTACCATGTATAATAGTAATTTTTCCCTGTTTGTGTCCTGATAAGTCCTGCTTCTAGCCGCCCCGGCATCTTGCGCCTTTTCTTACATCACAGCAAGTTAAAATGCTGAATTAAGTAGTACTTGATTAGCATGATTAGCTTTGTTATGATACAGCAATAAACGTCGTAAGTAAAAGCACGGACGAGAGGTAGCAGTTGCTGCGAACATGATTATCACTTACTTCACTTTTGTTCTTTAGTATTTGCAGACTTCATCCACAGTGTTTGTCACCTTTGTTTTTCCCTTAAAAATGCTTTATACTATATTGTTTGTCCACACATGATTGAAAATTGCGGACTAAAGACGCTTTTAATCAACGGAATCGCATATAAACACACAAAAAAGTAACTCCCCCCTAATTCAAAATAGCATAACTTTTTAACGAAGGACGCTTTGAGGAAAATAATTTGGCAGGAGTGTTCCTACACTTATTGACTAACTTCTGATTGAAAATTAGATTGATCTGTCAAGTCATGCATGAGTGAGCAGACATTAAAAGCAAAATGTCACTTTTCAAACAGTCACAAAGAGGTATTTTGGGGGGGGTTGTGAACGAGATTTTTCTGGTGTTTAACTGCTGTTTGATGTTTTTCAGGGTAGCGCCATGGTTGAGTGAGAAAATTTTAACGATGAAGCAATAAATGCTAAAATTACTGTTTAATAAATGCCGGAAAATGACTACCCGGTATTTTCACATAATGTGCTGACTCGTGTTGGTTATGCCAGTTCTTTCCATTAATTGAATGGATTTTTGTAGATTTAAGGGCTGAACATCATTTCCCCCAAAAAACTGTGTTCACCCAACTGTCATAAACATGAAAAGTGTCAGAGATAGGCATCACTGGGTCAAACATGGAAGAGACCAATTTGCCAAAGTTTTGTTTCACAGACCCCCCAAATGACTCTTGTGACTTTTGAAAAGTGACATTTTTGCCTTTAATGTCTGCTCACTCATGCATGACTTGACGGATCAATCTCATTTTCACACAGAAATTAGTCAGTAGTGTAGGAACACTCCTGCCAAATTATTTTGCTCAAAACTTTTTCGTTAAAGTTTATGCTATTTTGAATTAGGGGAGAGTTACTTTTTTTGTTGTGTTTAAAATAATCGATACGTCGAGAAAAGATTGAACTCTGACTGAGACAGGTAGATGTGTATTTCAGCTCTTCCCTTGCCGGCTACTGTTTTAAGTTCGATGATTTTAAAAAGGGGCCCATTTTTTGCCCTCAAGTCCTTCAGATCGGGGCCGAGTAACTATTTCTTTTGCGCTCTTTCCCTTCTCCTTCTTTTGCGTTTTTGTCCCTCCAAATGCCGTCTGGAGCACGTGTCCCCGTCCTCCGTCTTCTGCCCTCCTAGGCTACTGAACACATAGATCTAAATTTTTTACATTTCTTTAAACCACCCTTTCAGAATTGCTTTAAGGTGTCGTTAGTCTTATTTTCTACTGTTATGTGTGAAATTTTTAATTCAGTCTCGTTAAAATTTCTTTAAGCGCCATATTTTAGGGTCCGTTTTATGGCAATTCGCCCTCGGAAAAAAGTATATATTCCACGTCTTTATTTATAAGAGCAAGTTACATGAAGTTGATAATTTCAACTGTGGATGTCACTTTTCAAATCAGTGTTCAAGGCAAATGACTTGTTTGCACATGTTGAATTGAATCATCTCACACCAACTGAACAATGGTTGACAAGTAATTATTGCCGGCAGCATGAAATTGCATGTGTTGTTTGTTGGCACATGGTTATCAAGGGTTATCTCACCACATTACTTGAGAAGTGCTTGATGAAATCGAAAGACACAAAAAACCACCAAGAGGATAGGTTCTCAAAGTTTGGTGGCGAGCACGTCGTGAGGTCATCGTTTGGTGTTCGTAGACATGCCAACTCTCCGGGTTTTCCGCGGCTGGCGGGCGCCGCTCTCTTGTTGCGCTCCACGGCAGCAAAATTAGCGCTCGTTCAAATGCCAGACTCGGCTGAAAATGATCGCCCGCCGTGCCGAACCTCAGACGAGATTATGTAAACGCTCGAGAGAGGTTAGGTTGTAACATGATCGAGGGAGACTGCTACAATCTGTCTGCTAAAAGTTGAGTAGATTCATAGTAGGCTCTCAAATATCGCTTCAACCATAAACCGCGTGGTGCACTGACATGCACCGCTGCGCGCGCAATGCCAGGACTTTCGTTGCGCCTATGACGTTCGTCTGCAAGTCCCGGCGAGCGCGTCAAGCTGGCGAATTACACAACGGTGGAACAATAGGAGAATGTCATCGAATACCGGCTTGTGCGGGTGTTGTGTGATCAAGTTACGCCAGGCTGACGAAGCATGGTCCATGAATACATCTGAGTAGATGTTAAAGAATTCATGTCTGGAAGATGTGCAGACAGGGGTCATCTTGCTCTCGAAGCTAGATATTTAACCTATATCTTCGAACTTCGTTTTCTGGACGATGAACGAAATAGTGAAAGTTCGTACGTAGAAAGTATCCCGACCTTGAATACTGGTCATTGACACGTTGCTTCACATCGTCCCAAGTTTATATCTCTGTTTATCTGGAGATATAATGAAGATGAAATTAAGGATAATGTTCTTGATACCTACAATAAAGTGATATTTCAATATTCGATGTTCAATTTAGAAAGAAAATAAAATAACCCAAACCGATGGCGTCTTTTGTGGATGTTCTAAAGTTTGATCTTCGTCTTGTCATTATTCTTTCACGTACTGAGTATGAAGAACTTTTGGCATACGACATGTACGATGAATCAGAGGAATATCCCATACATGAGAATAACAATCATTCACAGTTTATACTCTGTTCTCATCCGAAATGTCCGCATGTTTTGAAATGTTTAGGCAGATAACATAGTTTACATTGAAGATAAACAGAAAGATGGTCGACTTGCAATGCTGTATACAGCTTGTGGCGAAGCCTGCCTTGCCCTCCTCTGTTCGTGTGGTGCAGGCCCAAATTCTAAAGAGTTGGGGTTAAGTGTTGCCCAACTTTAGAGTGTTTGGAAAATGCTACAGGAATAAGACTGTGGTTGCCTCAGATCGCTTAAACATTCTGAAGAACATGTCCCTTGGCGCTGGCACGGAGCATGCATGCCCCCCGCCCCTATCTATATGTCGATACTTCTTAGCACTTGTGACGCTGCATAAGAAGAGTTTTTAAAAATATCTATTTCCTCCTAACTTTTATGTTGAAATTTGAAAGAAAGGTGTGCTCATGTATTCCTTTCGGGAACTTTTAAAGGCATATAGAAATGAATTTCATTTGTAAAGCCATTTCCCCATTATTTTTTTTTTCTCATATTTGCATGGTTACCTCTTATCGACGGGCAGTGATTAGATTGGTAGATGTAATTCTTCTGAATGTGACTCCATCTGCTAAACGAGATTATGTTCTTTAACTATAGATGTACGATTTTCTCTGCTTTCTAATATAACATCATACGTTATGAAGAGTCTAGTTTTGTCTGAAAAAGTCGTATAATACCATAGCAACCAAGAACACAAGAAGGTGGGCATACCGGCGTATCACTGCATTTTTTTTCTCTGATTTCTCAGGATACTCCTAGGTCATGTGTCGGTCATCTTGAGAGAAATGTCATCGTTGTTGGGCTGATGAAGAACCCTTCGGTTTGCATGGGTTACATACATCCGCTCTCATTCGGCATACGTGATTTTGTTTTTTAGTCATCTTTGCATTTTGGAAGGGTACCTACTTATTGTTTTTTTCTTCTACGATTAGGGAGGGGACTTCCCCTCTTTCCCCTTAATTGCATGAAGTTGTCGACCCAGCGTGATAGACATGCATGTTCTCCTTAAGAGATACAACGTCTGGCCGAGATGAAGATCAATGTCACAGACGCGCGATACGAGACCACGCATGGCGGGCGGCCCAGACGGATGGCGCGCCGCGCGAGAAGCTCGATCGAACTCGTCATGGAAGGTGATCCCACTCAACCCACTTTTAATTCACAGAATTACTATAAGAAAAGGCGTGTGAAGCAATGAACTCGCCATCATGGATCCGCCACTTTTGTCCACCCGACATAGTTTTCATGGGCCGAGTTTCTCTGTGTTTGGGATTGATATTGTCTGGTGGAATGGGTGATACTGACATAGATGCATTACAAGATGCCGCCAGTCTAACTTCGTCTTATGTATTTGAACATGAACTTGACTTACTTTGCAGACAGGAGATAAAAATGAATGCATATGAATGTTTTGTCATGTTTCCAAAGGAAGAGAAATTAATCTGTGAAATATCATAGGAATAGGTTAAGATACAGACATATACAGACGTCAGGGAAAGGATGGCACTAGTTAGTGTTGGTGAGACCTGGCAGACTGGGCCTCTATAACGTGTCTGTATTTCTTTTGAGAACAAGCCAATTTGGCCAATTGACAGTAAATAAAGATGTTTCTTGCTTGTCAAGGAGGAATTATGAAATGGGACACCAACAAGTATAACGCGGTAAGAAATGATTCTGATTTGGCAACACAGGACGACTCCTGCCAAAAAAGGTCTGTCCTGAATTAAACCCTTGCCTAAGAGCATTTTGCTACAAAAGACCGATCAATACTGCAGATCCAATATGTTATTAGTCAATTTGGAAATTATCAACTGTTTTACACAACAAGATACGTGTAGATGCAGCATTCGTTTGAAATAAAAGAAACTGACAACAATGGTTGATATGACACTGAAATACAAATATCGTATGATCTTGGATCATATGCATGTGCAGCCCTTGAGGATGTTTAGATAGTAGATACCTTACATACCCGCCCCTCGTCATGGAAAATACAAAATAAAGATTGAAGTTAATTACATACGCATGATGGTACTCGTCAGAAGGTACTGGAGAATGAAAAAAGTGTACTTTCTTTGAATCACACACTTAGAAACAACCACCAAACACGAAAGAAGTTAGAGGAAAGAGCATATAGGGAGATTCCGAAATCAGGAACACGCAGTCTCTCTGTCAATCGCCACACATTGTGTTATTCATTCTGACACGGTGTTACTGATTGAGTAATTGTGTTATGCAGACTTGTCACAACCAATCGATGATAATGTATTGGAGGTGGGCAGAACACATGTAAAGCGGAGATGCTCTCATGGTCGGCCATCATTTAGATGTCAAAACAATAGGAAGATGAGATTCATGCGGAAACTTGACATTTTGAACGTGGGGATGATTCGTCTGCCCCTTCTCTGTCTTCGGGGTGGCATGAGAGTCCAGGACCCTGTAGCATACATGAACCCACGATAAAACTGACTTACAGTCGATTCTAAAAGCCTTTTTATCTCCTGTACTTTTTTTGACCGTGGTTTATGTCTGTAATTAATCGTCAGTTACTACTGATTGCACATATGCGATTGATTAAAGAACTGGGGGAGTGTTTCATGTAGTGTCTGTCTGTTGAGTTTTACTGACAAATTTTCTCTCAGCCAATCAGATGCAAGGATTTCAGTAGCTTATAATAGTTTTCAGTAAAAAAAAATCACTGACAAGACACTTCATGAAACGCTCCCAAGATGTCAGATTCGTAGACTTTATTTCCTTTCCATTTTTCAGTTTCCCAATCAATTTAATCCAAATTTATATAAAACAAACAACTAAAGGATAAAAAGAAACTAATATGCAAAACATATTCGAGAACAGAAAATGGAAAGAATCATTTAAGAATGAAAATATAAAACAAAGATCAGCTATAAAGCAGAGCTTCTGGTAACACTGGTGCATTATAAATCTTACAGTACATGACTAAACCGAACTAGACAAACATGCGTACTATGCTATTAACAGAAACAGAGATGACAAAATACACTTACAATTTGAAAGAAAAAAATAAGTAG
>CM057156.1:27910636-27948839 GCA_029962745.1 Echinometra lucunter | reverse complement strand
TATATATATATATATATATATATAATTCTATAGCCTACTCTTTGGTTACAAGAGAATCATGCAATTGGTTAAGAATATTTTGTGAATTGGTTTGATTACAGGACATTATGCGATTAATTACAAAGGCATGTCAGTGGATTCCGTTTAGAATGAACCAGACTGGTCAAGGGGAATGGACATTAAATAAAGTTTTAATGGACAGCATTATCTGATAATTGTACACCTATTGTATGGAGGTTTGGTCCAGTTGATGTAGGTCTTCTTTAATTTGTGAGTTGAAAATCTGTGTGGGGCAGTATCCAGAATGTGAAAGCTTTGTGTGTTACATTCTGATTGACATTGGTGTGAAGACTGCAAGTGTTTCCAGTCATAAGAATTTTTGTCTTTCCCCCAATTTGCCCTGCACTTGTGTTATGTAATGTCGCTTGATCGATGGTTTGGCCATGTAACCTGGTAACGAGCCTTACATCTTCCACATATATAACAGAGCATGATTTGTTTTCTTAAGTGAGGATTATTTTGAAGGTAATGACATTTTTGGAAGATGTCTGGAAATTACGATCTAATTTGCCTTTTTTTTTCCGTGTCCTGTTGACCTATACGCATTTAAGTGGACATATTTCTCTCTAACCATGAAGCTGTAGCTTCATGCTCTAACTAAAACTACTGGCTGTTAGAAAATAAAAACCTTCCCAGTTGTGTTCAGGTTCTGTAGTAATTGCAGTTCTAGTAGGATCCATGGTAAGTATGACAATCTGACAGCACATTACCTTGGGAATGTTCATACTTGCTCCCTGTTCTTTTTGTTTTGTATAAAGTTATACTTAGGAGTTGTTAGAAAGTTTCATTGTGAAGAATCAGTTGATCTCCGATCTTGATTCGATTAAGCTTTTTTTTTTCATCTATGCTAACTCGCTGCGTTGGCCATGTCAATACTGGGTTCATGCCAGCCACGTGACATCTTACTTTTAAGAAAAATAAAGAAAACAGAAGCTTGCAGAGTGCAAAACAACCAGGTGTGTCAGTCCATCTCTGTATTTTGTTTCTGTTTTGTTTGAATTTGAGGTAGTGTGGTGGTAGTGTGTGTGTGAAGTATAGTATGACCGTGAGTGTGACACACATTAACCCCGCGATTCCATGGCCGACTCCTTCTGGTAACCATGTAACTTTTAGGGGAACTCTTCATACATATGTGGTTGAAAGCGGTATTTTCAGTAATTTGCCATATCTTCAGAAATCGGCCACCTTCGCTTCAGACAAAATGAGGAGTGATTGTGGTCAGTCAACAGTTGGCCGAAAGAGGAGTGACCCTACATTAATTTTGCTCCGACATTTCACCCCAGACTCTATTTGCCAATATACATAGTCTGACAGATGGTTTTAGGTTAGTTCTATATTAAGGTGGGGTTTTTTCGGGGGGGGGGTGGGGGGGGGGGACTGAAGCTAGGATTTTCGGTTAGTATATGGAATCGACCCGTGAAGCTATTGACGGTGAGAACGTGTGTACCTCAGGTGTTCCTTTCTGCAAGACAGGACATTGACATTGCCCTTGTAAAATTAAGCAATTCTGTCGTATGGTTTAACCTCGCACACCAAGGACGCACCACAAAAGAATCTCAGCTGGCAGCCTACAGGATTTGATCGCTGGAATGCGCTCCTTTATCGACGGCGATTATTAGCCCTAGTTCACAATCGGGCCAACTTTTTATGTCAAACTGAATCAAAGAATGCCATGGGTTTACCTACGAGGGACGCGACTTGAACTCACTAGGTGCCCTGTGGGGGCAAAGCCGGGTCAAGGACGGGTACAGATTGCGAGGCAGTCGTGTCTGACAGGCGTGTATTACAGGAGTATTTCTTACCAGGGTTTTTTGGTCAGCATTGCTACCAGTTGTGGAATGCATCGGTGACCCGTTTTCTGGAATTGGAGTCAACTTTGGCTACCAGATGTGAAGAAAAACAAATCATTTAAAAATACAGACGTTGTACGCGACCAATTATGTTAGGTACCCAGCCTTCTTATCCCTAAAGATGGAGAAAATTATACAGAAAATTATAACAGAAATTATCGAATGAGGGACAATGTAAACTAACTCAGTAACATAATGAAAGTAGATCATAAATTTAGTGTAGGAGATCAGAGAGAGGTGAGTGAGAGATCTAGAGAGAGAGAGAAGAGGAGAGCGAGTCAGAGAGAGAGAGAGAGAGAGATATATGTGTGTGTGTAAGGAGAGGTATTTCAGAAAGAAAGGTAACGAGATATATTTATACATGCTATTTTGTTCATTTATGTTTAAAAAATTATGTTTACAATCACTGCTCACTGCAGTGATTTTAGCAAATCTGATCATGCTGATGTCAATGTATGTTTTGATAAGAGACATAATACTTGGTGACGGCAAGGACAGCGAATTACCAAATATCGTACCCCGCATATTTGGAGACAAAAATGAGCGTTAGTTGAAAAAAGGATAAGTCATCATGATTCAAACGCGTATGTGCACTTTTCACCATGTCAAAGTACTTGACATGACTGTGAAAATTATCTCATCAATTTGAGATCATCGTTGGTTAAGGCTACTTTGGACCTGTATTGTTGTGCATGTTATTATGTGTGACTTTTAGAATCGTGAAAACAGTAGATGGATAAAACATCGAAGTCCATTCGTTGCTAAAGAAATGTGATAAAACTTGTGTGAATTTCTTAATCATTTTGTCATACTCTTTGCTCCGTAGTGGTTGTCAATATATGACCCGTCACCAGTTTATTTTGATGAAGGAGAGATTTTATTATACCTTTGTTGGTTTTTTACATGGTCTCGTTTCACGACTGCTTCTTTCATGGATACGCCCCCCTCCCCCATTTCATCCTATTTTGGATGCAGGTGGCGTTGACAGGGGTGTGTCCTACACCCCGTCTCACCTGCTCTGTGTTTAATCAGACGCGAAGTTCTCCATCAACAACCCACACAATCGCTCCATACAGATAGGGCCATGCGTGGTGGACCGAGGCGTATAAAAATTGAGCGGCAAATTATCGTACTTTTGGAGATGCTTAAGAATGGTTGAAATCCATGTTCTTTTGTGTGTCTTTGTCATGACTGACAAAATAGTCTGCACGCATTACTCCCAATTAGGATGATGCCTGGAGTTTATTGTGCAATGTAGTTTTTCGGTCGGACTAGAACGTGGCTTAGAATATCGTGATAAGTGACCGCAGAACGAAAAGTGAATATAGCATATATGCATTTGTGTAGTATTATTCGATAACAAAACGTTAAATCAACCAAATTAGAGAGGTTTTATAACAAAAGCAGTTAAACTGCACAAGCTTAATACGGACTTGTTGCTATAAACATCATGGATTTTCCCTTTTTTTGGTTGTGTTGTGGTTTAGTTAAACAATCAACTACTAAGTAAAGAGAATCTTCATGTTAATATTCTCGTAAATCCAGATTTGATACTGTCGGTAAGACTCTTGTTTTGGTTACGTGTCAGTTGTTTAACTTTTGAGTAATCAACTCTCTTTCGCTGTCTTTCGCTGTCTTTGTCAGGGTTTGTAGACACTGAAACTTTCCAATTTGCCAAGTAATAAAACAAGAGGCGAGTATGTGGTGATGGAGCACATTTCAGTTGCAATCTCTTTCTGCTTAATTCATGGATCTTATGAGAACAATTGAAATATACGTTGACTGCTCTCCCTGTGATGTGGGGCTTTCCCTATCAACATGGATCTTATAAGATCCATGCTATCAAGCAGACATTGTGATTTCCTCAGAGGTATTTCTTACGTAAATACCGTTTCCTTTCTGACCTGCAATGTGCTGACCTAGGAAATATGAAGCAGAAGTAGACCTCGTTTACACTCACATCGCTTGAACACTCCAGCGTGGACCGCTCGAACGTAAGTGTAAACAGGCAAACCGCTCCCAGGAAGATCAGATCAGACGCTTATCAGACGCTGGTTCAGCTATGTCCTTCCTCACATTTAAATCGGAGCTGTGACAATTGATTGGAATGTATTTCATTAGGGTTAGGGTTAAGGTTAGTATTTGCCCCAGGGCTACAGCGTAGAATTTGGTTCTTGACTGGAAGTAACTGTTGCTGGAGCTTGTGCCGAACAACTATTAGGTGAATGTTGATAGTGATATGAGTTTACATAATGTCATCAGCTTTTTGATTACCATGTATAATAGTATTTTTCCCTGTTTGTGTCCTGATAAGTCCTGCTTCTAGCCGCCCCGGCATTCTTTGCGCCTTTTCTTACATCACAGCAAGTTAAAATTGCTGGAATTAAGTAGTACTTGATTAGCATGATTAGCTTGTTATGATACAGCAATAAACGTCGTAAGTAAAAGCACGGACGAGAGGGTAGGCAGTTGCTGCGAACATGATTATCACTTTACTTCACTTTTTGTTCTTTAGTATTTGCAGACTTCATCCACGGTTTGTCACCTTTGTTTGTCCCTTAAAAATGCTTTCTTACTATATTGTTTGTCCACACATGATTGAAAATTGCGGAATAAAGACGCTTTTAATCAACGGAATCGCATATAAACACAACAAAAAAAGTAACTCCCCCCTAATTCAAAATAGCATAACTTTTTAACGAAGACGCTTTGAGGAAAATAATTTGGCAGGAGTGTTCCTACACTTATTGACTAACTTCTGATTGAAAATTAGATTGATCTGTCAAGTCATGCATGAGTGAGCAGACATTAAAAGCAAAAATGTCACTTTTCAAAAGTCACAAGAGTTATTTTGGGGGGGTTTGTGAAACGAGATTTTTCTGGTGTTTAACTGCTGTTGATGTTTTTCAGGGTAGCGCCATGGTTGAGTGAGAAAATTTTAACGATGAAGCAATAAATGCTAAAAATTTACTGTTTAATGCCGGAAAAATGACTACCCGGTATTTTCACATAATGTGCTGACTCGTGTTGGTTGATGCCAGTTCTTTCCATTAATTGAATGGATTTTGTAGATTTAGGAGGGCTGAACATCATTTTCCCCCAAAAAACTGTGTTCACCCAACTATCATAAACATGAAAAGTGTCAGAGATAGGCATCACTGGGTCAAACATTGGAAGAGACCAAATTTGCCAAAGTTTTGTTTCACAGACCCCCCAAATGACTCTTGTGACTTTTGAAAAGTGACATTTTTGCCTTTAATGTCTGCTCACTCATGCATGACTTGACGGATCAATCTCATTTTCACACAGAAATTAGTCAGTAAGTGTAGGAACACTCCTGCCAAATTATTTTGCTCAAAACTTTTTCGTTAAAAAGTTATGCTATTTTGAATTAGGGGAGAGTTACTTTTTTTGTTGTGTTTAAAATAATCGATACGTCGAGAAAAGATTGAACTCTGACTGAGACAGGTAGATGTGTATTTCAGCTCTTCCCTTGCCGGCTACTGTTTTAAGTTCGATGATTTTAAAAAGGGGCCCATTTTTTGCCCCAAGTCCTTCAGATCGGGGCCGAGTAACTATTTTCTTTTGCGCTCTTTCCCTTCTCCTTCTTTTGCGTTTTTTGTCCCTCCAAATGCCGTCTGGAGCACGTGTCCCCGTCCTCCGTCTTCTGCCCTTCCTAGGCTACTGAACACATAAGATCTAAGTTTTTTACATTTCTTTAAACCACCCTTTCAGAATTGCTTTAAGGTGTCGTTTAGTCTTATTTTCTACTGTTATGTGTGAAAATTTTTAATTCAGTCTCGTTAAAATTTCTTTAAGCGCCATATTTTAAGGGTCCGTTTTATGGCAATTCGCCCTCGGGAAAAAAGTATTTATTCCACGTCTTTATTTATAAGAGCAAGTTACATGAAGTTGATAATTTCAAACTGTGGATGTCACTTTTCAAATCAGTGTTCAAGGCAAATGACTTGTTTGCACATGTTGAATTGAATCATCTCACACCAACTGAACAATGGTTGACAAGTAATTACTTGCCGGCAGCATGAAATTGCATGTGTTGTTTGTTGGCACATGGTTATCAAAGGGTTATCTCACCACATTACTTGAGAAGTGCTTGATGAAATCGAAAGACACAAAAAACCACCAAGAGGATAGGTTCTCAAAAGTTGGTGGCGAGCACGTCGTGAGGTCATCGTTTGGTGTTCGTAGACATGCCAACTCTCCGGGTTTTCCGCGGCTGGCGGGCGCCGCTCTCTTGTTGCGCTCCACGGCAGCAAAATTAGCGCTCGTTCAAATGCCAGACTCGGCTGAAAATGATCGCCCGCCGTGCCGAACCTCAGACGAGATTATGTAAACGCTCGAGAGAGGTTAGGTTGTAACATGATCGAGGGAGACTGCTACATCTGTCTGCTAAAAGTTGAGTAGATTCATAGTAGGCTCTCAAATATCGCTTCAACCATACACCGCGTGGTGCACTGACATGCACCGCTGCGCGCGCAATGCCAGGACTTTCGTTGCGCCTATGACGTTCGTCTGCAAGTCCCGGCGAGCGCAGTCAAGCTGGGCGAATTACACAACGGTGGAACAATAGGAGAATGTCATCGAATACCGGCTTGTGCGGGTGTTGTGTGATCAAGTTACGCCAGGCTGACGAAGCATGGTCCATGAATACATCTTGAGTAGATGTTAAAGAATTCATGTCTGGAAGATGTGCAGACAGGGGTCATCTTGCTCTCGAAGCTAGAATATTTAACCTATATCTTCGAACTTCGTTTTCTGGACGATGAACGAAATTAGTGAAAGTTCGTACGTAGAAAGTATCCCGACCTTGAATACTGGTCATTGACACGTTGCTTCACATCGTCCCAAAGTTTATATCTCTGTTTATCTGGAGATATAATGAGATGAAATTAAGGATAATGTTCTTGATACCTACAATAAAGTGATATTTCAATATTCGATGTTCAATTTAGAAAGAAAAATAAAATACCCCAAACCGATGGCGTCTTTTGTGGATGTTCTAAAGTTTGATCTTCGTCGTTTGTCATTATTCTTTCACGTACTGAGTATGAAGAACTTTTGGCATACGACATGTACGATGAATCAAGAGGAATATCCCATACATGAGAATTAACAATCATTCACAGTTTATACTCTGTTCTCATCCGAAATTGTCCGCATGTTTTGAAATGTTTAGGCAGATAACATAGTTTACATTGAAGATAAACAGAAAGATGGTCGACTTGCAATGCTGTATACAGCTTGTGGCGAAGCCTGCCTTGCCCTCCTCTGTTCGTGTGGTGCAGGCCCAAATTCTAAAGAGTTGGGGTTAAGTGTTGCCCAACTTTAGAGTGTTGGAAAATGCTACAGGAATAAGACTGTGGTTGCCTCAGATCGCTTAAACATTCTGAAGGAACATGTCCCTTGGCGCTGGCACGGAGCATGCATGCCCCCCGCCCCTATCTATATGTCGATACTTCTTAGCACTTGTGACGCTGCATAAGAAGAGTTTTTAAAAATATCTATTTCCTCCTAACTTTTATGTTGAAATTTGAAAGAAAAGGTTGCTCATGTATTCCTTTCGGGAACTTTTAAAGGCATATAGAAATGAATTTCATTTGTAAAGCCATTTCCCCATTATTTTTTTTCTCAATATTTTGCATGGTTACCTCTTATTCGACGGGCAGTGATTAGATTGGTAGATGTAATTCTTCTGAATGTGACTCCATCTGCTAAACGAGATATATGTTCTTTAACTATAGGATGTACGATTTTCTCTGCTTTCTAATATAACATCATACGTTATGAAGAGTCTAGTTGTGTCTGAAAAAGTCGTATATACCAATAGCAACCAAGAACATGAAGAAGGTGGGCATACCGGCGTATCACTGCATTTTTTTTCTCTGATTTCTCAGGATACTCCTAGGTCATGTGTCGGTCATCTTGAGAGAAATGTCATCGTTGTTGGGCTGATGAAGAACCCTTCGGTTTGCATGGGTTACATCCGCTCTCATTTCGGCATACGTGATTTTGTTTTTTAGTCATCTTTGCATTTTGGAAGGGTACCTACTTATTGTTTTTTCTTCTACGATTAGGGAGGGGACTTCCCCTCTTTCCCCTTAATTGCATGAAGTTGTCGACCCAGCGTGATATGACATGCATGTTCTCCTTAAGAGATACAACGTCTGGCCGAGATGAAGATCAATGTCACAGACGCGACGGGATACGAGACCACGCATGGCGGGCGGCCCAGACGGATGGCGCGCCGCGCGAGAAGCTCGATCGAACTCGTCATGGAAGGTGATCCCAACTCAACCCACTTTTAATTCACAGAATTACTATAAGAAAAGGCGTGTGAAGCAATGAACTCGCCATCATGGATCCGCCACTTTTGTCCACCCGACATAGTTTTCATGGGCCGAGTTTCTCTGTGTTTGGGATTGATATTGTCTGGTGGAATGGGTGATACTGACATAGATGCATTACAAGATGCCGCCAGTCTAACTTCGTCTTATGTATTTGAACATGAACTTGACTTACTTTTGCAGACAGGAGATAAAAATGAATGCATATGAATGTTTTGTCATGTTTCCAAAGGAAGAGAAATTAATCTGTGAAATATCATAGGAATAGGTTAAGATACAGACATATACAGACGTCAGGGGAAAGGATGGCACTAGTTAGTGTTGGTGAGACCTGGCAGACTGGGCCTCTATAACGTGTCTGTATTTCTTTTGAGAAATCAAGCCAATTTGGCCAATTGACAGTAAATAAAGATGTTTCTTGCTTGTCAAGGAGGAATTATGAAATGGGACACCAACAAGTATAACGCGGTAAGAAATGATTCTGATTTGGCAACACAGGACGACTCCTGCCAAAAAAGGTCTGTCCTGAATTAAACCCTTGCCTAAGAGCATTTTGCTACAAAAGACCGATCAATACTGCAGATCCAATATGTTATTAGTCAATTTGGAAATTATCAACTGTTTTACACAACAAAGATACGTGTAGATGCAGCATTCGTTTGAAATAAAAGAAACAGTGACAACAATGGTTGATATGACACTGAAATACAATATTCGTATGATCTTGGAGTCATATGGCATGTGCAGCCCTTGAGGATGTTTAGATAGTAGATACCTTACATACCCGCCCCCTCGTCTATGGAAAATACAAAATAAAGATTGAAGTTAATTACATACGCATGATGGTACTCGTCAGGAAGGTACTGGAGAATGAAAAAAAGTGTACTTTCTTTGAATCACACACTTAGAAAACAACCACCAAACACGAAAGAAGTTAGAGGAAAGAGCATTATAGGGAGAGATTCCGAAATCAGGAACACGCAGTCTCTCTGTCAATCGCAACACATTGTGTTATTCATTCTGACACGGTGTTACTGATTGAGTAATTGTGTTATGCAGACTTGTCACAACCAATCGGATGATAATGTATTGGAGGTGGGCAGACACACATGTAAGCGGAGATGCTCTCAATGGTCGGCCATCATTTAGATGTCAAAACAATAGGAAGATGAGATTTCATGCGGGAACTTGACATTTTGAACGTGGGAAGATGTCGTCTGCCCCTTCTGTCTTCGGGGTGGCATGAGAGTCCAGGACCCTGTAGCATACATGAACCCACGATAAAACTGACTTACAGTCGATTCTAAAAGCCTTTTTATCTCCTGTACTTTTTTTGACCGTGGTTTATGTCTGTAATTAATCGTCAGTTACTACTGATTGCACATATGCGATTGATTAAAGAACTGGGGAGTGTTTCATGTAGTGTCTTGTCTGTGAGTTTTTACTGACAAATTTTCTCTCAGCCAATCAGATGCAAGGATTTCAGTAGCTTATAATAGTTTTCAGTAAAAAAAAAATCACTGACAAGACACTTCATGAAACGCTCCCAAGATGTCAGATTCGTAGACTTTATTTCCTTTCCATTTTTCAGTTTCCCAATCAATTTAATCCAAATTTAATATAAAACAAACAAACTAAAGGATAAAAAGAAACTAATATGCAAAAACATATTCCGAGAACAGAAAATGGAAAGAATCATTTAAGAATGAAAATATAAAACAAAGATCAGCTATAAAGCAGAGCTTCTGGTAACACTGGTGCATTATAAATCTTACAGTACATGACTAAACCGAACTAGACAAACATGCGTACTATGCTATTAACAGAAACAGAGATGACAAAATACACTTACAATTTGAAAGAAAAAAAATAAGTAGGAAGAAAGTGACACAGTAAAAAAAAAAAGATAGGTTCTTGGCCTTGGACCAACATTCAGGGAAACAAACGTCAGTGTTTTATCTACGAAAAAGCAATGAAAGATTGTGTAATGGCAATAGCTGGAAACATTAAGGAATTGGCCAGAAGACAGGACAGAATTTCAGGAACAGGGAGGGCCCTTTTCAATGTATTCAGAGTTTCATCTCAAATATAGCCTGCATCTTGATACTTCGTAAAGTCAATGAATTTAAACAAATTTGTATTTGTTTTGTGACTTGGTGTAAAAATGTAAAACCCGATCGGAGGACAGTGAACCAGAATGGGCTGCTCTATGTTGCTCTGCCTGATTTATTTCTTAATTTTACATTGGGTTACAGATGCTATCATCGCACGGGATCTTAATGGAAAAAGTCATTATTGTGATTAGCAAGTTCTTACTTTGATACCGAGTGGAAATTGAAGAAAGTGAACTAACAGTGGCATGACAGGGTTCAGACATTTAGGGGGCAGTTGCATCACGAAAGGGGTGGGGCACCGACCATTCAGATGGAATGCGAATTAGCCCTCTGTTGCTGTAGTTGTCTTTCTAGATTTCATTTTATTGATATCATTACATTGGTTGCCAATAAGGCAGAGAATTGTATTTAAGATACTTTTGCTTGTTTACAAAGCACTGAATGGTCAAGCTCCTAATTACTTGTCTGAATTGATATCATTTAGGTCACATTCATATGCACATAACTTACGAAGTACACAGGATAAGCTGCTTCTAAAGCTACCTCACTTAAAAACAAAAGTAACTCTTGGGGATCGTGCTTTCAGTTGCGCTGCTCCAAAGCTTTGGAACAAATTACCACTGGAAATACGAAAAGCACCAACTGTTACCATCTTCAAACATTTATTGAAGACCCATCTTTTTTCAGAAGATTTTGGTTAATTGTATTATATGCATAATTGTTTAATTTGTTTGAGCAGTAGCATTGTTGGGAGCTCTGTTACACTACAGCGCAGTAGAGTATATTTACATAGTGACTGCGCTATATAAACGGTCTAATTATTATTATTCTTTCTTTTTTTTCTTGGGGAGGAGGTTGGGCCGGCCGGCACGTTCCCCAGTCTCCCATGTCTCGGTAACTACACCAGGGTGACCAGTGGTAGCGATTGCAGCTATATCTTTTCCCTCTTTTTGTCCCCTACTAATATCCCCTTTTTCTTTTTCAAACATGGTACATGCTTTATGGATTAAAACTTCGACATTTGGACAAACCTGAGCAGCGTTCAGCCTTTATAGAGCGGTTTTTACAGGCAGTCTATCGCTTTAGGGTGTATTTTAGGCGCATAAATGTTTTCTTCTTGATATTCATATCAATATTTCTTTTGACGTGTGCGAAGTCTTTCGCATGAAGATTTTTTCAGACTGCAGCTGGCTTGCGTCGATTGCTTTGGGCAAAACATTACGAATGTTCAATATTTGATGTTTCTTGTTTCACACTAAATTGGGGGATAGAAAAGAGAGTGGAGGGGAGAGAGAGGTGGGGACGAAGCTAATGGAAGGAGGAGAGGGAGGTAGAGAGAGAGAGATCTGGTATAGATTCAATTCAGGAGCTGAAGAAAGTTTTTGACCGACGGCTGCGAACCTATACACTATTACACTGTAAAATCATGAGCGGTAAAGTTCATTAGCCTTTCCGCACACGACCTGAATAGCCTCGGGTCTTTAAGTCGTAGCCGGCCCTTTTTAATGAAAAATCAAGATGCAGGTTTAATGAACTAAAAATGTTCTACAACGCTGCTGTACCCTAAAACCCAAAAATGTGAGGGCTACAAATACACGCAATAGGGCGAATCATTTTTAGTATCAGTTCTATTTCTTTGGCTCTTACGATATGTACAATATCTTTAAAGTCAGCTTCGGTCTCATTCTAAACGATAGGTTTTGACTGATAAAAATTGTAAGAAATTCCAAGTATGATGATTTGGTTTTATGTGATTTGCATTTATTATAGGTCCCGTAATATTTTTCACTTGCACTCTTCGTATTCCGTGCATGCATGCATGCATGCACAGAATTCAAACTAAATCAGTGGTAGCTATAAGTGACATTGCATTTCGCTAAATTTTATTCTTAATTGAAATTAACCGAGAAAATGAGGCATCGGTGCCGATGACTTCAGCCCTTATGAAAGTCGCGGTTGAAAGCCGCATGTTGGTGGCAAGGAGGACGTTATAGCCATGATCAATCTCTACGTGCGAACGTGAGGAAAAAATCTAATTAACTCCTCGATGTTGCCGCGAAGACTTTTTGAGCACATGATATAAAGGAAAATGTTTTGCTTGAAGCGTTAAGGTCTCGATGATGGATGAAAATAAGCCTTAATGTTAAACATTGAACGGGATAAATCCACAGCGGATCTTCCCCCGACGTAGCCGCAAGAGGGAGGGAAGGAAAGAAAGAGAGGGGAGGGGGAGTGAGGGAGAGACAGAGAGAGAGAGAGAGAGAGAGAGAGAAGAGGGGAGAGGGAAAGAGAGAGAGATCTGCTTAGAAGAGAAAAGGAGAGAAAGAGAATAAGAGAGAGAGAGAGAGAGAGAGAAGGAGAGGTATTAGTTCATGATCATCTTTATGGTTTTCCGGCCCTCTTATCAAAGTCTGAGCAGTTATGAGTAAGAGCCCAGCTTAGGAAACAATTGAAATATCAAAAATCTTATCCTTCCTTTTTACTAGGGGAAATGACTTCATGAGGTTATTGAACTGCTTTTAGAAGAACAATGCGTCTTCTAGCATAATCTTCATTAAATTATGTCCATTAACATGATTAAGACGTGATAAATGTGTCTAATTTCGTTGTGATTAAAAAGATTTATTTTATTTTTATGATAGATTATGACGGGGGTGTACTCAGTGTTGTCTGAAACGAGGGGGCCGCCACATGAAACTCGTTTCTCCAGCAGTAATTACCACTTATGTATGCACTTTTTATTCGGTAAGCGGAGTCTCGTTTTCCCACAATGATCTTTTCTTCTTCATGAGTTGGGACTACGCCATCCTGCATTGCCTATATTGCATGACTTTGAACATACTTTGTCTTTAATTTCGTCTTAATACTGGTTCAAGTGTCACTAACAGTGACAAGAAGGCGAATTTCTTTCCAAACTATCATTTTGATTACTTTTTCCCAAAGAACCAAATCAAATGGTCACATGATAATAAAGACTGACCAGTGTTGTTTCTTTGAAATCACATTTGGCGTGTGCTATCAAAATGAGAATGGACTGGTTATCGCCAAAAGTTCAATGGTGTTGTGTGCGCGTTTGTGTGTGTGCGTGTGTATAATGCAAAATCACGTTCTCTTTTACCCCATTCTTGCCAGTGAAGGATAAATTAATTAGCATAGAACCACAATAGTCTAAAAGGATTGAAAAGTTGTGCAAGATTACAGCTTATTTCAGTTTGTTTGTTTTTCGTTTATTTCTTTATTTTCTAGACGTAGCCTGTAAAGATAGTATCTCCTTTTTCTAAATTAACTCACTTCGGGTAAGGATGGAAACAAAAAACAACCAAAGTGAGGTGAAATTTATACCATTGATTACCAACGGAGAAGGATACACAACTGCTAAAGTTTGATTTTTTTAAAACACTTGAAAACAAAATTCTTACTGCTGTGTTAAGTGATTTGCCTGTCAAGTTCACATTGAACTATTCTTCTGCGCATGGGCAGATGATAGGAAGTCGGTCATCCACCCGAGCTGACCGCGATTTTGTATGTTTTGATCGCCTCGAGGCAGACAACATTCTCGATTACCGCGATCATAAACACCCCGATCAGTGATCGCTTTCACGTTCTCGTCTGCTATGACGTGCCGTGTTTAACGAAGACGGAATGCTTCTCATTCCGTTCTGGAATAGATCAAAGTTACAAATGCAGAACAAAGCGAAGTTTTAGACATGAGACTGGTTGCAATTATATTGTATAGATCAATTTTGGAGGAAAGTTTTGGATGTACAATTTTACACTCATGAAAATTCAGAGGTGCACGGCCACGCTGTCGATAGGTGCATGGGGATGAAGTCTTTTGCCTGAATAGCAACTATTCAGTTTCTGAAATTCCTACTTTTTTTTTTTGATTGACGCTTTTTGTAGTGTATAATAATAGCTGTATAATAATGATAATAATCATAATAATAATAATAATAATAATGATAAATGTAACTTATAGAGTTCATATTTTCGGCACCTTCCGGCCTATATATTAAGATATTTGTTGATGTCCGAATGTGAGTTGGAGGTTGGCCGAATATCGGACCTTCAAAAATAGGGAGCTGCATGCAGCCCCCGTCTCCCCACCAACTCTCTTTTAAGAACTGTGATCAGATATTACGTTTGATTAAATTCTAAGAACTTTGCAAGAAAATGAGGACAAATTGACTATGACAAGATGACCACAGTGAAATAGGCTCGGAAAACTCAGTGTATGTTTTGATTATTGCGATTGTAAAAGGTCTAAATTGGACCATGTTAACCGAATATCGATAAACCAATGTACGACAACGCTGACGTTACCATCGTGTACTGGAAAAAACACACTTTTTCTATATGTAAAATCTCAGCCGTGTCCACCTCTTTTTAATCAAATGGATGTTTCTCATGCACCCCTCCCCTTCCCGCAGTTTACAGTGGCATAGTTTGTAGTTCTCGGATGAAAGTCGTGATTGAATATCTCAAGTGTCCCAGCAGCATCAATATTGCATGGTAATAACCGACTGAATGTTCACGCCCGTGTGCCGAATACATTATGAGCTGCGGTGTGTATGTGACTTCATGAGCTCAATTAATTAGCATGCCCCTCGGGTTCGCTACCCATCTGTCTTCATTATACTCTGTCTATTTCTCTTTCCTTTTGTTTTATGTCTCTGTTCTTCTGCCCCTTATCTTTCTAATGACCACATCTGTATTTCTTTATTTTCTGCTTCTACTTTCCTCTCTTGATTTTGCTTTTTTTTTCAAAGTACTCTCGTCTTTAGTTATCTTGCTCCTGTTTTCTATTTTGAAGACCCTCTTTTACTCTTGTCTTCTCTCTCTCTCTGAATATCTGACCTTATACATTATTATAGACTTATTTGTATAATAAATTTCATAATCTCTCTCTCTCTCCTCTCTTGGCTTTCCTCTCTCAAGGTACTCTCGTCTTTAGTTCTCTTGCTCCTGTTTTATATTTTGACGACTCTCTTTTACTTTTATCTTCTCTATACGCACCATAAGCACACATGGCACACGGACACACGCGCGCACGCGCGCACACACTCCATCTCTCTCTCTCTCTCTTCCCCCTATTTCATTCCATTTCGTATCCAAATACGAGCACTTGCTTTAACCAGTGACAGGTATCATGGACATACAACTAAATTATTAACCTGATTTTCTTCCCCCTCTTGTTCTATCTTTCCCTTCCTTTTTAATTTCTTACATTTGCTCTCGATTCCTTCCCTTCCCTTTCAGAAGTACCCTTTTGTAGTCATGACTGAAATTTCTTTTCTTCTTACACCCCTGATTCTTTTTGGTTACTAATTTTGATTACCAATGATCCAATGACTGAGGGATATTTTATACGAAGGAAATATAACTGATGTCACCTAAAATATTTTGATATTGTATAAATTAACATCATAGGCCTATAGGGTGAAAACAGAACCGTCTACTGATTAAGAGCTCCGATGGCTTTTCTTCATCACAGGGTTGATATATACGATTCACGCGTCATTTACGTTTGGGGTGTGAACGAAAACCAGCATGATTATTGTAGGGAACTTAAACTGATTTGAAGATAGACAAAACGAAGTTCTTGTAGAGAGAGGGAGAAGAGAAGGGGCAGAGGGAGAGAGACTGGGAGAGGGAGAGAAAGGGAGGACAACAAGAAAGAGAGAGGGAAGAGGAGGAAACGAGGGGAGAAAAGGGAAGAGAATAGATGGAGAGAGAGAGAGAGGGAAGAGGGCAGTGTAAGAGTAAACTTAGATGTCAGTCACGGTGAATAGAGAAAGGTTGATCATGTTGATGAAATAAGGTTATGAGACAGAAAGGAATATTCCGGAAAACCATCCCTCTAAATCGTCATGATATGATAAACACGTATCTGAAATTCCTTCCTGGAAGGACATCATCATCCTGATAATTCAAGAATTGAAAGTGGAGCAAATTTACAGAAAAAAAAGTTCTGTACTGAAAGAGTTCAATATTTCTAAACGCCCCCGGCGTGAACTTACTGTTTCTTTGCAACCACATCTGTCGTAAGATCTATCACAATCTACGTTGCAGGAACATGGCGGTAATTTTGGGATAATGATAGGTACTTCGGCGGGTATTCCATTTTTAAAAATTATTTTTTAGCGTTGCCAAATCGTGGGAGCTGGAAGAGTGCGCCATTCCTTTTCAGCGTCTTTTTACAACATGTCCTTCATCTTCAGGTGAAGCCCCTATTATAACTTCTTGCTTGTTGTTCGGTATTGAAAAATTTAAAGTGCATGTGAAGAAGTTGTCCCCGATCGCTGGTAAGGTGCAAACAATTTGCTCCTTAAGTTGCACACTCAACCTCATTCGGGAAGCTCCGAATCCTTGACGAACCAATAAGAATTACATTGTTGTTCACGTGATGCCGGCTGATACGGAAGAATGGCAAACGAACTCGAAGGGACTTCCCACGCGATCCAACCGAATTACATCTCTATCGTGGCTGAGGGGTTTTCCAGTTGCATCCACTGAGGTCCCGCACGCTTTTCCCGTCCTCTTATGATTACCAGTCCCTAGACAAGAGCGAGAACATCAGGGCAATGAGTTTAACAAATGTTTTTGTGAATTCCTCATCAGTGTGATGATAAGTGATAGGTCTATCTTGGGCACTTGGAGTGTGTTTAAATAGATGGAAAGCAGTGTCTAAGATATTAAACCTAAACTCATCTGGAAAGTTGTATGATGATATCATTTTTAAAATGTTGCGTAATAAAGTATCCAAAACGAAGGTCTTTACGTGTATATTTGATGACACAAAATGGGTGGAAAAAAATTCATAGCTCGGCAAATAATCTGCAGTTTTGGTTTCCCTATCAGTATCAGTATCCAAGCTTAGCCTAATTTTTTAAAACAACACCATTAGGTAATGGTTCATCTTCGTAGCTTTCCGTCACGCGAGTGGGGGTTCAAATCCTTGCCCGACGGAAACACATTTTATTGAATTTGCCTCTCTCATCCTGGGTGAATCGAATGCTAGAATAATAATTCATAAAGTCTCTGAGCGCCAAATTCGCCAAAAACATAACATAACTGCCCAAACGAACTGAGGCTTGCTAGTCATGTGTGCTTTCAAGCGGTGACCTTGCATTTCAACTCCATTCCCGTGACATTTCAGAAAGTACTATATCCCACGACATCAACATTCAAGCAGTTGATAGCTGCATATCCATCATCTCTTCATAGCATGTCAAGTTCATTGCCAGACTCACCTTTGTAAGTCATTTTTGGAATTATATTCGGATATAATGGCATATTGCGATATGTACAGATGTAGTTTACAATCATTAATGGTAGTCGATCAGCAATGAATGTTAAAAGATATCATCTTTTCACATAACATACTTCAGACAGACTCTTAATCGGTTTGTGATGAGTACCGGACCACCTGCGCCGGAGACCATCGTACATCCATCTTATTTGTCAACGGCTTTGTTTAGACCTTATATCACCCCTGCCTTAATACGTAAACATGATAAAGAATTTACTGTGATGATTCATATTCTTCCATAGATCAGTATTTTCATGTGGTATGTCATCTAGGCCTATTATCTAGAATGTGCCCGTTCGCGGCCATTGTTGGGAGGATTGTGAACTTGGTCAGAATTATTCTTTTATTTCCTGAACCTTTATTGTTTGGAAAATAAGTTGATTTTCAAGTAACATAATTAGATTGAATTACGTTAATTAATTGGTTTTGTATTCCCATCATATCATACAATTTGTTTTAAGCTCCGCAATGATACCCCACCCCCCTTTTTTGCATGTTTCGCGAGAATAGGGATCTTCATTAAATGCTTTTCTTCTTCCTGTCTCTCTCAACATGCTCAATCTCGTATCAGCTGAGAAATTACGTCTTATGAGACTAGTGTACTCATCGTTGAGCTTCAGATCATCTTAACTGCCATGTCTAATTTTATCAACCCCACTTTCATCTCCCTCCCTCCCCCGTCTCCCTCTTTCCATTTACCTTTCTCTCCTGAAATCAACATTAATTCGTCAGTCCCACACTGTTTAACCACCCTCCTTTTTTTTTTTCTCTCTTTTTCGACATCGACCTGCATCGTTAAAATGGTTGCTCTCTGTCTCCATCACTCTACAGCCTTCTTCTCTCTCTTGTCTTCTGTTTCTTGAGTGACCTACATTTGCTTCTGTCGCTGTTCCCCTCTTTCTCCTGACACACGTCTATGACTGTCTGCTCCGTCTCTCTCTCTCCCTCTCATTTTGTTTTGACCCACATCCATCTCTGCCCCCCCCCCCCCCCGTCTGCATCAACCTTAACTCTAGTAGAAATTAGTCTCGCCCCCGTTGATCTGATGATTATGTCAAGTGACAGTACTGGGCCAAGGTTAACGAGTCTGAATGTTACAGTTTTTGGCCGCATTTAGAAGTACTTGACTTTTCCAAACTGACAGCCAATGCTGTAACCTACCTACGTGATTAAGCTATCAAAATACACATGACGGTATCATATTGCTTTGAAAATGGGCACTCTGTAAAAGACACTAGACGTTGTAATGAGAGGGAGAGGTAATGGAACTATTTAAAAGAAGTTTTCTAACTTCGTTCAAGGAGCACATTGCTTTGAAATGAAACAAGAAGTTTTCTCTAACGAAATAAAGAGAAGTTAATATGCCCGCAGCATCTTTCGTTGATTCAAGGAAAAACTGTACCTGCATGACTCATTCAATGAATGGTATAAAACAAAGATGGACAAAACTATTTCTGTCGATATTCCAGCTGTCCTATCACTTTCAAAGTTTCCGAGTAATATTTGTGCTGCTAAACTGCTGCAGTTTGTCATTTTCCATTACACCACTGATTTTTTTTTTAAAAATGAGTTCATAGCTTCTGTAATTCTCTATGTGGTGTGTTGCCATCTACTGTAGACAGCAGTTTTGTCTTTGATCTTTCTTCCGCATCTTTAAAGTGCAATCCGTCAGTGTTTGGTTATTTTATTTTGTTTTATTGCTTTTAACATGTTTGATTCTGTAGTATGATCCCTGTTTGAGTCTGATATTTAAGCTTAATGGATTTTCCTTAGTTTAACGTAGAAAACTTTCCAAAACTAAATGAAACACAGTCGTCTATACAATTGGCAGGGTTATGTCCCTTTTCAGTAGACAGGGTAGCGCCACACGCCCCACTTTTTAATTGCTGACCGACATATGATATTGCTGCCACTTGAAATGCTTATTTCAGAAGACCTAGCAGCTTAGAGCATAAGTGTATCAAGTGGAAGACAAAAAAAAAAAAAAAAAAAAAAAAGAAGCTCTTTCACAATAAAAAGATAGATTGAGGAGGTATTTCGCATTCATAGGGTGACTCTGTCTAATGGAGGTTGACAAGTGGTATTGTTTTCAAGGATGTGGATGCTGTGTCTATGCGGAAATTTTTTTTTGCCTTTGTAACACTGCCATTTATGTAACAATGCCGTTTCGTATGGCACAGTCCAGACAGCATCGTATAGATTGGAAATTTTTTCAGGGACAGTGGGGAGATTCAAGGAGTTATTGGGAGATTCGAGAGAATAAACATTTTGCTCGAAAGTTATTTTGGTAAAGTTCTGCATGGAATGGTACAAATTCGATTTGTGTTTGATGTTCAGGTCATTAAAAAGAGAAAGTTTTTGCTTTCTATGAAGTGAATATTCTAAATGTTGCTGTTAAGATGCTTTCGTTGGAAGGATGTGACATTTTAAGCTGAAAATAAATATACGTGAGAACAGAGTTGTACTCCATCTCGGTGAAAGAGTCTCTTGTCACTCGATCAGGACAGATGGAATGGACGATTTCCGTCTCAGACAATGGCGAGACACTCATGAATATTCAGGAGCAGTCGTCTCGTTCCGTCCTGTTAAGACTCGTCCACAGAGGATTCATGCAACCGGCTTCTAATCGATCGATGATTGTTTCATCATGTTGCCGCTAGGCATAGAGGCGTTGAATTCATCACGTGGAGATTGATAGTGAGTAATGAAGTTTGTAAGGAGGTTGTAGCGATGAACGGCAAATGTCAAATGGAGGCAATATCCACGGCTAACCTGACAAATTGTAACGCAATTGGCGTTATCAAGCTTTTACAGAAGTGATACATCTATCAGTGTTTTCAGTCATTTTGGCAGCCGCTGCTATCTCACTCGGCCGTGATACATAGCACAAAGGGGAATTGTGTGTGTGTGGGGGGGGGGGGGGATAGTATTGTATGCTTTAATCCACCAATTCCATTAAAGAGGGCGTGCATGTTTGAAAAAAAGTCTGAGCTTTAAACAAAGCCAATTAATTTTCCAGCCCATGCCACTTCTCTTGTTGTTACAATGTGTGTGCATGCATGTGTGGGTGTGGATGTGGATGTGTTTTGTTTGGTTTTTGCTGTTGTTTATTCCAAGATACTAGAAGTCATAAAAATCTTTTGAAGCATTATTTAAAAAAATACCAATAAGGAGCTAGAGTTTTCGATTCCTCTATTGGTCGTCACATGCAGTGACAGAAAGTAATTTGCTCACAACGGTATCGAAATATTTATGCAATATCTAACCACACGTTGACATCTGTCATTATTTTTTAGATAGATGGAAAGATTTTAAACTGAATCTCTTTCTAGTGTACTTAGATCTTATCATCTGAGCATTTTAGTTGACTTTGCTTTCTCAGACGTTGTGGCGATTGATGAGTTTCCATCAGCAGATCAATTTCACGACGAAATCATGCCTTTTATTTTTGCGGCGAATAACTTCCTGATATGCTCTAAGTCTTAAGCATTTCTGCATCTCAGAGATATTAGTCTCTTAAGTTATCATGCCTAGCCACAAAAATCTCAAACATTCCCTTCTCCAACCTTACACATCCATGGTTCTTAAACAGCAAAGCCGGCATTACCTTTGAAGTATTTCATCCATCATCGCCTAGTTGAAGCGAGAGTTGTGGAACTGTGCGCCAATGGCGTGACTTTCTGCTTCTGAACGTCTGGTTGACTGTGAAGTGAAAAGCGGTAGAGGAAATTTCCGTTACCGAGGAAACTTTACACCAAGATAGGAGCTGCGTCTCTTTTCTGTATGAAGCTTGGTGGTTTGCCGCTGTTTGGCCTCACGGTTGTTTGTTGTCCGCAGATACAGCTTTTCAAATAACAACATTTCAGATCCATGTTCTTTCTAACTTTTATTTATGATTGCCAATGGTGTAAAGCTTAACAAGAAAAGGTTATTTGGATCAAAGGGGAATTTTGCGCCTTTCATTAGGAAATGCTTAATGATAACAAATAATGGGTTACTATTTTACTGTGAGTAAAACGCACCTGTACCTGCCAGAAAAGTTAGGAATAGTTCTGTCTGAGACATTTTCATTTCTTAACGATGGCTTTGTATAAAGGAAGTAAGGTGTGTATATAGCGCTCATGTCTGGCATATTTGCCACTCATGGCGTCCCATTACCTCAGCTTTAGTCAAGCTCCTATTTACAGAGCGCGAGTGCTTTAAGGAATTGATTTCTACCAGGCTCCCTTTTACCTTACCTGAGTCGAGTGTGGCAAATATAGATTGATGTCCTGCCAAAGGTCATTACTGGTGCACCAGGAATACCAGTGTATATGGCTAAGTTAAGCATCAAGCGACTTTCGAGTGGAGATAGCAATTAAATACAGTATGTGTATACATGTTCTTTTGAACAACCCAAGCTTCCCGCCCCCACAGTACCAGATGAGGGACAAACCTTGAGGGATGATTAACTGTAGTTCAAGGGAGCAACCGCGGTTCGTTAGGAGCGATTAGTGACATGAACATTAACAGCCATGACCTATAAAACACATCACCTTAAAGGTCTTTTAAAATACTCAACCTGCTTAAAGATATCGTCAGCAATCTGTGATGGTTGATGTAGTTAATAAACCAAAGTATCATATTTCTCGTTGCTTTGTAATTTTTACACAGTGTTAAAGATATGTAAATTTTGAAATATGTTGTATAATCTTTTTCAGTTTGTTTTTAAGTGTTTTTTTAAAGATTCAACGTGACTGTGCTTTCATCTATCCGTTAAGATAAAGACATGTTTCAGTGAAAGTTTTGCTTTTGCTTGTGTGGGGATAAGTGATTAGAGTATGTGCCAGACTTAATGTTATTGAGAGGGGCTGCTAACTGGGGATTTCGAATTGTTCATGCTATGTCAATGCAAGTCAATAAATGAAGGTAGTCGCTGTGAAACATATTATTTACGATCAATTTTTGAGAATGGAATAATTTTGGTAATTGTAATTATTCTCTTTTGTCGACATTTCTGCGATTGCGTGTTATTTATTTTTCGCATGTAGTTAATACAAATTATTTTGTTTGTTTTATATCAATTTGCCACTCAAGGAGGAAATCTCATTTGAGGATTTTAAGGTAACTGAAAGCAAAATAATTGTTTTAATGGAATTGATCAAACGCTGAATGTTGCATGGTTGTATGAATATTTATGGCACAAAAGTGTGACTCTATCTATTCTACTTATATTTGTGATATCGTGTCATAAATTAATCTTTCATTTATCATCTTTTTTCTTTGTGAGTCTCTTGTAAAATTTAGAAAATGGAAGCAAAGATGTTTTGCATCTTTGGAAAATTCAAATAAACCGAGTTTAAGCCAGTTGCCGTTCGTTTGGCTCAACATGCTTAATATCCTTCCAAAGTGTATCGCAGCATTTTCTTTTACCAAGACAAAATATCACTGCTTCCAATCAAGTGTTCTTAAGATGTATTTTATTTTGTTTACTTTATCTGCCTGATTACTGTACATTTATGTATATTATATGTCAGTAAAAGCGTGCACTTAAATTTGATTTCTCTATCTTTTCCCCAAAAAAGTTTAGTTTGGCCAAGTATTTAACTCCTTGGTTTGGCTGTAAATTTCACCCCAACAGATTATTGCCAGTATACTTGTTTCAGTCTTTCCTTGCTGAAGAAAACCCTTGTTGTTCAGTTTATGTTCTTTGAATCCTTGTTAAAAAATTTTAAATCATCGTATCAGATGCATTCTATAATTTGTTAAAGCTTTTGTATGGAATCAATTATCAGCACGAAAATAGATGTTTTGTATGGCACACCTTCTTGGATAATCATGATAATATATACTCGTATATTTAATATTTTCGAACTCGAATTTTTTAAAGAAGCATTTTAATGTAATATGCCCACGTAACTGCAAAGAATTGAAGCCTTGTGCATGATTTAAGAGACATTCTACTGACCTTGATACTTATGCGCTTCTCATATTTTCTCTTTCAGAAAGAAATTAAAATCATGTACAAGAAGTCTTCCGAATTCGACGGCCATGTGTAAGTATAGCCCTTTTCTTAGTCTATTTCAGTAGCAATAATGCAAGTCCGTTAGCACAAAGGTTTTACGACCAGTAGTAAACTATGAATCCTGATCAAATTGGTCGAAGTTAATGGGAATGGGCCATCTTTATTATTGAATATTGGCATTATTGTAGTATATTTGGATGGATTTTGATACATTATTGCTTTTCGTGCTCTTTCCTATTTAGTATAGCAGTCGATAAAGTGATATTGAAATTTGTATGACTTCTTTTACTTCTTTGACTTCTGTTAACGAAATACACCGTAGTATATTCATAGTTTGATCGAAAACAGTTTCATATCACCAAAGCTTGGTGAAGAGCTAAGAAGGGAAATCATGTCTGATTACAAGTTTTCAGAAACAAAGCCAAACTCGCCTTATATTCTTTTCCAAAATGAGTATTTTAATATATATACATATATATCTTTCAGTTCATGCGGCTTTGCATGTGAATTTAAGATTATAGGATTAATTTAAAGTGGGAGACGACAGTAGATTTTCCCCTTGGGTGATAATTTGGGTCTCGAGAAGAGGTTTAGAATCTAAGGTAGATGTAAACCTCCTGGCCAGAATTCACGAAAGAGGTTTATTTTATACCCTGGTCTAAACAATGGTTTTAACTTCCGGCGGTAACCAAAATAAGCGTTTCTGCTCGCCCATGGGACAAGAGGACGTGGGCGTACGATAGCTTATGGAGGTTTAAACCATACTTTAAATGCTTAGATATTAACCTGTTTTATTAATTCGGGCCAGTGTGTTTCTTTGTTTGCATAGTCAGTTTCTGTCACATTAAGTTGCTTGTATGAAACCTATGTGTTGTATACATATGTAATGAGCACCCAGGTGGCAATGACTGTGGGTGCCAGCCTAAATGAAAGACTTGGAAAAGAATTAGCGGATCCGGAAGAGGAAATACGAAAAAAAGGAAAATCAGCTTACACTCCGTCACTACACAATGCACGCACGTACACCGACATAAGCACACTCACACGCACGCACATGCGTTCACCCGCAAAAAGTATTGGTCACTTTGCTTTCACCAACACACTGACACTCTTGATGATTTAATGATGACTTAAAAGCTTACAAATTAAGGGAGTGCAAAATAAGGAACATACCACCAAAAAGTGGTGGCAGACGAATTCTCTTGAACGGCGGCACATACTTTTAGCCAAAACAATGCACTTTTCAACAATACGCCATTCACCTGTCTAGACACAGTATGCCTAATCAGGTACACGTCACATAGGCTCATACCAGTGTTTGAGGAGACAACTCACACTTTCCCACGTGACATCATCACAGACCTAATAAGGCTGTATGGGCAACCTAATTAATCTCGTAGGCGATAAGGCAGAAGGCAAACAGCCTGGCTAATTGAAAACTTTGTAATATTGGGGAGCGTTCATACATGTAGCTTCAATATTCCGGGTAGAATCAACGATTTGATGCACATTTTTCGAATGAAACATGGTCAAACACGGTCGTCTTTTTATAAAATTATCTGCAAATATCTGCGAAATGCGCAGATATAGGGAGAGCCAGAATTTGCTATGAACTATGAGCACTTTCCATGAAAAGAGCATTTCAAAAACACTCACTCTGGCTTCACAATGAAATAATTGGCTGTAAACCCACCTTTAGCCAGGCCAAAATTCCCTGCATACCTTGACTGAACCGCGCGTGAAGCTAAAATTGGGAAGCTGGCAGACACTGTAAGAGAAACATTGTAGTGAGGAAGATGCATTATGTCTTGGTTTCATTTAAGGATGACTTCTTTGACATTGAAAGGAGTACCCTTTTTGGCTATATTATACCTTTAGTCATTCTGTACGTATAGGATATATTTTCTGATCTCTTAATGGCATCGCATTTACCCTGATTTGTATGCAGTACTCGATGGGGACGGTCGCCCTCCCTTCCAAAAAAACCCCAAAACAGAAAACAACGACAACCCCTCCCCCCCCCCTCCCCCCCCCCCCCCAAAAAAAAAAGGGAAAGGAAAAGAAAAAAAAAAAGAGAAAAAAGGTGAGAGAACGTGATGGGAAGAGAAGGAGCAGAAAGGAAATGATGACAAAGAAACGTCAAAACTTCCGCCCTTCCGGCGGGAGTGAGGGGAGAAACTCACCCCCCCCCCCCCCCTCTCTGAACCCCCCCCCCCCCCGGCCGGGTAAGTAAGTGATTTGCACTCTTCGCGTGCTCACTCACTACCATCCCCTAAAATGACATCCTGTCTACGCAGTACCCAAAGCTTAGTTAATAAACGCCAAGAAACTGATGACAACTATCTATTTCAAACAACTAAAGTTACAGTTGCCAAATATATTTTATTCAGAACCCGTCTGTTGTCTTTTCCCCCCCCCCCCTTTTCTTTTATACTTTGCATATCCTGAGTCACCACGGTGTCTTGATTCGATTTGATTCATTTGTCAAGTTCAGTAGCGACAAATAACACATACATGAAGTAGAAGTTCGAGAGCTTCTTTACAATGGGGTCCTAAACAGAACAGAACAACTTGACTGCTGGTACGTATTTAGTATTGCATACCGATGAAACATATTTACAGCAAAGTTTAACAGCAACACATTAAAAGAAAAAAGTTCAACACATACAGAACAGAATAATACATATAGATATCTACAAGGTAGAGAAAAGAATATTGATCTGTAAATCTAAGGCATATCGTACATTGTTGTGTAAATCATGTCACTTGTTTCTTTTTTTTTTAGACTCAAGTGATAGGAACTCTGTTAATACTCTTTTAAAATCTACAAAGTTTTCTACTGCTTTAACGTGATTAGGGAGGGAATTCCTGTATTAGATTGCATGATAATAAAAGCAGTTGCCAATACTGCCTATTCATTCGGGAAAGGTAATGTAATATTGACTATTCCTTGTATCGTAATTATGTAAGTCTATATAATAAGATTAAAGTTGTAGCCAATATAATGACTTGCCCTCGAGTGATAAATTTTTGTGCGCGCGGTGCAGTTGCAGTATTAGTTGTTTTGATCTTTGACTGATTTCTAATTACCGAAGCGAATATCATTTGTTCTTTATATATTATGAACGGTGGACACTTTGTGCGGGGTCTGATAAGTTATTAATAAATTCTATCAACTGCTTTTTTGACGTAGTTATGTAGTAATAATGAATTAACAGAATACAGAAAAACAAATGCATGATTCCCATGGATCCATAACGATATAATCATGATAATGTTTGACTTGGTTGTCATTCAACTGTTCAACAGCGATAATGAATTTTGGCAGGCTCTCACTCTCTTCTCGGAAAGGAATTACTGTGCCAAACTAGAAGAGGACTAAAGCATGGGAAAGCGGGAAGTATTAAACAAGATTAATCATGAAAAAAAAAATGTCAGTATCTTGATCAGTTGCTTAAAGTACCGTGGATTTCGAAGTGATGTATCGAAGTGAATTTCGATATCGAGTTGTCTTTAGTCTCTTAAGCAAAACGAGAATCTCTTTTCGCCGAATTTCACTCGGTTTAACCTTGTTTTCCAAATCCACGAAATAAAAATGAGATTAGAAACTACCATTAATGTTATGATCAAATTTCATCATCGAGATTGTATTACTTCGGAATTCGCTGAGCTGAACCCATGATCGTAGGTGTTTCCTGTAATAGAGAACTGAGCGAAAATTAATTTGTTTTCGTTTTTCTCCTCCTACAGACTGAGGCCTTATAGTCTGATACAAGGTATCAGAAATATGCTACTATAGAGATTATTTGTCTCATTTTATTAGATGAGAGCTTTCGAATTAGAATAAGAATTGTAATTCTTTTATCTTATAATTCAACGTCATAACGTCACCTGGATAACACTGAAACTTCAATGTTACTGGGAAATCTCTACGATTTTTAAGAAAGTCGTTCTCAAATCCTTGAAATGTACATAAAATTGCTATTTGCAATAAAGTTTTCCCTTTTTTATCGCTCATCTATTGTCTGAGTTGTCCTTTACGCCTATTCGTTTAGTCTGTACTATCAATGAGATAGCTACATTAGTCCTCAATATACCTTATCAAAAGTCAGTGTCATCGTCGTGATCGTGCATGAGTGACATGGGCGTCATTCAGGAAGAAGACAGGGGACACCTCCCCCCCCCCCCCCCCAAGAAAAAAAAAAAGGTGGGAGACAAAATAGTGTATATCCCCCAAACAAAAACATGAAGCTGAGGACTTGTGTATGTGTGCGTGTGTGTGTGTGTGTGTGCATGTCTCCAAAAATATTCATGTCCCCCCCCAAAAAAAAATATATATATATATAAAACGGATTGACGCTTCTGATGGGTGATTAGGTGACAGACGTTTAAAATAGCCATAGCATGCGGAAGCTTTTTTGTCTGTTTCTCTCCTTGTTAAATATCTGTCTTTCATCATTCTGTTGGCATGATTGGTGGTTGTGAAGTATCATAGTTGACAGACACAACCTTTCATCCGATCATATCCTTGCTCTGGATTCACTGCTATACCAACCCCATCATGTCCTTTTTCATTTTCGGCCCATTAAGTCATTAGCTAATGTTTTGTTGAACTGTTTCGTAGACTCACGTCCTTTCCTACGCACATCAGTTGCAATAAGCGTTAATTTCTGCTCTTTTTTCTTCCCATCTATGTCTTCCTATCTCCCACCTAATATACTGCCTCCCCCTCCTCTTTATTTCTATCTCTCAGTATTTACCTCTGAAATGTGTATGCACTTTTTCTCTCTCTTCCCATCTGTCTCCCTCCAAATATATCTCTTCTTTTCTCTTCTTTATTCTTCAATTCTACATCTGTCTCTGTATATCTGTCTAGTTCTCTCCCCTCTTCTACCCGGTATCTCCTCTATTCCCTATCGCTTTGGCTCTCTCTTTATTTCAAAACGAAAATTTCAAATTGCTTTAATGCCTGTAACAGTATCTCATAATTATTCTTGTATGTTCTTGACATTACAAAATTCTGCAATCTTAATACTTTCACATTTTGGCTGCTGCAGGGGTCACATGAACTAGGTCAACTTCTCCTATTTAAGACACGACATCATCTTCCTTTCCTGTTATTTCCAATTCACTTCTATCGATCTTTCTTAGTCTAATCCTATCCTTTCAATTCTCATGTTCATATGAGCTCGAGATGCAGATGCAAGTTCGCATGTTCCCATGCTGCATGGTAAAGACATAATGTTCTGATAATCCCATCGCCGTCTTCATTTTGTAGTCCTTTTCATCAGGATCAGGTTTTAGACTATTATGAAGATGCAACTTTTCATTATTTGCATGCATGGGTATAGAAATAATCCGATCGCTTTCATTTCTCATTTTTATCTCGAGTTCATCAGAATCATGTATATATATATGTAAGGTCGCATGTTCCCGTACTGCGTAGACATAAAGATAAATTTTCCAAAGTCTCATCGCTTACTTTCACCATTTTCATCTCCTTTTGATCAAGATCATAATATTTGATCTAGATGAAAATGTTAGTTCGCTGCATAGGTCATGACGGGTATTAAAGTAATGTTTCCATTATCTCACCGCTTTCATTTCTCATTTTCTTCTTCTTTAATTATGGTCATGCATACTGTAAGATTTACTTTAAAATTTGCATGATTGTACAGGGATAATTGAGTGTCCAAACAACCTCTGAGGTAATGCTCAACTCGGTTGACCTTTCATCATTTTGTATTTTGCAGAAAAAATATCCTTATATTCTCTTTGCTTTCATTTCACATTTTAATTTCCAGTTATGAAGACCTTTAAAAAAA
Organism: Echinometra lucunter; assembly: GCA_029962745.1. Taxonomy (NCBI): domain Eukaryota; kingdom Metazoa; phylum Echinodermata; class Echinoidea; order Camarodonta; family Echinometridae; genus Echinometra; species Echinometra lucunter. Next base: position 27,919,309 of record CM057156.1, on the reverse strand, counting down.
AAAAATCAAAATCATGTACAAGGCCTATATTATGTAGGCCCTATAGGTGAGTTCATGGGTATATTTAGACTGAGGAAGCTTTCTTGATGAATCTGATGACTCAGCCCTCGGGCTTAATCAAGTATGAAATCCCTTCATCGCTTTGGAACATTGCGTGGATGATAAACGCTGAGTATGACACTGGTATGCACACTGACGACATGCCTAGTCTCTCACCTGTGCGCAACCCCCCTTTGAGTTGATTGTCTAATTACTGAGTGCATGTATAATAGTACTAAGTCTGTATACACTCTAAAAGTATGTGTACATCTGGAAGAGCGGATGCATTGAATGTGGTCTGTACTAACTTTGTGCCAAGGTTGATTATTTTCACCGTTATGAAAATGTTTAACATAAAGAGAGGTGAGTTATGAAAAAGAAAGGAGATTTCCATCAACTGATTCGATTTTCATTTAAAATTTCCTCATATCTATAGCATTTCATAAGATACAACAGACATGACAGAAGAGAGTCTTGATAACACGTATATTTTCCCTGCCATAATTTTATGAAATAATGACAAAAAGAATTGTAATATCAAAACACGAATCATTGGAATGGTGAATTATTGTAAAATCATAAAGAGATTTGGCAAGTAAAGTAAAGTGCAATCATGGCAATGATCAGTGTAGCCTTTGACAGGAAATTAAAATGTTTACACGATCCTAGTAAGGAACAGGTCTGAATATCTTGTCTTCATTCTGTAAATAGGAACAGCGTTGCGATGGAAATGGTAGAATAAACAGTAAAGTATGAGTGCTAGTGATTTTGATGAGATATGTTTATGCCTCAAAACCATGCACGTGCTCAGCAGATCACAGAAGTCAACTGTAAATGCTACAAACTCAAGGACTTGGGTTCGAGTCTTTTGAAGGGTTAAGGTTAAAATTGTCTAATTGAGATAGAAAAGGCCTGAATTCTAAAACTGAAAATAACGGGGATAACATGTTCCTTTTTCAATGATTTTTTCATCTGTGTTTAAACCAGAATTGTGATTTTGGTTTTATATAAGACAGTCATCAAGTTATTTTGCATACTATTCGCATATAAATTAGTGACATGCACTGAGTCATAAAAATTGTGTGTTTTTTTTCCTCATAACTTTTGAAAATATTACCCAAGCTTGTTCAAATTTTGAATATTTGTTCATGTTAGTGTTCTACATAGCCTGAACTAACAAAATCAGAGGTAGGAGTAGTAATAATTTAAACTATATGATAATTTTAAAAAATACTTTACAAGACAGTTTATTGCATTGTTTTACTCGCAGTTTTTTTTTTGTTTTTGTTTTTTTGCTTTGCTTTTCTTGTGTAACCCTATAACCATTGTTAGTTCGGGCTACACAGAACATTGAAGTAAATAAATATTCCAAAGTTGAGCAAAATTAGGTAATATTTTTTCAAGGTTATGAGCATAAAAGCAACACAATTTTGATGTAATACTGATACAAATTTTATTGACTGTTTGGAGCCAGAAGGCCATTAAGTCTGTATAAAATGGTATGAGTTAGCGCCCATCTGGCTCTGAACAGTTATGCAAAGTAATCTCGATCGTTGCATTTTATGAAACTGCAAGGTCTGGTTCAAACTTAGATGAAACACCTTTAATGAAAAAAACAGGTTATCACCTTTGTTTTAAATCTTAAAAATCGTATGCATTTCATATGGTGATTAGGCACCTGTAACCTTTTAGTTAATTATAGGCCCCTAAACATGCTAAAGGAAAATGATCCCATCTAAAAGAAAAAGGAAACATAACACACACACTCTCGCGCGTGCCCCTGCACAAACGCCCACACGTCATTTAATCATCATCATCCGTATAAAACAAAAACAACACATTAAAAGTCGAAAGGCCTCCCGTCTGTGATGCTTGGAGGTTTTACTTATTGAACTATATTAGAAAAGTAACAAAGTGCATCTTTCTCGTTTTGTTGTGCTTGGAATACATTGTATCACGTGGTTGGTTAACTTGGTTGGCAGTGGCGCCTTCGCCGAGGCGCCATATTTCTGCGTGCATGAAGTAACAATGAGAGACTTTCTTTGCTTTCCTTCTGTTTCTAATCTATTTCTTTGTCTAGTTTGTGGAAGTGTGCATATGTGTGCTTGCTTTGATTGAAGGCAATTATGTACGACGTGATGGAAAGGTTAATCCTTTGGAAAGATTGTAAGTACTAGCAAACCCTGGAAGGAAACGGGGGTGGGTAAAATTCACCCCCCCCCCAAATATTTTCCCTGTCGAGGTAGTCTCATTGCTGACACATAATTACTCGAAAATATTAATGACAGTGCAGAATTACACATTTATGTTGCCACAATTGCCAGAAAACTCTTTCTCACACGCATACACACCACGACTACATTATACAATATACCAACCCAAATACAAAGATATCAAAAGGCCTGTTATCAGGGTTATTGGTGTTTGAGACTTCGACTTCGGCTGGACGTCTTTATTCATGCCCGTAGTTTGTGAACGGGGACTCCGTGCAGCGAATGACGGATTTAAGGATGGAAATATTTTGCGTCCATCTTCCTCATCTGCTGCATGTACTGAAATCGTCTCTTCCTTAGAATGCACCCAAAGTGTGTAAATTTTAACAGCAATGATTGAATAAGTTCCACTTTATATTAAGCGTGATTTGTAAGCTAAAAGACAATCTGCTTTGAAAACCAGTTTTCGGAGAATCCATGATTTTTCTTGCAGCATTCTTTTCATTTAATCTACGTTCATCCCAGCAGACTGTGCATGCGAACAGAGTCTGCCTGATTAAGTCAGATATCGACGTACCAGACAGGAATTAATAAAAGCCTGTTGTTTTCCTAATACCCTCTGTTATATCTATCTCAGTGAACATCTAATCTTCTAAATCAGACGGAAAAAAGATTTTTGATCAGCCTGGTAAGTCACAAACACCTTAAATTGGTATTGATCCCAGTGTAATAAAAATCAAATTTTCCAATCCAAGGTTGTCTGATCCCGTGATCAAGATATCAGCGCAAGTCAAGGGCGCGATGGTTCGTTTTTATTTAAATCTCCTGTTGCTAGGCTGCCGTCGGTTGTCAGGGAATATAAGCAACTATCTCGGTATTCCGCTAATGCCGACTGACGTATATATACAAAGCCAAGATTATCGGTATCATACCTAGATAATTATGTGTTTTTTTCGAGAACAGTCTGAAAATGTCATGTAATGGCATGTTATGAAATTGATATACCTTGTAATTTTAGATCATTAACGTGATTACGCACGATGCATTAATATACTGTGGTATCATGATTTTAAAGTTATTCTATTCTAGGTTTTTATGTCTGGGTCTACCCGGGGGCGGCGCTACGGGAGGAGGAGCGGCCGCCCCTATAATTTTTCAACTGATCAAAACAAAAAACAAAAAAAAAGGAACAAGAAGAAGAAGAAAGAAGAGTACGGGGAAAAGAGGGCAGGGTCATGCAATTATATAATAAACACATTTGTTCATTTAAAACGTAAATACACTCATGCACCCGTGGGTCTTCTTACCCCTATCTAAGTACTCTGGCGCCGCCCTTAATATTAGAACTAGTGACCTTGATATAAAGGCCCTGTAGGGGAGACTGGTGTCTTTCGCAGTAGCTTCAAACATCAAACTATCGAATTGTTTCTGATGTCAGTTTCGTTCTAAAGAGTTACTTAAAAACCATTAAGTTGTTCAAAATATGAACGTATACTAGCAGTTGTTTAAAAAACTCCCCACACTAGTATATTTGTACATACATTTTTTTTTGGAACAACAGTTGCTAGATTCATATGTTTAACAACTTCATGATTCTGAAACAACTGTTAACGAACAACAGTGAACGTTAGATGAAAAATTACAAAGGGATCATTCTTAAGTAGAGAAAACGTTGCGTATCGGTCAGGTGTCAGTTCATTAATGATTATTAAGCATTGATTTGTTAACCAAATTGTCACTGAAATGCGTTTCCCTTATGCAATTTAAGAGACCATTTGGCTTGAGGAACGTGCTATAATTCGAACAAAGGCGTCTTCGTAGTGATATAGACGAAGCACCTTGTAAAAATTGTCAAGAGCAATGGAGGTGCCGTGGAGGTGCCGTGGTCGAGTGGTCTAAGGCGCTTGACTGGAGACGCGAAAGACGGGGTTTCGATTCCCGGCACGGCACTTAAGCCCTTAAGCAAGGCATTTCATCAACATTGCTCTTTTATCGTACATCAAATAAATGAAAATGCTACAGGCATTACTGATACCAACGTGTGCACGTGTTTTTTTTTTTTCAATTGTCAAGAGCAGTATTTTGATGTGATATTTAAATCCAGCTCTGGAGTGCAGTCGATTTGTTTCAAAATATAGCAACGAAAAAGAACATACGACAACAACAACAACTCTACACTTTCTTTTTTTTTTCGTTGACGAAACAATTCATGATTATGAAACAAGCAGTTTCATTAATCATGTTAATCATTCTTTCTAGTATCGGTAGCTAGCAGGCCTACACATTTTTTCTTATCATGGCTTTATTTATAGCCTTAATTTTCCAGTATTACTGCCAAATATTGTGTAAAACCAAAAATTGTTGGTTTGCATTATAGGCACGACTGCCCCACTATTCATTAAGAGCAGAAGTGTCTAAAGACAGTTCGCAAGTGGGGCGTGCGATATTTTCGGCAGTAAATGTAGCGTTAACCTTCACGCTTGTCTAAACATACTCTATCATGCATTTTCTTGTGGATTCGCCGATTTCTAACAATTAGTCTCCCCCCGGCCATCATAATTAGAGAACCATCGAATAGCCTTGCTTTCAATAAACGCCGATAGGACGAACGTTTACCTTTTTATTACAAATTTGTGATGTACGTCTCTAGTACAAGGTTAATTTTGTGTAATAAACTAGGAATCAACATTGTTTAAATTTAGTTCCTGATGGACAAAGCGTGGAAAAAGATATCGCCGGAGGTGAATAGCCATTTTCAGGGTTGTTTTATTGCTTTTTTACGAGCAGTTTTTCACTGACAATAGGCGTGGAAATGAAATATTAATTCAAGAGGATTTAGAGATGTAATGAGAAGGTCGTTCTTTTGTTCAGAGCCATATGACTCACAATAATATATAGAAAGGCGATATCAAACTTGAAATTCTAGGAATCGTTAACAACACTATTATGATATCTTTACGCGGTATTTTGATTATGATTATAGCAACTGAAGGGTGAAACTTCTTTGTTTACTATGTTTTTTATATTCAATTTTATATTCAATTATGATACAGCAGGGTCAACTCTTTCATGAATATACGTTTATTTGTACGTTTTATATTTGTCAATGTCAGTGTGTAATTCAATATCTTAATATATTTTGTTCTTTTGTATATTTTATTTTGCATAATTCTGTGGACAGATAAAGTGGATTTAGCAAGGGGACTATCTAGTTGAGTTTGTAGTCAAAGTTACGAAGTCGGAGAAAAGGAAGAATATGAATCGCCAAAGGCGGATACTAATACTCTTCTCAAGAATTCTACATTGTTGCAACCGTGGTGATCAGCAGTCTTATATTCTTGACTCATATATGTACTTTTTATGTCTTGCAGTTGGTTAATCTATTATTTCTAACGCTATTGTACCTTTGCTTTCAAAGCCTCGAATGTTGAATATTGTTATTATCATGAGTGAAGTATCAGCGATATTTTTCTTAATGGAGAAAAATATTGGAAGTTTTCAGGGTGACGCCACATTATTCTTTCAAAGGAATTAGAGCCTTGAAGGGTCGATGAGCTCCGCCAAGAGCTCTTCGTGGGCAATCTTATTATAACTTTGTTCTTCATGCATAATTACCTGCATCATGATAATGCTTTTTTTCGAATGCGGTTACCATTATTGTTTTGATAACAATGATGGAAAATAGTGCATATTTTTTTCACGTTTCCAGTATATCCCTTTTAAAAAAAAAATCCCAATAGATACTCATACTTTCCCACCATTTTGCTGACTTGTACAACTCAATCATTGAGACTGTCTCCTAACTTCTGAAATACGACGAACCTTCGACTGATATAGTTCTATATCATGCAATTTGTATTCAAAACTTAATGAGTAACACTATTTCGGTAATGGACGGATATATTGCTTGGTTTTTTCCCTTTGAGTACCGCCCATTATGTCATGTCATTTGTCCCACTACTTCTTTTGATTTTTTTTAACACACACATGCACACATTGGTATCAACATGATCAATATGCCTATAGCACTTCATTTATTTGATGTATGATAAGAATAGCAATGTAGATCAAATGCCTTGCTCAAGGGCATAAGTGCCTTGCCGGGGATCGAACCCCAGACTTTCGCGTCTCCAGTCAAGCGCCCGACTCGACTATGGCACCTCTACTTCTTTTGATCATGTTGATTATGCTTGTTTTGTTTTTACCTTGTTCTACTCTGCGTTTGCAGAAAGTACCTAAATATATTTGTAAATATATGCTTTCAGTGATTAATGAAGTAATTTGCTTATAAGAAAACTTGTTCCTCTATCTGTCACGTGATACAGATACAGAGCAGAATGCACGATAGATGCCCCTCCAGAGAAGATCATCCATTATATACTTCCATCACCAAAGGGTCTAAGAGGGAAATGGGACAAGAATGTCAAAGAGTCAGAGGTTATCGAAGACATCAGTGAGGTAATTATATTTCCCCCTTTCTTCTCTCTCTTCTTCTCTTCTTCTTCTTCTTCTTCTCCTCCTCCTCCTCCTCCTCCTTCTTCTCTTTTTCTTATTCCTCTTCGCTTTTGTTTCTTATTTTCTTCGTCTTTTGTTTCTTTATTTTCTTCGTCTTTTGTTTCTTCTTTTCTTCGTCTTTTTTTTTCATTGTGTCTTCTTTTCTTCGTCTCTTTTGTCTTCTTCTTTTTCTTCTCTCTTTTTTTTGGGGGGGGGGGCGGGGGGTATTTTGCTTCTTATTATTACTTTTGTTCGTAGTTTATTTTTGTCCTTAAACTGGCATGTTTGCGCAAAAATTAGCAGACTAAACAGGTCCAGGATTTGAGTCCAGGGGAGGGGGGAGGGCACTGCACCGTTCCCAATACATGCCATAAGCACCTCCTGACCAGAGTACAGTATTGGTTCCCGGTAGTCCTTCAAATTCACAGTGCGTCTTTCTGAAATGCAACGTGCGCCGAGAATGACCAGAGCCATAGTTATACCTTCTTTTTATTATAAGTACGGCGTAATTATTATTGTTATTTGTATTTCTAACACAAGTAGAGTTCAAAAGAATTAAATTAGAGGAGACGTGATGCTCAGTTGGTAAAAGAGTACTGGTCTCGTAATCTGGTGACCCGGGTTCGAAACCATGTCGATGCTAGTGCCCTTTGGTAAGACATCAATCCTCATTACAAATCCTTCGGAGAGGACTTAAAGCCGTCGATCCTCTGGTTGCTTACCTACACGTATGCATGCTTTTATAGTCAAGTTAAAAAAAAAACAATAACCGAATATCCAAGTTCAAAAGATGTAATGCCACCTGTATTGTTTCTGCCTTTGGATTTGAACATATCCTATGTAGTAGTCAAAGCAAATGTTACAGCTTTCTAAATTATTGTTTTCTTGCTATTTTTAAACTAAAATTAGGAATACTGACGAAATGACGTCCCGTGTTTGACATTTCTCTCGGTGGGCATTAATCGAAAGCAAGGTCGGTAGGAATATTAGCCGCTGCGTTTTATTTAGCGTTCAAGGTTCATCTGCAGTGCAGTAGGAGGGAAGCTTGCCAATATACTTTTGTCAAAACAAATCTTTCCCAGCTCGAATGTTTATTGGATTGTTTGCTTTTCTTTGAGCCAATGAAAACTTATTGAGATTCACTGAAAAAACCCCATTGCTGAGATATATAATCGAACATCACAGTTTCGCTGAATTTATTATTTTTGACCACATGTTATTGCAATTTTATGCGTACTTGGCTGAAATTGCCAGAGTAGATGTCATACATGTACGTCACGAGATAACTGGAGGAAAAAAAACCTCAGTATTATGCCTTTCGATTTCAGCTTGAGTTTCATATATCTGTCAGTGTTATTGTTTTTGTCTTGCAAAATCATCCTCGTTCATTTTCCGAAACATGGGAATTGCATTTTCTCTTCCTAAATGAAATGTTACTCTTCATGGCAATTTTTCAATTTCAATGTCTGGGTTTGTCCACGTTCATATTGCAACAGATTTAAGTTATTTTCATGTCATATAGTGTGATTTGCACTGATGCATAAAAGCAGGCCGCTTTGCTCTCTAATGCCTGAAGAGATTATATCTTTGTAATACTTCTTTTGTTTTTTTTGACTAATGAATAACCAATCAATGATTATTGCTGTCGGTAGAAATTCAAAGCTGGGAGTCAGTCGTGTCATGAAAACGTATTTAAAAGTGTGTATGACTAGCTTTGAAGCCAAATTATCGGTAACTATTTCAACAAACGCCGAATTAGAATTAAATCTTTTCACTATCACTATCACCATTATAACATTTGGATATTACTATTATTTCGTGAAGTACAGTGAGTTCCGAGCAAAAACATCCTCTTTTTGCATTCTGCACGCTTTTTCAATCGCATATTAATACAGGACTAAAGCTACCAGGGAGCGTCATTTCTTAA
>CM057156.1:27884612-27910136 GCA_029962745.1 Echinometra lucunter | reverse complement strand
ACGTACCACCAAACAAACTGGTGGCAGACGAATTCCCTTGAACGGCGGCACACGTACTTTTAGCCAAAACAATGCACTTTCAACAATACGCCCAGTCACCTGTCCAGACCGTCCAGACACAGTATGCCTAATCAGGTACACGTCACATAGGCTCATACCAGTGTTTGAGGAGACAACTCACACTTTCCCACGTGACATCATCACAGACCTAATAAGGCTGTATGGGCAACCTAATTAATCTCGTAGGCGATAAGGCAGAAGGCAAACAGCCTGGCTAATTGAAAACTTTGTAATATTGGGGAGCGTTCATACATGTAGCTTCAATATTCCGGTAGAATCAACGATTTGATGCACATTTTTCGAATGAAACATGGTCAAACACGGTCGTCTTTTTATAAAATTATCTGCAAATATCTGCGAAATGCGCAGATATAGGGAGAGCCAGATTTGCTATGAACTATGAGCACTTTCCATGAAAAGAGCATTTCAAAAACACTCACTCTGGCTTCACAATGAAATATTGGCTGTAAACCCACCTTTAGCCAGGCCAAAATTCCGTGAATACCTTGACTGAACCGCGCGTGAAGCTAAAATTGGGAAGCTGGCAGACACTGTAAGAGAAACATTATAGTGAGGAAGATGCATTATGTCTTGGTTTCATTTAAGGATGACTTCTTTGACATTGAAAGGAGTACCCTTTTTGGCTATTTATACCTTTAGTCATTCTGTACGTATAGGATATATTTTCTGATCTCTTAATGGCATCGCATTTACCCTGATTTGTATGCAGTACTCGATGGGGACGGTCGCCCTCCCTTCCAAAAAAAAACAAAAAGAAAACAACGACAACCCCCCCCCCCCAAAAAAAAAAAAGAGGAAAGAAAAGAAAAAAAAAGAGAGAAAAGTGAGAGAACGTGATGGGAAGAGAAGGAGCAGAAAGAAATGATGACAAAGAAACGTCAAAACTTCCGCCCTTCCGGCGGGAGTGAGGGGAGAAACTCACCCCCCCCCCTCTCTGCACCCCCCCCCCCCCGGCCGGGTAAGTGATTTGCACTCTTGCGTGCTCACTCACTACCATCCCCTAAAATGACATCCTGTCTACGCAGTACCAAAGCTTAGTTAATAAACGCCAAAAAACTGATGACAACTATCTATTTCAAACAACTAAAGTTACAGTTGCCAAATATATTTTATTCAGAACCCGTCTGTTGTCTTTTTCCCCCCCCCCTTTTCTTATATACTTTGCATGTCCTGAGTCACCACGGTGTCTTGATTCGATTTGATTCATTTGTCAAGTTCATAGCGACAAATAACACATACATAAAGTAGAAGTTCATAAGAGCTTGACAATACCCATAAAGCTCGAGAGCTTCTTTACAATGGGGTCCTAAACAGAACAGAACAACTTGACTGCTGGTACGTATTTAGTATTGCATACAGATGAAACATATTTACAGCAAAGTTTAACAGCAACACATTAAAAGAAAAAAGTTCAACACATACAGAACAAATAATATATAGATATCTACAAGGTAGAGAAAAGAATATTGATCTGTAAATCTAAGGCATATCGTACATTGTTGTGTAAATCATGTCACTTGTTTCTTTTTTTTTAGACTCAAGTGATAGGAACTCTGTTAATACTCTTTTAAAATCTACAAAGTTTTCTACTGCTTTAACGTGATTAGGGAGGGAATTCCTGTATTAGATTGCATGATAATAAAAGCAGTTGCCAATACTGCCTACTCGTTCGGGAAAGGTAATGTAATATTGACTATTTCTTGTATCGTAATTATGTAAGTCTATATAACAAGATTAAAGTTGTAGCCAATATAATGATTTGCCCTCGAGTGATAATTTTTGTGCGCGCGGTGCAGTATTAGTTGTTTTGATCTTTGATTGATTTCTAATTACCGAAGCGAATGTCATTTGTTCTTTATATATTATGAACGGTGGACACTTTGTGCGGGGTCTGATAAGTTATTAATAAATTCTATCAACTGCTTTTTTGACGTAGTTAGGTAGTAATAATGAATTAACAGAATACAGAAGAACAAATGCATGATTCCCATGGATCCATAACGATATAATCATGATAATGTTTGACTTGGTTGTCATTCAACTGTTCAACAGCGATAATGAATTTTGGCAGGCTCTCACTCTCTTCTCGGAAAAGAATTACTGTGCCAAACTAGAAGAGGACAAAAGCATGGGAAAGCGGGAAGTATTAAACAAGATTAATCATGAAAAAAAAATGTCAGTATCTTGATCAGTTGCTTAAAGTACCGTGGATTTCGAAGTGATGTATCGAAGTGAATTTCGATATCGCGTTGTCTTTAGTCTCTTAAGCAAAACGAGAATCTCTTTCGCCGAATTTCACTCGGTTTAACCTTGTTTTCCAAATCCACGAAATAAAAATGAGATTAGAAACTACCATTAATGTTATGATCAAATTTCATCATCGAGATTGTATTACTTCGGAATTCGCTGAGCTGAACCCATGATCGTAGGTGTTTCCTGTAATAGAGAACTGAGCGAAAATTAATTTGTTTTCGTTTTTCTCCTCCTACAGACTGAGGCCTTATAGTCTGATACAAGGTATCAGAAATATGCTACTATAGAGATTGTCTCATTTTATTAGATGAGAGCTTTCGAATTAGAATAAGAATTGTAATTCTTTTATCTTAATTCAACGTCATAACGTCACCTGGATAACACTGAAACTTCAATGTTACTGGGAAATCTCTACGATTTTTAAGAAAGTCGTTCTCAAATCCTTGAAATGTACATAAAATTGCTATTTGCAATAAAGTTTTCCCTTTTTTATCGCTCATCTATTGTCTGAGTTGTCCTTTACGCCTATTCGTTTAGTCTGTACTATCAATGAGATAGCTACATTAGTCCTCAATATACCTTATCAAAGTCAGTGTCATCGTCGTGATCGTGCATGAGTGACATGGGCGTCATTCAGGAAGAAGACAGGGGACACGTCCCCCCCCCCCAAGAAAAAAAAAAAAGGTGGGAGACAAAATAGTGTATATCCCCAAACAAAAACATGAAGCTGAGGACTTGTGTATGTGTGTGTGTGTGTGTGTGTGTGTGCATGTCTCCAAAAATATTCATGTCCCCCCCCCAAAAAAAAAATATATATATAAAACGGATTGACGCTTCTGATGGGTGATTAGGTGACAGACGTTTAAAATAGCCATAGCATGCGGAAGCTTTTTTGTCTGTTTCTCTCCTTGTTAAATATCTGTCTTTCATCATTCTGTTGGCATGATTGGTGGTTGTGAAGTATCATAGTTGACAGACACAACCTTTCATCCGATCATATCCTTGCTCTGGATTCACTGCTATACCAACCCCATCATGTCCTTTTTCATTTTCGGCCCATTAAGTCATTAGCTAATGTTTTGTTGAACTGTTTCGTAGACTCACGTCCTTTCCTACGCACATCAGTTGCAATAAGCGTTAATTTCTGCTCTTTTTTCTTCCCATCTATGTCTTCCTATCTCCCACCTAATATACTGCCTCCCCCTCCTCTTTATTTCTATCTCTCAGTATTTACCTCTGAAATGTGTATGCACTTTTTCTCTCTCTTCCCATCTGTCTCCCTCCAAATATATCTCTTCTTTTCTCTTCTTTATTCTTCAATTCTACATCTGTCTCTGTATATCTGTCTAGTTCTCTCCCCTCTTCTACCCGGTATCTCCTCTATTCCCTATCGCTTTGGCTCTCTCTTTATTTCAAAACGAAAATTTCAAATTGCTTTAATGCCTGTAACAGTATCTCATAATTATTCTTGTATGTTCTTGACATTACAAAATTCTGCAATCTTAATACTTTCACATTTTGGCTGCTGCAGGGGTCACATGAACTAGGTCAACTTCTCCTATTTAAGACACGACATCATCTTCCTTTCCTGTTATTTCCAATTCACTTCTATCGATCTTTCTTAGTCTAATCCTATCCTTTCAATTCTCATGTTCATATGAGCTCGAGATGCAGATGCAAGTTCGCATGTTCCCATGCTGCATGGTAAAGACATAATGTTCTGATAATCCCATCGCCGTCTTCATTTTGTAGTCCTTTTCATCAGGATCAGGTTTTAGACTATTATGAAGATGCAACTTTTCATTATTTGCATGCATGGGTATAGAAATAATCCGATCGCTTTCATTTCTCATTTTTATCTCGAGTTCATCAGAATCATGTATATATATATGTAAGGTCGCATGTTCCCGTACTGCGTAGACATAAAGATAAATTTTCCAAAGTCTCATCGCTTACTTTCACCATTTTCATCTCCTTTGATCAAGATCATAATATTTGATCTAGATGAAAATGTTAGTTCGCTGCATAGGTCATGACGGGTATTAAAGTAATGTTTCCATTATCTCACCGCTTTCATTTCTCATTTTCTTCTTCTTTAATTATGGTCATGCATACTGTAAGATTTACTTTAAAATTTGCATGATTGTACAGGGATAATTGAGTGTCCAAACAACCTCTGAGGTAATGCTCAACTCGGTTGACCTTTCATCATTTTGTATTTTGCAGAAAAAATATCCTTATATTCTCTTTGCTTTCATTTCACATTTTAATTTCCAGTTATGAAGACCTTTAAAAAAAAAAATCAAAATCATGTACAAGGCCTATATTATGTAGGCCCTATAGGTGAGTTCATGGGTATATTTAGACTGAGGAAGCTTTCTTGATGAATCTGATGACTCAGCCCTCGGGCTTAATCAAGTATGAAATCCCTTCATCGCTTTGGAACATTGCGTGGATGATAAACGCTGAGTATGACACTGGTATGCACACTGACGACATGCCTAGTCTCTCACCTGTGCGCAACCCCCCTTTGAGTTGATTGTCTAATTACTGAGTGCATGTATAATAGTACTAAGTCTGTATACACTCTAAAAGTATGTGTACATCTGGAAGAGCGGATGCATTGAATGTGGTCTGTACTAACTTTGTGCCAAGGTTGATTATTTTCACCGTTATGAAAATGTTTAACATAAAGAGAGGTGAGTTATGAAAAAGAAAGGAGATTTCCATCAACTGATTCGATTTTCATTTAAAATTTCCTCATATCTATAGCATTTCATAAGATACAACAGACATGACAGAAGAGAGTCTTGATAACACGTATATTTTCCCTGCCATAATTTTATGAAATAATGACAAAAAGAATTGTAATATCAAAACATTGGAATGGTGAATTATTGTAAAATCATAAAGAGATTTGGCAAGTAAAGTAAAGTGCAATCATGGCAATGATCAGTGTAGCCTTTGACAGGAAATTAAAATGTTTACACGATCCTAGTAAGGAACAGGTCTGAATATCTTGTCTTCATTCTGTAAATAGGAACAGCGTTGCGATGGAAATGGTAGAATAAACAGTAAAGTATGAGTGCTAGTGATTTTGATGAGATATGTTTATGCCTCAAAACCATGCACGTGCTCAGAGATCACAGAAGTCAACTGTAAATGCTACAAACTCAAGGACTTGGGTTCGAGTCTTTTGACGGGTTAAGGTTTTAAATTGTTCTAATTGAGATAGAAAAGGCCCCTATGAATTCTAAACTGAAAATAACGGGGATAACATGTTCCTTTTTCAATGATTTTTTCATCTGTGTTTAAACCAGAATTGTGATTTTGGTTTATATAAGACAGTCAATCAAGTTATTTTGCATACTATTCGCATATAAATTAGTGACATGCCACTGAGTCATAAAAATTGTGTGTTTTTTTTCCTCATAACTTTTGAAAATATTACCCAAAGCTTGTTCAAATTTTGAATATTTGTTCATGTTAGTGTTCTACATAGCCTGAATAACAAAATCAGAGGTAGGAGTAGTAATAATTTAAACTATATGATAATTTTAAAAAATACTTTACAAGACAGTTTATTGCATTGTTTTACTCGCAGTTTTTTTTTTTGTTTTTTGTTTTTTTGCTTTGCTTTTCTTGTGTAACCCTATAACCATTGTTAGTTCGGGCTACACAGAACATTGAAGTAAATAATATTCCAAAGTTGAGCAAAATTAGGTAATATTTTTCAAGGTTATGAGCATAAAAGCACACAATTTTGATGTAATACTGATACAAATTTATTGACTGTTTGGAGCCAGAAGGCCATTAAGTCTGTATAAAATGGTATGAGTTAGCGCCCATCTGGCTCTGAACAGTTATGCAAAGTAATCTCGATCGTTGCATTTTATGAAACTGCAAGGTCTTGGTTCAAACTTAGATGAAACACCTTTAATGAAAAAAACAGGTTATCACCTTTGTTTTAAATCTTAAAAATCGTATGCATTTCATATGGTGATTAGGCACCTGTAACCTTTTAGTTAATTATAGGCCCCCTAAACATGCTAAAGGAAAATGATCCCATCTAAAAGAAAAAGGAAACATAACACACACACTCTCGCGCGTGCCCCTGCACAAACGCCCACACGTCATTTATCATCATCATCCGTATAAAACAAAAACAACACATTAAAAGTCGAAAGGCCTCCCGTCTGTGATGCTGGAGGTTTTACTTATTGAACTATATTAGAAAAGTAACAAAGTGCATCTTTCTCGTTTTGTTGTGCTTGGAATACATTGTATCACGTGGTTGGTTAACTTGGTTGGCAGTGGCGCCTTCGCCGAGGCGCCATATTTCTGCGTGCATGAAGTACAATGAGAGACTTTCTTTGCTTTCCTTCTGTTTCTAATCTATTTCTTTGTCTAGTTTGTGGAAAGTGTGCATATGTGTGCTTGCTTTGATTGAAGGCAATTATGTACGACGTGATGGAAAGGTTAATCCTTTGGAAAGATTGTAAGTACTAGCAAACCCCTGGAAGGAAACGGGGGTGGGTAAAATTCACCCCCCCCCCAAAATATTTCCCTGTCGAGGTAGTCTCATTGCTGACACATAATTACTCGAAAATATTAATGACAGTGCAGAATTACACATTTATGTTGCCACAATTGCCAGAAAACTCTTTCTCACACGCATACACACCACGACTACATTATACAATATACCAACCCAAATACAAAGATATCAAAAGGCCTGTTATCAGGGTTATTGGTGTTTGAGACTTCGACTTCGGCTGGACGTCTTTATTCATGCCCGTAGTTTGTGAACGGGGACTCCGTGCAGCGAATGACGGATTTAAGGATGGAAATATTTTGCGTCCATCTTCCTCATCTGCTGCATGTACTGAAATCGTCTCTTCCTTAGAATGCACCCAAAGTGTGTAAATTTTAACAGCAATGATTGAATAAGTTCCACTTTATATTAAGCGTGATTTGTAAGCTAAAGACAATCTGCTTTGAAAACCAGTTTTCGGAGAATCCATGATTTTTCTTGCAGCATTCTTTTCATTTAATCTACGTTCATCCCAGCAGATGTGCATGCGAACAGAGTCTGCCTGATTAAGTCAAGATATCGACGTACCAGACAGGAATTAATAAAAGCCTGTTGTTTTCCTAATACCCTCTGTTATATCTATCTCAGTGAACATCTAATCTTCTAATCAGACGGAAAAAAGATTTTTGATCAGCCTGGTAAGTCACAAACACCTTAAATTGGTATTGATCCCAGTGTAATAAAAATCAAATTTTCCAATCCAAGGTTGTCTGATCCCGTGATCAAGATATCAGCGCAAGTCAAGGGCGCGATGGTTCGTTTTTATTTAAATCTCCTGTTGCTAGGCTGCCGTCGGTTGTCAGGGAATATAAGCAACTATCTCGGTATTCCGCTAATGCCGACTGACGTATATATACAAAGCCAAGATTATCGGTATCATACCTAGATAATTATGTGTTTTTTTCGAGAACAGTCTGAAAATGTCATGTAATGGCATGTTATGAAATTGATATACCTTGTAATTTTAGATCATTAACGTGATTACGCACGATGCATTAATATACTGTGGTATCATGATTTTAAAGTTATTCTATTCTAGGTTTTTATGTCTGGGTCTACCCGGGGGCGGCGCTACGGGAGGAGGAGCGGCCGCCCCTATAATTTTTCAACTGATCAAAACAAAAACAAAAAAAAGGAACAAGAAGAAGAAGAAAGAAGAGTACGGGGAAAAGAGGGCAGGGTCATGCAATTATATAATAAACACATTTGTTCATTTAAACGTAAATACACTCATGCACCCGTGGTCTTCTTACCCCTATCTAAGTACTCTGGCGCCGCCCTTAATATTAGAACTAGTGACCTTGATATAAAGGCCCTGTAGGGGAGACTGGTGTCTTTCGCAGTAGCTTCAAACATCAAACTATCGAATTGTTTCTGATGTCAGTTTCGTTCTAAAGAGTTACTTAAAAACCATAAGTTGTTCAAAATATGAACGTATACTAGCAGTTGTTTAAAAAACTCCCCACACTAGTATATTTGTACATACATTTTTTTTTGGAACAACAGTTGCTAGATTCATATGTTTAACAACTTCATGATTCTGAAACAACTGTTAACGAACAACAGTGAACGTTAGATGAAAAATTACAAAGGGATCATTCTTAAGTAGAGAAAACGTTGCGTATCGGTCAGGTGTCAGTTCATTAATGATTATTAAGCATTGATTTGTTAACCAAATTGTCACTGAAATGCGTTTCCCTTATGCAATTTAAGAGACCATTTGGCTTGAGGAACGTGCTATAATTCGAACAAAGGCGTCTTCGTAGTGATATAGACGAAGCACCTTGTAAAAATTGTCAAGAGCAATGGAGGTGCCGTGGAGGTGCCGTGGTCGAGTGGTCTAAGGCGCTGACTGGAGACGCGAAAGACGGGGTTTCGATTCCCGGCACGGCACTTAAGCCCTTAAGCAAGGCATTTCATCAACATTGCTCTTTTATCGTACATCAAATAAATGAAAATGCTACAGGCATTACTGATACCAACGTGTGCACGTGTTTTTTTTTTTTCAATTGTCAAGAGCAGTATTTTGATGTGATATTTAAATCCAGCTCTGGAGTGCAGTCGATTTGTTTCAAAATATAGCAACGAAAAAGAACATACGACAACAACAACAACTCTACACTTTCTTTTTTTTTTCGTTGACGAAACAAATTCATGATTATGAAAACAAGCAGTTTCATTAATCATGTTAATCATTCTTTCTAGTATCGGTAGCTAGCAGGCCTACACATTTTTTCTTATCATGGCTTTATTTATAGCCTTAATTTTCCAGTATTACTGCCAAATATTGTGTAAAACCAAAAATTGTTGGTTTGCATTATAGGCACGACTGCCCCACTATTCATTTAAGAGCAGAAGTGTCTAAAGACAGTTCGCAAGTGGGGCGTGCGATATTTTCGGCAGTAAATGTAGCGTTAACCTTCACGCTTGTCTAAACATACTCTATCATGCATTTTCTTGTGGATTCGCCGATTTCTAACAATTAGTCTCCCCCGGCCATCATAATTAGAGAACCATCGAATAGCCTTGCTTTCAATAAACGCCGATAGGACGAACGTTTACCTTTTTTATTACAAATTTGTGATGTACGTCTCTAGTACAAGGTTAATTTTGTGTAATAAACTAGGAATCAACATTGTTTAAATTTAGTTCCTGATGGACAAAGCGTGGAAAAAGATATCGCCGGAGGTGAATAGCCATTTTCAGGGTTGTTTTATTGCTTTTTTACGAGCAGTTTTTCACTGACAATAGGCGTGGAAATGAAATATTAATTCAAGAGGATTTAGAGATGTAATGAGAAGGTCGTTCTTTTGTTCAGAGCCATATGACTCACAATAATATATAGAAAGGCGATATCAAACTTGAAATTCTAGGAATCGTTAACAACACTATTATGATATCTTTACGCGGTATTTTGATTATGATTATAGCAACTGAAGGGTGAAACTTCTTTGTTTACTATGTTTTTTATATTCAATTTTTATATTCAAATTATGATACAGCAGGGTCAACTCTTTCATGAATATACGTTTATTTGTACGTTTTATATTTGTCAATGTCAGTGTGTAATTCAATATCTTAATATATTTTGTTCTTTTGTATATTTTATTTTGCATAATTCTGTGGACAGATAAAGTGGATTTAGCAAGGGACTATCTAGTTGAGTTTGTAGTCAAAGTTACGAAGTCGGAGAAAAGGAAGAATATGAATCGCCAAAGGCGGATACTATACTCTTCTCAAGAATTCTACATTGTTGCAACCGTGGTGATCAGCAGTCTTATATTCTTGACTCATATATGTACTTTTTATGTCTTGCAGTTGGTTAATCTATTATTTCTAACGCTATTGTACCTTTGCTTTCAAAGCCTCGAATGTTGAATATTGTTATTATCATGAGTGAAGTATCAGCGATATTTTTCTTAATGGAGAAAAATATTGGAAGTTTTCAGGGTGACGCCACATTATTCTTTCAAAGGAATTAGAGCCTTGAAAGGGTCGATGAGCTCCGCCAAGAGCTCTTCGTGGGCAATCTTATTATAACTTTGTTCTTCATGCATAATTACTGCATCATGATAATGCTTTTTTCGAATGCGGTTACCATTATTGTTTTGATAACAATGATGGAAAATAGTGCATATTTTTTTCACGTTTCCAGTATATCCCTTTTAAAAAAAAAATCCCAATAGATACTCATACTTTCCCACCATTTTGCTGACTTGTACAACTCAATCATTGAGACTGTCTCCTAACTTCTGAAATACGACGAACCTTCGACTGATATAGTTCTATATCATGCAATTTGTATTCAAAACTTAATGAGTAACACTATTTCGGTAATGGACGGATATATTGCTTGGTTTTTTCCCTTTGAGTACCGCCCATTATGTCATGTCATTTGTCCCACTACTTCTTTTGATTTTTTTTAAACACACACATGCACACATTGGTATCAACATGATCAATATGCCTATAGCACTTCATTTATTTGATGTATGATAGAATAGCAATGTAGATCAAATGCCTTGCTCAAGGGCATAAGTGCCTTGCCGGGGATCGAACCCCAGACTTTCGCGTCTCCAGTCAAGCGCCTCGACTCGACTATGGCACCTCTACTTCTTTTGATCATGTTGATTATGCTTGTTTTGTTTTTACCTTGTTCTACTCTGCGTTTGCAGAAAGTACCTAAATATATTTGTAAATATATGCTTTCAGTGATTAATGAAGTAATTTGCTTATAAGAAAACTTGTTCCTCTATCTGTCACGTGATACAGATACAGAGCAGAATGCACGATAGATGCCCCTCCAGAGAAGATCATCCATTATATACTTCCATCACCAAAGGGTCTAAGAGGGAAATGGGACAAGAATGTCAAAGAGTCAGAGGTTATCGAAGACATCAGTGAGGTAATTATATTTCCCCCTTTTCTCTCTCTTCTTCTTCTTCTTCTTCTTCTTCTTCTTCTCCTCCTCCTCCTCCTCCTCCTTCTTCTCTTTTTCTTATTCCTCTTCGGCTTTTGTTTCTTATTTTCTTCGTCTTTTGTTTCTTTAATTTTTCTTCGTCTTTTGTTTCTTCTTTTCTTCGTCTTTTTTTTCATTGTGTCTTCTTTTCTTCGTCTCTTTTGTCTTCTTCTTTTTCTTCTCTCTTTTTTTTTTGGGGGGGGGGGGGGGGGTATTTTGCTTCTTATTATTACTTTTGTTCGTAGTTTATTTTTGTCCTTAAACTGGCACTGTTTGCGCAAAAATTAGCAGGACTAAACAGGTCCAGGATTTGAGTCCAGGGGAGGGGGGAGGGCACTGCACCGTTCCCAATACATGCCATAAGCACCTCCTGACCAGAGTACAGTATTGGTTCCCGGTAGTCCTTCAAATTCACAGTGCGTCTTTCTGAAATGCAACGTGCGCCGAGAATGACCAGAGCCATAGTTATACCTTCTTTTTATTATAAGTACGGCGTAATTATTATTGTTATTTGTATTTCTAACACAAGTAGAGTTCAAAAGAATTAAATTAAGAGGAGACGTGATGCTCAGTTGGTAAAAGAGTACTGGTCTCGTAATCTGGTGACCCGGGTTCGAAACCATGTCGATGCTAGTGCCCTTTGGTAAGACATCAATCCTCATTACAAATCCTTCGGAGAGGACTTAAAGCCGTCGATCCTCTGGTTGCTTACCTACACGTATGCATGCTTTTATAGTCAAGTTAAAAAAAAAACAATAACCGAATATCCAAGTTCAAAAGATGTAATGCCACCTGTATTGTTTCTGCCTTTGGATTTGAACATATCCTATGTAGTAGTCAAAGCAAATGTTACAGCTTTCTAAATTATTGTTTTCTTGCTATTTTTAAACTAAAATTAGGAATACTGACGAAATGACGTCCCGTGTTTGACATTTCTCTCGGTGGGCATTAATCGAAAGCAAGGTCGGTAGGAATATTAGCCGCTGCGTTTTATTTAGCGTTCAAGGTTCATCTGCAGTGCAGTAGGAGGGAAGCTTGCCAATATACTTTTGTCAAAACAAATCTTTCCCAGCTCGAATGTTTATTGGATTGTTTGCTTTTCTTTGAGCCAATGAAAACTTATTGAGATTCACTGAAAAAAACCCCATTGCTGAGATATATAATCGAACATCACAGTTTCGCTGAATTTATTATTTTTTGACCACATGTTATTGCAATTTTATGCGTACTTGGCTGAAATTGCCAGAGTAGATGTCATACATGTACGTCACGAGATAACTGGAGGAAAAAAACCTCAGTATTATGCCTTTCGATTTCAGCTTGAGTTTCATATATCTGTCAGTGTTATTGTTTTTGTCTTGCAAAATCATCCTCGTTCATTTTCCGAAACATGGGAATTGCATTTTCTCTTCCTAAATGAAATGTTACTCTTCATGGCAATTTTTCAATTTCAATGTCTGGGTTTGTCCACGTTCATATTGCAACAGATTTAAGTTATTTTCATGTCATATAGTGTGATTTGCACTGATGCATAAAAGCAGGCCGCTTTGCTCTCTAATGCCTGAAGAGATTATATCTTTGTAATATCTTCTGTTTTTATTTGACTAATGAATAACCAATCAATGATTATTGCTGTCGGTAGAAATTCAAAGCTGGGAGTCAGTCGTGTCATGAAAACGTATTTAAAAGTGTGTATGACTAGCTTTGAAGCCAAATTATCGGTAACTATTTCAACAAACGCCGAATTAGAATTAAATCTTTTCACTATCACTATCACCATTATAACATTTGGATATTACTATTATTTCGTGAAGTACAGTGAGTTCCGAGCAAAAACATCCTCTTTTTGCATTCTGCACGCTTTTTCAAATCGCATATTAATACAGGACTAAAGCTACCAGGGAGCGTCATTTCTTAAACTGCCGACAAAACATATTAACTAAAAATCAGACGAAATAATACCATGATAGTAGATGAAGTAGTTGTGGAGTTTGGGACAATGTAGATGGTATTTCGATGTCAGTAAAGTGGAGAATTAGACAGTTTGCTGAAGAACAAATGGCAATTTACCAGCATGAAGTCAGTTTTCTCCCCAAATGAGACTTCTTCATGAATTAATGTCTCGTATTTTGGATACTGCACTAGACTGGTCAGAAGACTGCAATTTCCCAGGATCAGAAGATGGCGGATATATATACGTCGTTCATTTTAACACCGACCTGGTATGACTCCTCCACACTAATGGGACAAACTTGGCTAACAGTACTGGAGAGTGGAAGGGCAGGGGAGAAATGCCAAGACAAATTGATTTGAATTTGAGTGATTTACCCGCTCTAGCTATGCCTGGGTATCGCATTTCAGACAAGGATCTCAAATGAGCAGACGTTACGAGCTTTTCAGGGGTCGAACAATGTCTCGCACTTTTTGTCACGCTTTTCATTTCCAAATCTACTTAGAACGGAAAGGAAATTTAAATTGATGTTGAGGGTGTATGTATCTCCTCTTGCCTGCATTGCGTTATGTTTGAATTTGATACGTTCACTTTTATTTTCAAATTCAGTCTTAATCATCTTTTTTGCTTTTTTTCCCAGATACTTGTATGTTCTTTGTGTCTGCTCCCTATCCTCTTTATCTTTCGTGTGCTTCAAATCTATCTATTAGTGCAAAATACCGCCTTTGACCGAAGCTGCCCAAGTTGAACACTTCTGTGCTTTTATATTCAACAAATTCTTCACAAACGAAAAATTAGCTTTGTTTTATTTTAACGAAGCTGCAATTTTGAAGATGTAGTAGACACTTTTGCGTATTTGCATATCAGAGGATGGAACAAAGGGGAATTCAAAGCAGAATGAGCCAATGTCATGGACTTATAAAAAGCAAGTTTCCTTAGAATAATGAGGAGTAGAGCAAATGACGTTAAGAAAAACATTGATATAAAGCTGAAGGGTGAGGGGTCAGGGAGTTGAAGAAAGAATTGGTGTTTTTCAAGAAGAGGAAGAAGAGGAGGAGGAGGAGGAAGAAGAAGAAGAAGAAGGTGGAGGAGGAGGAGAAGGAGGGGAGGAGGAGTAGGAGGAGGAGGAGGAGGAGGAGGAGGAGGAGAAGAAGAAGAAGAAAGATGAAAAGAACTATGAGGAGGGAAAGAAGTAAGGGAAATGAAAACGAAACTAAACGACATGGGTTTCCAATTAGGTAGTAT
The DNA here is from genome assembly GCA_029962745.1 of Echinometra lucunter. Classification (NCBI taxonomy): domain Eukaryota; kingdom Metazoa; phylum Echinodermata; class Echinoidea; order Camarodonta; family Echinometridae; genus Echinometra; species Echinometra lucunter. The sequence continues at coordinate 27,895,553 of CM057156.1, read as the reverse complement.
GTTCTGCAGATGTTTCACCATCAATTCGGTGAACCCGAGCAATGTTTGGAAAAGATGTTCAACTCTAGCTAGCACTGCTTGCCCTTTTGACCAGACGTGACATTTCATGTACAATCTGCGGAAAGCATTCTGCCAATCTTTCTGAATTAAATCAAAAAGGATTTTGCCGGAACATCGCCGCGGTTGCTCTTCTAATTTGGGGCAGCGGTAATATATCATTTTCATAAACCGAAATGCTTCTTGCGCTCAGCATCGATCGTTGGAAGCGGGATGGAAATGGTTCGGTTGGGTTTTACCAGTAATCCTCCCTTCTCTCCTCCTCTTCCATCTTTCTCCCTCGATTTTGGACTCATCTATATCTATTTTTATGCGACTTTTGAGGAAGCCCTTACTGTAATACTGGTTTAAGTGCCTTTTTCATATCTTGTTTTTTGAAGAATTCTTGTTATAATGAAAATCGTTGTCATGTTGTTTCTTTCCTTCTGCAGTGTATTCTATTAAACTCCATATGACCAAGTAAACCTATCCTCCTGTCCGTCTATTTCTTTTTCTGTTAGTCGCCATAATATTTTCATTCCTTGGTATATCGTCCACTTTTCCCTGCTCTGTGTCTGAGTGATCTATCCATCTGTTTTGCTCTTTCATGATATTAGTACCTTTCAGAAAAAACTGCATCCCTTTATTTCCCCCTTCTTCCCATCCTCCTCTCCCTCATCAGTCTTTTCTCTCCCCATCTGCCATGTGCAGCCTGCTCAGATATATGGTTTTTAGTTTCATCAATTTTCTAGATTACGAATTCTCCGTCTAATCTAATTTCGAGCGCAAAGAAGCCACCGATCTCTCGCATTTGTGCTTGGATTAACAATCCCTGTCTTGATGCTTCTCCTCGAGTTCTTTTATAGCTCAGATGCCCAGCTTTGGCCTTGAGTAGCAGACTAATCTAGTACGCAGACAGTGCAAAGTACGCTCACATGTATGTCAACATACATCCCAGAAACATTTTTTTTTCTTTTTTCATTTTTTCCCTCTCTTTTTTTTCTCTCTCTCTGCTTTAACACGGATGAGTCAGCCGAGTCTTAGCAAACTTTCTTGCCGAGTACATCATTGATGAATTTTCAATATCCGTCACTAATGCCAAGTTTAAAAAGGCAGAAGTTTGTGCACTTGTGTCTGAGTGTAAAGGTATTCTTTCCGAATAATGCTTTCTGAAACGGTGAGAAAATTTTGAAAGAAGATGAAGCCAAGTTATTCTTGTATTTCCTAAGCATAAATCATATTAATCTATCGCAGATTGCTTATTATGTAGGAACTCGTATGTTTAGCTGGAAGCTATACGGGATCTCATAGAGCGACTGAAATGGCAAAGCTGGCAAAAGAACTAGAGTGATATCTATAAGTCAGCGCTACAAGGGAATTGGTGTTGATACAATTATGGCTTGGTTATACCAGCTCCCTCCCCAGGGGTTGAGTATACTAAACGAATTATAGAAGTGATCATGGGTTTGAACTTGCGATCCTAGGTTAGGATCGCACTGTTCTTATATATCTCTCTCTCTTTCTCCCTCCCTCTCTTTCTTTCTTTCTTTCTTTCTTTCTCTCTCTCTCTCTGTCTGTCTCTCTTGATCTCTCAGTGACGTGATGCAGGAAACAAGAACATAGTTTGCAGCTCGCAATGAGTAGCTCCGTAGGTTGACATTATCATGATTATGGTGGCCCTGAAGTACGCTCGACGACAGATCATGTGCGTCACTTGGCCGTACTTGGCCGCGAAATTCACGATTTTGGTCGCGAAATCGCGACCACTGGACGCGAACTTTGCTGCTTGGCTGCAGAGTTGACGACTTTGGACGCGAACTTTGCGACTTTTGGTCGCAAATTTGGCGAATTAGCCGCGAAATTCACGGCAACATGACCTGTCGTCGAGCGTACTTGACACCATCGAGGTTGTGGGTTACCCGCCATTTGCCTCCTGCATTATCAAGATTATAGGCATAGGAATGATAAGGATTGCAGTACACTGTAGTCCTAGAATGAAGATTGGATTAGGAGGATATGTAGGCAGTTTTAGTTAAAGCAGAATGAAACCCGGGGAAAATTCAAATTTTTAATGAAAAGAGAGTATAGAGAGAAGCAGTTTTAAAATAAAAGTTTCATCAAATACGGTTACGAAATGAGAGTTATGAAAGTTTGAAAAGTCTTAATTTACTTTCTCATGGCGATCTTCAATTTGGCAATATTGCTTTAAAATGGCAGTTTTCAAAAGGACAACTCTCAATATGCTTTGTACACAAAATTTTATATTTTCTCCATTATCCCTGAAGGTACAGCTTGTCCCCTTTAAGATATATCATGAGGAATGTATTTGACACAGCATATGTTGAGTTTTAAAAAAAGGCAAGCAGCATCTTTAGAGATAATGGAGAAAATATGAAATTTTGTGTACAAAACATACGGAGAGCTGTCCTTTTAAACCTGTCATTTTGAAGCAACATTGCCAATTTGAGGATAACCATAGAACGTAAATTGAGACTTTTCAACCTTTCATAACTCTCATATCGTAAGCGATTTTGACAGATTTTTTTAAATATAATTATTTCTTCTCCTTATCATCTCTTTTCATTAAAATTGATTTTTCCCCAGGGTTTCATTCTCCTTTAACATGTTAAGGGTTGAAGTTTAGAGGTTCGGTTAGTGAAGGATAACGACCGGGGGAGCAGTTACGTCATTGGAGCGAGCGTGTGTCGTAGAGTTGGATACCCCCTAAAGGCGGTCTGTGTCTGTACATGATTTGTTTCTTGCTGCAGGCCGAAATGTGGAAGTAGGGATAACTGACTTGTGTAGAAAAAAAATGCTTGAACTGTACTTTCAAAAATAGTTTGGGACGCCAAAGCTGATCGAGAAAGGCCGGGTGCCTTTGCATTTTTTTATCTGTAGGTTCTGAGGATAAACACTATTCTGATAATTATACCAGTTTGCAAAGAAAATTCAAAAGAATAAACTCCAACCTCATTAGGCATGTTAGGTGCCCACTTGCTACAACTGGGACGAGAGTCGCCAATCGTCGCTGGTTTTACGAACAGCCAAAATATTGACTTTAAGTGCAAATTTTCGGTTTTGAGATTTTTACACATCATGAAAGGCCATATAAAAAATTTATATTTTCTTTCAGTTTCAACTCTTGATATGCAATATTAGTAAAGATATATGGCTGACGTGAGGACCGTGTAGAGTCTTGAGGCTTCAGTGAACGCTTCAAGCCGCTATTCTTCAATTTTGTCCCATGAAATCAATAATTGCTAGAACATTATTCCATAAAGTGTCTGTGCTTTTCTCACAACATATTTTTTTAATAAATCATAAATGTAATACCAGTACGTTTCGTCTCTCTCTCTCTCTCTCTCTCTCTCTCTCTCTCTCTCTCTCACTCTACCTCTCTCGTACTTACCTCGTCTATCACGACCATATATACACCTCTTCACCTTCCTTTCTTTATATTTAAATCCAGGATCTGATCATCGCCCGATCAGCGACACACAGCGCCGCCATGGGTCTAATCGCATCACGTGATTTCGTCGATCTGATCACGATCAGACGCTATCTCGATCGTGGGATCGTCGCTACCAGCTCACGGAGCGTGGAAAGGAAGGATAGGCCGCCCGTCGACGGGTTCGTCAGGGGGGTCAACTACCACGGGGGCACCTTTTGCTCTCCAATAGAAGGGTAATTTTTAAACGGTTTTAAGAATTCTGTAAGATGGCAGTAAGATGCTCCTAGCCCAAGAGTTGACCAATAGCCTCTTCAGGTTTTTTTTGTTTTTGTTTTTGTTTTTGTTTTTGTTCACACTTTAGTTTATCAGAAGCAGTGGACGTCAAGTAAAGAAAAAGGACAAAGAAAAAACAGCTACGTTTATCTTTTGATGAATTGGAATAATTATTTTCATTTTGATATGATTTTTCATTCAAGAAGATCAAAACGGCGATAAAAAGAACATTGACATATAATTTATCATATGTCTATGCACCACACATAGGCCTACACGTGCGCGCGCCCACACCCCACACCATAGCGCCCCCCCCCCACACACACACACATAGAAATTTAATACCCCTCCCCTTCCAGAAAATATCCACCTCCTGTTTCAATAACCCAATATGTGATTATTATTATATATATTTTTATATTGCAAATTTGCCAACGAGTATTATCTGTCAGATGTGTCAGAAAGGCCAAGGTGAAAACGGGTGCGGCTCGTTATTCCGAACACACGAATTTCGTATATCTGGAGCTTCGTTAATCCGAAAATGAAATAAGTTTCATTTATCCGAACAGTATTTTGGTGCATTAATCCGAAGGTTTGTTATTCCGGAGGATTGTAATCCGATGGTTCGTTATTCCGAATGTTCGTTTTTTCGAAAATGAAATAGGGTTCGATATTCCGAAAGATCATTATTCCGAGAATGAGATAGGGTGTTAGTCCGAAAATAAAATAAGTCCCGGTAATCCGAAAAAGAAATAGAGTTCGTTAATGAACCTTATTTCATTTTCGGATTAACGAACTTCATTTCATTTTTGGATTGGCGAACCCATTTTCATTTTCGGACTAACGAAACCCATTTCATTTTCGGATTAACGAGCCCTATTTCATTTTCGGACCCTCGAACCTTCGGAACAATGGACGGTAGGAATAACGAACCTTCGAAGCATTCGAACCTTTGGAATAACGAACCTTCTGAATAACGAGCAATAACCGGTGAAAACACACCTCACCCCTCTCCCAGCACTGTATTATAAAAAAAACCCCTAAAATGAGCTTGAAGAGCTGTTGGGTTTGATTATGTACAAAGTCATCCATTCTTACACTTCAGTAGATGAAGGAACAACGATATAGAAGCATTTTAATGGATGTTGTTTTTTTTTTAACGACGATGACAGAGCAATGAGTAAGGAAATAATTTTCTGCGATGAACTGGGGGAAGCAGTTATACTGAAATGAAAGGTAAATCTAGAAATAGACATAATGGAAGGGTTGTAGACTTGGAAAGACGACCATAAGGAAGGAAATTGATTTGAAGCTCGAGGATTCCCGCTGCGGATTTCCCTCCGAATAAAGCGCACAGTGACTTAATTAAAACGGTTGTCCTTGAGCTGGCTTAATAACATCAGTACATGGTTTTTATGGGAATTCATGTTCATGTTTCCGTGCGCGTCTGGCAAATCTGATTCAGTTTGACTCACGACGTGAGTTTACGCACGGATAGATGTGCTATCTTATAGCGATGACAAATCTCAAGTTCCGAAAGTGGTGGGCTGGTTTAAAGTACACCGTGCTTCCTAGGGCTCTGTCAACATTTTATCAACATATGGGCTTCATATGTAGAGGAAAATGTAGGCTCGCACTTTGCATCGGCTCCTTCAACTTACGTTCAAATATTTCTTGGCAAATGTAAGAAACCATCGTCTAGTTAAAGGTTGTTATACAAGCCTTTTCACATCTTCAGGAAAGAGGAGTTTACTCTACCTGACTTTTGGGAAGCAAGACGTTTCCTTTGATCTTTAAGGACGTGAAGATTTCCTTGTTATGGCATGTGGTTTACTGCAAACGGGATGTAGTAGGAGGGCCGAGGGCGGGAGGGGAAGCTCGCAAAAATAGTCTGAATCATCAGGGGGATAGACTTGTTTTATTTAGTCAAAGAATCAGTCTGTCATGTGTGAACCTATACGAGCTCCGACCACCCTGAATAGAAAGAAGGCGGAATGCGCCTCGGGCAAAGATATACATACCGAATAACATTGCCATTGGTATATAGATATGCTATACTTGACAGAAATAATATCCATAATCGTAATCTGTTACCATCGCCTTTCCTTTATCCAGTCTGGACGGCGGATCAAGGGAGAAATACCAAAGTCCTTGTCCAAACAGAAAGGGTACACCCTCCCACCGTGAACCATTATAATGTTACTTCAGTACACTTCCTCTAAAGATGAAGGTTCTTGTAGGTATAGTCTGAATGCGGCTATCATTCAGGAAAAGGGATTTTATATTATTGATTTATTTTAAAAGTAATATTCTCTTGAAAAAAGTTTCTATGGTTTTCAAACATTTTATTCCTCCCCTTTCACATGAATGGAATCAGAAGGGGGATAAACATCTCGGAAAGCCCTCAATCCTTTCGTTGCTTAGTGTAGAAATAGCGAAATTTTCATTACGAAAGGGGGCAGCCTCCAAACCTTGCCCTTTCCCTCTGGCTTTTCGAAGGGGAAAATGGGGAGCATAACATTAAAAGATTCTTAACCCTAAAAGAGCCGGGCCTTTGTTTGTTTGTTTGTTTGTTTTTTGTTTTTGTTTGTCTAATCTATGGCGGGGGGGGGGGGCGGGGCGCACAATGCCCCTGAGATCTCTGGTCGTGAACTGCACCTCCTTGCTCTTGTATGGACAATGGTAATAAGTTATACAACGATAAGTTAGCGTGTGTAATTGGTTGAAGATGAAAAAAAAAAAATCGGTCGGTCCATAATTATATAGGGCTGCCCAGATAAACGCCCACTTTCCCCTTTCCCCTTTTCTTCCCCCTTTTCTTCCCCCTCCTTTTAAGATATTTTTTCTGGATAATATTGCACTATGTGTTCACATCATCTTTGCTTTGAAGTAAGATTATTTGACAAGATATAGTGTTTACTGTTTCTGTCTCTTTTCTTCATTATAGAGAGGCCGACAAGACGCGTGTGATCAACATAGTCCAGACAGATCTATGTGGCATGCTGCCCCAATCGCTCGTTGAGTCTGCGCTACCGAACAATCTCATCGAATTCTTCGTTGATCTCGACACCGCACTCAAGAACGACTACTGAAAACGCCTCGCCCGAGGCTTCTTGCCAGCACCATTGACTTTGCAGCTATTTACTTTTATGGAGCGTTCACGCTTGGACGCATATTGTTTTAAGTATATATTAAGCTTGCTTGGTTCTATACTATAATGTGTGAAAATGACGGTCACAAGCGGAAAACGTATGATTTTAACAAATAAAATCATGTTTTGACTTTCTGTAGCTTTTTTTTTCAGTCATTCCACCGATTTCATAAAACCAGGTTATTTTGACCAAAAATCTAGAAAGGATTGGGAAACGGATATTTCCGAGTTTAAGATTTTATTTGATAGGCATACATATAAGGTTCAGATAAAATATGAGCCAGAAAATTTGTCCTAAACCCTAATTTACATATGTTTTGAAGGAAAACTACCACTGGTGTACTCTTTCTCATAAAGTTTGTAACGCTACATTTTGCCCACGAATCAATTAAGTTGATTCGTTGAATTAATATCTTGCAAAACGAATGATGCATGTGCGATGAATTATGTATTCTCTTATGAAGGTCTCTCCAGGGATGTGTCAGCAAGTTGTTCGTTGGCATGTTAATATTTATGCATTATTAGTTATCGAGGAAATAATAATAAAATAGTCCGAATAAAAGTACCACAATGTGAACTTAGTATGTCGATGCTGATTTTATTTTTATCGGCCAATTGGACATGCTTGTGATAATTGCAATTGTAAAGTTTCATGGAAATGGAGAAATATAGTGAAAGAACTTACAAAAAAGTATATAACATTTCTAAATTCATCATGCAGTTCACAAATGTGGTTTGTTAAAATGGTTTTATTATTTCGTATGAACTCTTTTGCATGGTAAAAACTTGAATATGAGTTATTAAGAATGGTAAATTTGAATGAAAGGGATAGCTATAAGCACCTACTTTCATTTAATTCTTTCGTGACAATTAGTAGAATATTGTGCGGATTAAAGGCAGAATTTGATTTGCATAGTGATTACATGGTGATATAAATTGTTAGTTTAGATAATGCCTGGAGTTCATAGTTAAAAAAATGCTGCAAATTTATTTTTTTATTACGATCAAACTTAATCGTTCAATAATCATTCATTGGTAATTGTTAATCGTCGATGTTTTCTTTTTCCAACTTTCTTCTGTTTTGATATCCCCCCCCCAAAAAAAAAGAAAAGAAAAACAGAATAATACAAGTTTGACTTGCATAGTCGTTGCGACTACGCAACTTGTTCAGTCAAACTTGAGTATCTATTAACTATATTCTGAAAATCCCTTTTCACAGAAATTGTGTAAATTCGGGTCTGTTATTATAGTGTAATTCTGGACATTAAAAATGACAGATTTATGCCTCTGCATCACCTGTAGAATTATAGAAGAATCCAGCAATTATCAATGCAAGCGAAATTCTTTCCGGCGTTTCATTGTGAATTTACTCTGTTGCTTTTAAAAAATTGTTATTGATAGAGCATCCAAGATATAATATCGTTTTATTTATGTAAAGATTTGTCAGTATAGTACGCTGATAGTGAGCGCAAGTTTGTATTCTCTTAATATTGTTAATTATATGCAAATGAGAACGGAGAGCCTTATTGAGATAAAGCACCTGATGTATAATATGAGTAATTCATTGTAATTAATCACATTAAGCCTAGAATGCTTAATGTTGAGTGACTGGTTTTAACGATAATGACCAACAGATTTGTGATGTTAGATAGAGTCATTTTATTGTTAAATTGTTCGATGCATTCTCTACACTTTGTGTACAGGGGTGGAATCCACCTTGGGCCCTATTTCAGTCATATTAAGAATCACTTCGTTTGAAGAGGAATCCATGCTCATAAACCCCAGAGTCCACTCTAAAGTGGCTCCTAAAATTGAAAGATTCTGTACATCTCTGCAGTTAGACAGTTGGTGAATCCAATTTATGGCTGGATTAACTCACAAGTCCTCCTGTTTGCAAACCAAAAAGTCATCTGAACTAATAAGAAGAAATACTTGACAATGATAAAAGTTGGTAGCAATTATAACGGGGAAATTGTTCCATATGATGCTGTTTCGCCAGACTTCCTGGCTGGATGACGATAGAGAACGCTGTTCACATAATTACTTTTCGTCATGGCTGTTGTTTGAGCTTTGAAACTTATGACCAATTGGCTAGTGCACTTTTTTCATAGAAATAATTAATTCGGCGATTATATGAGCTAGGTTATCATCATCAGCGACAGTTTCAACATTTTCTTTGAATCGTCGTAGAACGTCAATATGTAAGGCAATGGAGATTACCAAATTATTCTCCCATATAAGATTTGATGACACTCCGGTGAATAGTGTAGTTATCATTACATAGTTTGATAATGCCTGCAAACGCATAATGATTGTTTCATATATTTACCACCACTTGTTCTTGCTAGATAGAATTAGTGTCTGTAAGTATCGCATGTAATAATCAAGAGTGATCAAATATCATTCATATCTACGTTCTTCTAGCAGTATGAGATGTAAAGAATTGATCACTTTAACTCTTACCACTTTTTATTCATGGAATCATTTCCATTTACTTTTAATCTATTTTGTCTAATTCTTTTCCTGTTATTTCTCTCATGATTGCTATGTGCACCTACCATTTTTCATTGATTCTCCATCTCTTTCATTTTTGTACCCCTCCCCCAGACTATGCCCCAGATTCTATTTCACGTTTTATGAAAACGTGTAACTCATTTTGTTAAGTTTAAGTATCGTCGATTACATCGCTGTATTATACAACACAGTCATCATAAACTGTACGACTATAGCCAGTAATAAAGTGTTCATCAATGTTGTCTAGCTTAAAAAGCCAACTGCTTATCATACTACTCATATCGTGTTGTAAAACTTGTATATTATGCTAATTGCTTCATGTTATGCTGAAAAAGAAAATATGTCAGACATATGGAACCTTTGTGTATATATGATCCACGAACTATTTGTATTGTATCTTGTTGATTCAAGTTGCATCTTGGGATGTGCTTCATCATGATGTTTGTTGACCACGATAATAAACAAAAATATATTGTCGAGTCGCTGAAAATATGTGGAATCTTTGTGCTTTTATTGCTTGTTTGACTGATTTATTTTATTTTTAGAGCATTATTACAAATTAAATCCGATGGATTTGTCGTGACGGTTAGTAAGAAAAATTAAAGAGATTGACTCAGGTACATACTCAGCGGTGGACTAATGTACGGTTCACAAAATAAGATGTTCCGGGTTGAGAGATCGATTGTAATAGTTTTAAGGAAAAACTTAAAGTTTACTTCACATCTGCATCATAGCTGCACGTAGTACTATGTAGAAATCTTTTTAAAGAGCACTGTACATACACCACACCAGACCAGCCTACGACAATACATCTGATGGTGGACTGTACTTCACAAGAAGAAGAGAAAAAGAAGATCTCCCCGCCCCCCCCCCCAAAAAAAAGGATGTAAATACATACAAAATACTAATACAAGGATATAAGCGTTACAAGAAATGCTGTCAAAAGAAAATAATTGCAAGGGGGAAAAAACAATGCTGTACATGTATCTGATTACTTTGCAATGTTTTTTTTATTAGTCTTATTGACTTCATTTCACAATAATAAGATACACTTCTTCCAACAAAAAATGCATTAACACATACAAAATACTGAATAAGGTAATAGTAATGATTTCGATAACAGTAATGATCATAATGATTATGATAATGAATTCAGAAAATAATGATGATTATATTGTGATAATAATGATGGTAATAATAATAATAATAACAAATAATAAAAATAGCAACAACAACAACAACAACAAAGCTTTTCTGACACAGAACACGAGCAAAAACATTTTTATTTCCTATATGGACTGAATATAAAAGACGAATTTAGAAGTAGAATAATGAAGTTACAAGTGTAATATCGAGAAATAGATCCGGTGAGATAAAAGCTAGGAAAGAAAGACGCAAATATTCTAATTCAGTAATGATAAGTGCCTCAAAACCCCAAACCAACCAACCAACCAACCGAAGCGGAGCTCAGAGTGGGATATCGAGAGCAAGAGCGAGCGAGAAAGAGAGAGAGAGA
>CM057156.1:27850007-27884112 GCA_029962745.1 Echinometra lucunter | reverse complement strand
GCCGTTATGTCCCTCCCGCCGCGTGATACGCCAATACACACAGTACGGTATTTAGGTGAGTCATACGCGCATGCGCACTCCTTATGTCTATTCTGTGCAACCGACCCTCGTATATTTTTCAAACATTGGTTCACATTTTTGATATTTAAAAATACTTCCTGTGGATATTATACTTTGAAACTTTCAGACTGGTATTTTTACACTATAACCCTTATGTTTATCCCATTTTCAAGTAACAAAACAAGATTTTTAAAATCATAACAATGTTAACCAATGTCTTTAACATAACATGACCATCTACTAAGTTTAATCTTTAATCCATTTCGGTATTTCACTAATCTTGAATTTCTTTCTTTTCCCACCGTTAGTAGGAGGAGACAGTAACAAAACAATGAAATGCCTGTATATTGGAAGAGTATAGTGTATACAAGATTTTGACAGCATTTTGCAAGACATGCATTACTAGTCATTTCATAAATATTTGTGGTTGATAATAAACTATTTATGGGATGGACCTTATGAGAAATATGAAGGTCCATCATAATGCAGCTATTCTACAAAAGTATGTCATTATTTGATGTTTTATGACAGAACAATCGTGCCCAGTAGGCCTACTATACATTGTGATCTAGGATTTTATATGTTGATTATATATGAATGAATGAATATGTGTGAATGTGTGATGATGTGTTATGTAATAATTGGACCGAATGTAAACCATACAGTATGGTAAATAATGTCAGTAGAACATTTGTTGCTATTTTTGTCCTATTTTCAAACTATTTTCTGCTATTTTATAACACTTTTGATAGACTTTCCCCCCCCCCTAAATATAAATTTCTTTCTGTCTTTAATAGGCCTACCCATAATGAAATGAATTTCTCTTATCCCATCCTATCAGAAGCAATGGTTTAGGCTCTTCTTTTAATGTTTATTAATCTTCCTACTTTCAAATTTGAAAAAAAAAAATCATTAGTGCCAATTCATATAGCATGAGTGCCAAATTACTGCTTGCAATCCCCAGAACCATCACAACTCACCCGCCACCATCGATCCATACCCAACCCCTCCCACTCGAGGCATTCTCACATACGCTTTCCTCCCAACTCTGTTATTGTCATGAAATACAAGAACAAAAATCTGACTTTTTCAAAAGTATTGATAATACAATGTATAATGAAATGCTGATATCAGTGATAACAATGAAACAGTGATAATATTGATGATCCACAGATAGACAGATAAGTAGATAGATAAATGTTTGATAAATCAACTTTTAGTTCAAAGCGGTAAGCAGGGTTCTCACTAGAAAAAAATCCACACATGGTTCCCCCTCTGCGCAAAGTGCGCAAAGCGCAGAATTTTCGGAAGTTTTATGGAATAACACCTAAAGTTTTGCTATAGCAAATGGATGAAAAATACTTCTTGGTAAGAGGAGTTGTCTACTAATGGCATTAAAGTAAAAAATACATTGCCAGAAAGCAAAACAATCTGTTGCATTTATCATTATTGCTAGGAATATATACTCCCAATATTTCTTTACCCTTGTTGCCACGCATGGTGCAGCAATTTCACACATGGTTCTTCCTTGTCTGAGATCCTTTACGCATGGTATTGGAACCATGGGTGTTATGTACTGGCGAGAACCATGGCGGTAAGGTCTTCGTATTTATCAATATATAAAGGGAAATCAAATCAACAATGAATTAATTTCATTATTAGGAGCATTGTTTGGTTTGCCTTATTATGGGAGTATTTTTAATATACAAGTATTATTGAGCAATGTGGCGGACAAGAGGTACAATTTAAAGACAAGTGAATTACAAATATTTAGTGGTCTGGCAAAATAGATCAACATAGCAATTGAGAAATTCATTTGATTAAAAAGATAATTTAACTTAGTGATTTATCAGATGATCAGGAAATGAATATGAACATTATTAAATTTTGATATTTTGAGCAATATAATTTAAAGACAATTTATTGATATAAATGCAATTATTGAAAATCGATAATTGAACAGTCACTGTGCAATGGGTATTGTATGTACGATTTAAACGCAATTTATTGATATTTCTTGACCAGGATGGAAATGCTCTAATAATACTACTACAGTGCAAATCACCACCAGCGTACAAATCCGTTTGAGGAGGGGGGGGGGAGATCACTTTTTTTAAAACAAATAAAAAACTCCGTAAACCAAAGAAATTTCACGAATTTTCGCCCTTAGGGCTTTATCAAGTGTTTAATGTCAATTTGAAAATGCGTTGTTTATCATGATAAGTAAACAGCGCGCACACTCTGCTGAAGTACGTATATATATATATATATATGTGTGTATATATATACGTGAGACAATAAAGGTAAGGTACAAGATGACGCAGGTCTGGACCACAAGATTGATAAGCTTTCGGCTCTAGGCCTTCATCAGATTTATTTGCTATGTAAATCAAAACAAAATGAAACAAAATGAATAAAACAAAGTAAATAAAACAAATTATAGCAAATTATAATGATGAGCAACTTGACAGGCAACAAAACGGAATCAAGATGATTATAAATAAAGCAACATGATCATGATTGATCCGATTGATTTAAATTTTTATTTTTCTTGCGTTAATCATGATCATGTTGCTTTATTTATAATCATCTTGATTCCGTTTTGTTGCCTGTCAAGTTGCTCATCATTATAATTTGCTATAATTTGTTTTATTTACTTTGTTTTATTTATTTTGTTTCATTTTGTTTTGATTTACATAGCAAATAAATCTGATGAAGGCCTAGAGCCGAAAGCTTATCAATCTTGTGGTCCAGACCTGCGTCATCTTGTACCTTACCTTTATTGTCTCACGTATATACATATAAAATGGTACAACCGGCTGGTACATACATCCAAACCTCTCTCGCTATATATGTGTATATATATATATACACACATATGTGTGATCCGAAAAGGGGGGTTTACGAAGAGGGCCCTCTTCGTAAACCCCCCTTTTCGGATCACGCATATGATATGACGAAGAACCGCAAACATACATCACCGAGACTGATCACAATTATATATACACACACACATATATATATATATATATATATATATATATATATATATATATACAATACGTACGCACACCCTCATTCACCGTGTTTCACAGTGTAGGCCTACATGTAGAAGCAGCATCACTCACCATTGTAATAGGGAGCTTTAGATACGCGACGCAGCTCAGACGACGCGGAATCTTGCTGAGTTGACTTACGTTCTCCTCTTTCCTCGCGTTGCATTGCAAAGAGGCTTTAGATTTGGGGAGGACGCAGTTAACAAAACGCGTACGCTCAAATATGAACCATTGTTTCGTCATTAAAAGGGTCATCAAAGATCTCGCGTTGCGTATTGGGGAGGACGGTAAACTGGCCCCAGAACTGTCATGTAAAACAGACGACGCAGGATGGATTGGAAAAGAGCTGTCTCGCGCATGCGCACAACAGCATTTTTGGCAAGATTCCGCGCCGTCTGAGCTGCGTCACGTATCTAAAGCTCCCTAATGACATGACATTGGAGGACAACGCGCGGTCATAGAGAAGTGCGGTGAATTGGATTTCACTGCACGCAGCTTGCAAATCAACAATCAGAAGTGAAAAACATGCTTCCCATAGCCTTACACCCACTATGCCCCAATCTGTGCCGCAGAAAAAAATATTGCCCCTGGGACGCTGCCACGGAGTTATTCGCTTCACAACTCTGTTGCTACTTTGAGTTCCTTACTGATTTTCGTTCTGAATCACCTTTTTAGAGATGCCTTCTCCTTTTTCTGGGTGGTAAATTCTATTTTTCATCAGTTAAATAATGATTTATTAACATCTAGGCATACCTTGACTGTGTAGTGGAATATTTTTGCAGTCAGACAACCAGAATGCGATAGAATCATGAAATGTTTCTGGTTGGGAGTTTTCCTAATTCAACGTGCATGCGAACTGATGTATTCATGTTACACTCCTTGTAGACAGCAGGGGAGTTTGAAATGTCGTACTAGTACAGTGTTAGGCAACCCAGTGCTTATTCAGCTTGGTTCAGGAATTTTTTAATTTGACCTTCATCTTTTATGATGTTACAGCAGGTCTAATGCAGAAGCGCAAAAATTGTATGCGGTAGAGGTCTGTCAGTATCTACTTTCCATATTGGGACCACAACTGATTTTTCAACATCCTCATACGAAAAGTAAAAAAAAACCTTACATCATGATTTCAATAACCTTGTGAATGTTACACACATGTATGACGGCATCATGATACATTATGAATCCATGGATCTAACAGAATTCTGCAAGAATTCCGTGCCAAGGTTTATTGAGAAAATTGATTGTTTCATAGATGAGTAATTGCATATGTGTATTTGCTTTCAGATGCCAAACAGCAAAGACCTGGTGATTGAGCCAGATTTGATGAGGCCACTGGATAGGATAGCTGGTGCACAACTCCTAAGGGTAATACATGCTGTTCTTGTTTGTTAATTTTTTTTTATTTTTTATTTTTTCAATCTATTTATGTTTTTTTTTTCCTTTCATTTTTAAGTATCCCATCAGTGACAATGAAATGAATTATCATTTCTTGAGTAATAAACAAGTCATACAGCTGTAACACTGGGTGTAAGCTATGCAACTTTACAACTACATACTTGAAATCCAAAGTGTTGGGTGTTACTTAGAGTTGGAATTACCTTGCTATAGCTTTAACAATATGGTTTGTAAGTATTTTGCTTGTTTACAATCACACAGATCTCCATCTTTTACATTTTCTGTAACAATCCATTTTTGTGAAATGCCACCCAAATATCTGTTTCTGTATCTTTTGCACAAACTCAGCAGAATCCCGGGTAACTGCTACAGCTGTCAGTTTCTTACTGTATTTTTTCTTCTTTTTCCAGAGCCATGGTGTTGAAAAGATCTTCAAATTAGATACAGATACGCTAGCTGCTGGTGGATATGGGTAAGTTTTAAATTCTACTCTTCATATTACACCAATATTTTATGCAATTTGAATATACCTCTTTTTGGAAATTACTGTGGTATCAGTGATAACTTTGTCATTTATTGTCTGTACAGTCGAGAAGATATTCCACCTGTTACAGATTTCAACTTGTAAACCTGTATTCATTGTTTTGAATTCATAGAATTGGATTAATACACATCCAAGTTATGATGTTTTCTTATTCCAGTGTGTATTGGTACTCATTGTATGTTGAGAATATCTTCTTTCACATCAGTTGCACAGCATCTTTATTTTGCCATATGATATATGCTGTAATGGTCAAATCTAAATCCTTGGTACCCATTTGCCAATCCATGTTGAAATTTGGATTGTTTGACTACTCTTTATATTTTGTTGTTTGCAGACGCATGTACTTGGTTAGACCATCAGTTCCAGTAGTAAAGCAGATAGCAAGTAAGAAGATCATTTTATCAAGTCAAGAATATATGATGGATTTTTTGCATTTTAATCTGTAAAGCATCAATTGTTCTTAACTCTATAATTATTTTTTATCTGTTTGTTGTAATGTAAAATAAAGTGTTCATTTTGTATTACAAATTTGATTAGACTTAAGAGGAGAAATTTGAAAAGAAATATGTTACGAACTTCAGAAAAATTCATACTGTGAAACTAGATTCTTTTTGAAATCACCTTTTGAGAGATTTTTTTTTCAATTGTATTGATTGTATTGAATGATATTTCTGTTCATTTCCCTTGCCTCACCAGGCCAGATTCGGAGTGACAAGCTGAACGATAGGCAGAGGAGATATTCAATTATATTCGTCCCAAGAAGGGTAAGAACTGTCAATGTAATAATTTTTTTTTTGTCAGACATCTTTATGTGTTTAACCTCTGAAACTTTCAAGAAGCCTCTTAAAACTTTTCTGTTCACTTCCTAATTTCTTAAAAAACGCCTTGAGCACTCCACAGAGTGGATCCGGTGCTATACAAGTCGCATTTAATGTTATTGTATTTATTGTATCATGGCATTGGAAGTTCAACTATTGCTTGAAGTTGTACCATGGTCACTGCTGCTTTATCTGTAAAACCGTTTTCTACTCCTGCAATTGGAGTATATATTGCTATTTTCTAGTCAGACCTGTATTTCTTAACTCTTCCAGTGCCCAGATTTTCTTCACAGTACATATGTACTTTCACATTTAATGCCATGCCATGTACAATTTTTCAGGAACATGAAATCAACATGAAGACATAGTTCTATCAGGATACACATAAAGATGTCAGACAACTGTGTTATTTTAAGGAAGAATTGTAGATATGAATCTTGATTTCAGAATCATTCTTTAAAATATCTATCTGAAATTCTCAATATGCAAGAAGTGGATTGTACAATAAATGATTTAATTCAGGCTTTTTAATATCCTCAGTGCTGATATCTGTTGTTCTTTTTTGTTGTTGTTTCACTCTAGTTACATGTGTGCGATCTGATTTTAGAGGAAGAAGGTGTCTTTGCAGGTAAAACTTTAGTTCAAGAACTTTCATTTCATTTATTTAAAATTATCACTGTAAAATTTATGTTAGCATAATGGCTGTTCTTCAATAAACTGTGAGAGAAAAGTATAAGCTTCATTTTTGTAGCCTCTACCATAAGTGTTTCTGTTGTTGTTTGCCTTTCAAATTTGTGAACATTCCAGCTGTTTTTACAAATATAGAAGGGCTACCACCACCACCGTATATTACACAGGAACAGGCCTTTGGAATTTTTTTCATTTCATTTCATTTCATTCATTTTTATTAAGTTCTGATCAGAAATACAAGTACATAGTATACAGTTTTATATGATCACAGAAACTTATTTTCAAAAGAATTAGGACTCGTAAGATCAGCAGAAGCTTGATGCCATGGGAGCCCTTACAAATAAATACAGTCTTATTATAAAGGGGAGGAGGGGATTGGATTTTAATTATCGTCATCTGAGCAGCTTCTGAAGAAAGATTATGAGAAAGAAACTTTTTGACCTGTTGTTTTGTTTTAAATACAGATGTAACCATGGAGGAGTTTCGTTTAGATCTGTTTCCTCTAGACTATGATATCCTTTCTTTGGAGCTACCAAACTTCTTCCGATTGTTCTTCCTGGTAAGTAGCTCTCAAGATTACTAGAAGTTATGGTATATATTCGTAATTATGAAAATTAGTGGATTTTTTAAAAAAAAATGTAAAGATATCAAAAGTATACTAGAATGATACTATCTGCATGTTGTCAACAAAAATTACAAGAAGAAATCTGGTAAGTAAGTACTGCGGATTGTATCTATTTTGAGGCCTTTTGTAATTTTTTTGTTTGTTTGTTACGTATGATCAAGTAATATTGTAAGCCAAGCCAATTGGGCCATTCTCACGTGTAAAGATCGCGATGACAAAAACTAGTGACATTTTACGTCACTGTCATTACAATCCCTAATTCCACGACATTTGAATTCACACCGGAAAACCTGCAAGTGAATAAAGAAAGAATTATTTTTCTAGCATACTCACCAGTGGCTTTTCTGACCTCATTACAAAGAAAGCACACAAAACTTTGCACAGTTTCTTACCCTGCCAGGTTTCACTGTCAATGAGAATTACTGTAGTAATTTACCTTTCTGCGAAAACTCATGGACTGAATAGGTATTACAAAGAAAAACGAATGAGTAATGTATAGTATACGTACATTAGCTTCATTTTTTATGTACTAACATGACAATGTATGTTTGTTTTATATTTGATGTTCAATAGGATGGAGATCAGACTTGGATTCATTCAGTAGCCACATCTTTAGTAAACATCCAAGCCTTGTATGGGACCATTCCTCATGTCTACTACCAAGGCAGATGCTCAAAGGTAAAGATTTTAAAAATAATATGAAAAATGCTTATTAGTTCAACCTACTGAATACAAAAAACTAAAAATAATTTGAGCTAGAATCTTCAACATGTGTGTGATTCTTAAAGAAATCATATCCAGTGGATTGATAGATTTTCCAAAGGTTTCAGAGTCTGAGTGGTTTTTTTTTGTTGTTGTTGTTGTTTCTGTTGTTTGTTGTGTTGTTTTTGCTCAACATGGCTTTTAACATACCAGGGTCCCTTGAATGGTTTAAATTTAGAGATCTCATTGATTATTGACCATGTTTTGAGGTAACTTGCCCCTTGACCATATCAGACAAGCCCCTTCACAATACTGAGGCTTTCTTTAAACAGTAATAAATACTTAAATCATGAAAGAATAATATGGTATGTGAAAATATTTGATGCTGCTATGAGCGAGTAGGCCGACATGAATTTACTTCACATTGCATTTGTCATCTGTTATCATCTATTAGTTTTGTGATTTGTTTGATGCAGATGGTGTGGGACATGATGAACACCCTGCAGTCCCTCCAAGGAGCACAGTTGAAAACCCCCTTAAAGAATGAGATAGGCCACCTATTCTTGATAGACAGGGAATGTGACATGGTCACACCCATGTGTACACAGACTACCTACGAAGGCCTTGTGGATGAGACCTTTGACATCAGCAGCGGTGAGTTACAAATTTGAACATGACAAAACGCATTGAAGGCGATGGTGAAACATAACCCTTAGATGATTGTGAATTGAGATTGATGGGTGTAGTACAGTTTCAATCTCCTTTGGTAGAAAACGTTATTTTGCCAAAAAAGCATTCAATATCTTTCAGGCATGTCCCATGTAAGAAGAGCTTGTGAGGTGATCTCATGTGAAAACATGACTTGATAATGTAAGTGCACTGGTATCAAGATATTTTTCCTGCAATTGACAATTTGTAATTATTCTTTTTGAGTTACAATTCCTAAATGTTAACTCCTCTCATAATCCTTGTAATGGGGTGGATATTCTATGCAGTTTTGTTTCATAGATTGACAGCAATTCAAATACATCATCTTTTGAAAACATTTTCCTTAGGTTTTTGTGAGTTTGGACCTGAAGTGACCGGCGGAAAATCCCTAAGATTACTTCTCACTGCAGAAGACCAGGTAATTACTGTCATTTATTAATCTGTTGAAAACAAGCATGTGTTTAACTTGGAGTAGTGTCAGTCACAAATGTGTGTTGTACCAAAATCCAGGTGTGCCCAGTGGGTTGAACTCCTTTGGAAATGCTCCTGTCACGACAGACAGAAATGTATGCCTGCTTTTAGAACTGGATTTTCTCTGTTAATGAATCTTCATAAATTGCAGCAGCACCAGTGATGTATGTTTCGTCTGAGATATTGTCCAGAAGTAACTGCACTGATTTTATTTGAGTTTCATTTACTTTTTAACCCTTATCACCAGCTCTTTGAAGATATTCGCAATCGTCACATATCAAATGTCTTCACCTACCTGAGTTCTACAGCTAAGATGGTGCAGACTGGGTACAGTGTAAGTACATGTGCAGCCAAACCTACCTTAATTTCCACCTGTATTAAGACTACCACCTAAATTTATCCCTTGAACAGTGTCACCTATCTATAAAGACCCTTTTTATTGCATCTTTCAGGTTTGGTTGTAAATGCATGTTGTACAGCCTTGTCTTGTAGACAATCATCTTGTTCTCTGCAAGCATTATGATAAATAAATGCACATCTTTAGCAGGTAACTGCATTTACATTGATGCAAACTGTTCCACTTATGCAGTATTTTGCACTGCTTTTTTAGGAGAAATACTACAGGTTTCGAGGAAAATACAATTTTTCATGAACTTTAGTTACTGTACAGTGGCTGTAATTCTGTTTTTCCACTCATAATACTTCTTTTCAGACGTAAAAATAGTTCAAAACTTGATAAAGGTTGGCATCTCTTCATTTATGAGATGGGATATTATTTACATAGAAAATTTGACTTTCATGATAGATTGTTTTGAATATAGGGAGGAAAATCTTGAAAGTAGATTTCCTTTTTCTAAAAGGCTTAAAATACACAGATATCAGTTGAGGTGTGATATTTTGGAAAATCCATTTTTTTGTGTATTTTGGAATCTGAAAAAAGGCAAGATATCCTGTGGCATTTGCATTGTGAAGGACTAATTTTCTTCTTTTTTCTTTGCTTTTTACAGAAAGGAAGGCAGCTGAGTTCTGTGAGTGACATGAAGACGTTTGTGCAATCTGAACTAAAGGACCTCAAGCAGAAATACAAGTCACTTACAATCCGTAAGAAATATTTGAAATTTTCTGAATCTGTACTATGAAAATGAATAACACCATAGATACATAATGTAATTTAATAGGATTATATAGGAGGGTAATATGTTTTTATTCCTTTCAGCTATGCTATGTACGTGTGTACATTTTCAGTAACTCATGGGATATTCAATGCAGAGAGGTTTATAAGTCACTAATGTGTTATCTCATTTTGTCTAACAGACATAGGAGCTTGCGAGGTGATCATGAACAAGACAAACACCCAGCTAGATTTTGATGAGCACCTCCAAACAGAACATGGTGAGTACCAGCTGTATCCACTGCCCATTCTTCTCACATATATTGCTGTAGTAAATTGTAAAGGAAGACCTTGTTTGCTTGTTTTGTTTTGTTTGTTTTGTGTGAGTTTTTTTCAGAGAATTTGTTTTAGGAATTAGTTTGAAATAAAAGCTTTCAAGAACATGTAGAAATGTAAATATTTCTTTAATTCATGTATCAGAAAAAACGAGTATGACATCATATTGACTAGTAAAACTTCAGTGTAAAATAAGATCTTAACTTGCCTTTCAAAAAAGTCTTGGCATTTAATGACTCTTACTTGAGAAATTCGAAAATATAAGGAAAAAAGCAGATATATGTAAACTAGGTGATTTATACAGTATAACTGAGTAAAAGGGATATGGGATGCCGACTGAGATGGAGCTCAATCATAACATGATATAAAATGAAGGAAAAAAATTGTTCATGCAATTTTTCAGTAATATTCACTGTAATACATGTATATATCCTTATGAAATTTTCCTGAAGTACTCAGTATTTGTTTACTTTATGTGCAGCGATGCTTGATGGATTGAATATGAAAGATAACTACACATTTGTGGAGGAACAAATTGACAAGCAGGTATGATCTATAACAGACATCATTAACTTCATTTGAATTTCAAATTTGATATAATTCATTTTGTTAATGTAACAGGTTTATTAGTGGTAAAATTTCTTTTTGAAAGTTTTGAGGATTTTTCATGATGTCAATTAGTGTTGATTGTTTTGTCCTTCAATATCTCATTCTCTATACCAGATGGGAGTTTTCTTCTCTTTATATTTTTTCTTTTGTCAAATGAAGTGATTATGTTAAGAAAAAATATATACCTGTACCAGAGTCTTTTTATCAATGAATTAGAGATATGTGTGGAATAATTATCCAATTATTCTTCCATTTCACCCATTGTTGCTCTTAAATATTCATTCATCCCTTGGGGAAAAAAACCCTGTCTGACATTTCTGCCCCTCTAACTTCCTCTTCTATTTTCTTGTGTGCTGTTACAGAGTGACATATTCAAGGTTGGTGTGTGTACATGCAATGAAGCATATGTCAATGAAAATGTACATATAGCATGGATACACTGAATATTTTCTGTATTGCATCCATTTTAGATGTATATGTTGCAGTACCTACACTTAATGCATGAAAGTTTCAAATACTTGAACATTTTTTTTTTTTTTTTTTTGTAGAACATTAATTGTGGATATTTTGCTGTACATGTGGTCTTCTTACAATGGATATATTCTTTCTGTTAATGCATTGGATATTGATAGAGGTGTTGAATTGTATTCCCTCTTTTTAAAGGCACCATGGATAGTAGAATTGTTCTGCCTGTGCTTTTTAAATGCATGCACATTGTTTTATTTTTTGTTGTTTTGTTTTGTTTTTTCAGTGAAAGTTGTTCTGTCTGTGCAAATATTATAGAGTTACTACATACTGTTTCTTCATATAGCCGTGGTAGATGTGATATTATTTTGAGCATTCAATTTTTGTGGTTTCTAAATATCAGCCCTGTTTACACATGATGCAGTAAAGCTTCAAAAGAAAATTTAAACTGCATTAAGGTAAACTTACATTTAAGTTCATTGCAAGGAGAATAAAAGAAAACTGAGCACAACAATGACCCCTAAGGAATAGTAGTAATTATGCGTGCATTATAAGATACAGAAATATGGATAGCTTTATGCTTTTATTATCTTATTTCATTGTGGCATTTTCAAGAGGTGTAACATAGTATGTCTGAATGAGGCTGCAGTAATATTTCTTATCAGGGTTCTTGTACATGTATGCTAGAGTGATAGGCTTTTAATCTTCCCAACTATAATGAATACACATATCATTAAATGAATAAAATGACATCTCTGTGTTCCATTCAATCAAGAAAATCAAGCCTTAAGGAGTATTTTGCATGTGATGCATGTTTTGGCAAGTGATCTGTAGGGTACCGTAAAATTATCCATGTAGGCCATGAAAATCAGTGAGTATGTAATTATTTCTTGACACCTGTTCACATCACATTTCTTTCTCTTTCTTTGGTATAGATGAGTATGATGCGAACCCTCCGATTGATGTGCCTACTTTCACTAACACAAAATGGTGAGTTTAATCCTTCCTTCTTTAATATAAAGCTAATTCTCACTCTCAGCTATAGCTGAAAGTACCCGGATGTTACAAAATTTGGCTCAACTTCGGAATCCACTCACTTCTGCTATCAAATCCATCTGGTATTTGGGCATCTTTTCTATCTTTTCACCGAACCACCATGGATGACTCCTTTGAAACTTTTAAGAAAACGACTGTCCCTCAGTTGAAGAATATCTGTCGCGTGCAAAATGGAGTCATGAACTCAAGCTGCTAGTAAGGAAAACTGCTGGCCTGTACCAGCCCATCGAACCATGCGACTGGCCAGGCAGAGTCCCAGAGAAAGCAACGGCTAGTATCCGCTAATGATGGAAATGAATGGATTATAAAAGCTGTCCTACAATATACCACGCAGAGCGAGAATTCGACATCCGGGTACTATTTAGGGCGATAATCGATCGCGAGAATTCTGTCCTTGTCATTACATGAATGTAACAAGTCACACCTGTACACCAATTAAAACTGCTCAATAGGGATAAGAAAAAAAGGGTTGATTTATACTTGAGGAATTATATTACAGGTTACTGTAATAAAGGTAGTGAGAAACTTGCCAAAGAAAAACAGAAAGACTTGGTAATTACCAAAAAGTTATCTCTTTGTTTTGTTGGTTTAAGCAAGTTTCATTTTATTAAAAAGAGTCATTTTCCTTATAGTATTGATCTGCCTTAAAATGTACAAGAATTTGCGGTGGGGATTTTTGTTGAGAATATAATGTAGTATTGAAAAACATATCTTAGTATTAGAAATGAGAAAATAATTGAATTCCTTTATCTCCTTTAAAACAAATTTATTTTATAAAACACAAAAATATTTGGTATTCAGGTCTACCTAGCAAGGAATACCAGACATTACAGAGGCACTTCCTTCAGAGTCATGGCTATGAGCACATGCTGACCTTTGCCAACCTGAAGAAACTGGGTCTGTTTGTTGAGCAGCAGCCTGTGGAGATCAACATGGGTAAGATGTCCGTCTCAGGGGTGACCACCAAGATCAGTGGGGTAGCAGACAAGGCTATGAAGAGAGCTGGCTTTAGACAGCTGTCAAGGAAACTCAACCTGGTGGGTTGTTTGTGTTTTTTCCACATTTTTGTGGTGAAGATTTATGTGTAATTTACCAATATAGTGTGGAATGTGTTGTTTTTTTGTTGTTGCTCTTGTTTGTTTTTTGTATGTATGGTCTTCTTTTTTATGCATTGTGTCTGAGTGCCCACTGTAGCATGATTGTCATCATTGACTAGAAACAGGTTTGCAGGCACAAACCCTGGTCAGTCTAATCATGTTATAGAGGTCTGAACATGAGACTACAAGAGCTCTATGGGAATTGTGTACTATAGCAGCTCCTGTACTGATACAACCAGTAGACACTGAGCTAGGCTTCAAATAAAATGTCACTTAGGGTATGTGCTTGCAGACTAGCTAGAAACATAGGAGATAATGATTTAATTGGGCAAGCTTTGTTTGTACTAGGATACAACTTTAATTATGGAA
Organism: Echinometra lucunter; assembly: GCA_029962745.1. Taxonomy (NCBI): domain Eukaryota; kingdom Metazoa; phylum Echinodermata; class Echinoidea; order Camarodonta; family Echinometridae; genus Echinometra; species Echinometra lucunter. Next base: position 27,870,000 of record CM057156.1, on the reverse strand, counting down.
GTAGCTCTACTTGTGTAATGAAATCAAGAGTGCACTACCTGAACATGTCTAAAGGTGCTTTCACACATGATGCGACAGTGTGGTAACACGCTGTGTCACCACACTTTTTTGTGTACAAGCCTATGGGGTATAGGGCGACAAAAAAATGTCACCGAGGCAGGACACACTTCTGTTTGCTGCCTAGATACAAAAAAATGCGAACCAATCAAATTTCTAAAAAGTTAGCGCAGAAATTGTTGCCATGAGAATGCTTGCGCAAGTTTTGACAATATGCTCTCTTATTGAGAGTTGACACGTTAATGCGCGTTCATTAGCATATGTGGTGACACAAAGTCCCATCATGAGTGAAGACAAAACAGTGTGGCGCCACAGTGTGTTACCACACTGTCGCATCATGTGTGATAGCACCTTAATTACTACGAATTATTTTCATATGTTTCTGGGCTGTTGTGTATTATAGGATCAGTCAGAGTTCCACCATTGTTAGGCATTTAGGGGTTTTTGAAAGAAAATATTAATCGATATTGATTTCTCTAGTCCAAAATTCTGATAATGCATTGTACTGCATGCAATGATATACAAATCAAAATTTGTTTTCTGCATGTAGGGTTCAAAACTAAAATGTACCCTGACAGTTTGACTTTCCTGAACCTTTCTTCAGAGTGACCATGTTCTTAATTATTAGAGGGGGAAAACAATAAAGTAAAATATATTTCTGTTTTTTTCACCATTATTTTGAAGATTCCTAAGGCTTCAGAAGTGAATCTAAAGGATCCCAATGACATGTCCTATGTATTCAGCGGTGCTTATACCCCCATGACTTGTCGACTAGTGGAACAGGTATGAACCAATTTATTACTGTTATCATTGCCCTTAGGAATTATACCCCCTGTCAAATTACTAAGACTCTCTATTTGCATCAATATGGTATATGATTACATGGCTGCATACAAATATTGGTATGTGATTTATCATGAATCATGTACTCATAGGAGGGAATAGGTGTAAATGGAAAGGGTCACAAGCTTCCTGTGTATCATCAGGGCTCCATGGCATAAAACTTAACTTTGATAGTGAATTTGCCATCAATTATAACTTCCATGGAAACCTTGAATTTGATTGGCTGTTGAGCAATGTTACCATTGTAATTACTATTGATGGCAGAGTTACGATTAATGGTAAGTTTTATGCAACGGGGCCCAAAATAATATCCTATTAGCATTAATATCATGTATGGATTGTGTCCCTTATTACACATATGCTGGCTCAATTAATCAATAAACCTATCACAGAGCTCTTTGAAGAAACAATATTGAGGGCCAATAGGAAACATGTGTTAAACTAAACAATATTTAAAGGTATATTATAGTGCTGCATGGTCCACATTTGGGATTAAGCGGAAATCCTCGGCTGTAAACTGCGCTGGCGAGGTGTTATACACAGTCAGGGAACACACGCGCAGCACCGAGAATTGCTGACAATATTTTCATTCGCGCAGGAGTTGAGAAAGTTTGTTGACCTTTGCCCTGATATATAACTCAATACCAAGAGATACGCTTCCAAAGAAGAAGCAAGGGGAGTCAGCGAAACATCCCCAAACCCATTATATCGTAACTATAATATCTCTTTAACGGGTTAACCCATTGAACACTAAGCCCGAGATAACCCTGGCTAGGGTCTGTGGAAAATGCTTGTTATACTGAAATCAAATCATGCTCAACAGGATAAGCATGATATAAGTAACAGTAATGTTCTATTTTCAGTAATTCTAGAAGGGTTCTTTGTTTACAAAAGGTACTTACAAGAGGAAGTTGGGCTAGCCTTGATGATGTCACAAAGCTATTACCAGGACCGTCCTATGCCACACACAAATCAACATCAGTGAAAGGTAAGGATCTGTACCAGATCTGTCTCAAAGTTAGCACTGACTTCAACCATGTGCATTGCTGATCATCATCATCATCATCATCATTTATTAGTCACCCTCTTCCCTCTTACAAGGTGCCACTGATCCTCGTGGCATAATAGCACCCCTCCTAACCCCCCTCCTCCTGCTCTTATCTTTTAGCGTCCTCTTTGAGCCCAGCCTCCCATATTCCCTCCCCACCATTTCTTTCCATGTAGTCCTGGGTCTTCCCCTTCCCTTCGTGCCATCCACTTTCAGCTCCCTTGCTCTTTTCAATTTATGTATTATATTGGAGGATCATTCTGTGATAAAAGATCTTAAAATTTTGATTGGAATTTATACTCACAATGCATAAATAGTATATACCTGTGTACAGGTACCTTTAAATTCTAAAAAAAAAACCATACCTGAATTTTGTGCAGGTCTTGTGTTTTAAAGGTATCAAAATTATTAAAAGACTTGGTTTGAATTACTGTCATTGGCATTTGGTGCAATGTTGCCCAGTTGGGGGGGGGGGGGGGGGGAGGATTTGATTTTTAGTAATTGACTCTCCAGTTTTTAAACCTGTCATTCCTTTGTCAAGATATAATGGGAAACATTTATAAACCATTTACCTACCTCATTATAGGTTGGCAGTTGCCCAAATATTAGTAAATTTAAAGTCTGGGTTTTTTGTGGCAAAAATGAATGCATATATACTGTGAAAATTGAGAATAAACCAGTGTGTGCAGATTTAAGTCAATAAACTTTTAAACTTAAAACTTGAAACTTATATACATCATAACTGATTATATATTTCAGGTCATGCAAATAGCAGTACTATTACTGGTCCTCCATCAGAGAGAGTTGTGATGGTGTACTTCTTAGGGGGATGTACGTTTGCTGAAATCAACGCTTTGAGGTTACTAGGGAAAATGAAAAGTAAGTTTAGTTCAGCACAGAAGAATATACATTGTATAGAGGATTTTTTAAAACCTAATCAAAAATTGTTTAAGTTCAAGGATGAAGAGGTGTTGTTCTCAATGGAAATTGTCCTAGAAATGCTTGAGTGCCATAATGGCAGCATTACTAAAGGTGGGGTACTAACAGTGGCGTGCCAGGAGTGTCGGGTGTGACAGACATGAGCGCTATAAAAGGACCCACTATTACCATTATTATACAGAATTGTAAATGTGGGAAAATGGTACCATTTTTATCTTGTAGTGAGGACAATCAAAACTTTTAACTTATATTTGGGAATTATGTACTTGATTGTTGAATAGTTGCTTTAATTATCACCACCATCACTGAAGTTTTATGAAGAGGTTCTGGTCGGGGATGAAGATTTACCTAGCAATTAGCATGAAGTTGAGGCATCACGATGTGTGCAAAACATTACAATACCAGATTGAATCATATCATAAAGACACTGGGTCGTGGGCTTTCATGGAGAGTGGATCATAATTTGCTGACACCAGACTATGTGAAAAGCACTGGAAATACCTGTAATAGAGCTACATCTCTGAAGCACCGCAAACAAGCTGCCCCACCATAGACATTCTTCGGCTGTTTTGGGCATTGTCGGGCCAGGGAAAGTGAGATAATGACTTTACTTTATGGGGCAATGGGTGGAATATACAGAGAATTACATGGTCTGTTGGTCATAAAACTCACTTCCACTTTGGGTGATGGACAACACCTGTTACTGGGTAAGCACCCGAATAATGTCTTTAATAATCCCATGTGCATATTTTACAAAGTCCCTGTACAATTGTGCATGAACTCCTTTTTTTTCATAAATGCATCATTTCTTACATAAAAACATTACTAAAACAAAGTTAAACACCTCTACTGGACACAAATGCTTCATGATGGAATTTCTTGTTTGTTTTTTTTTCTCCTTTCAGATTACACATTCATCATTGCCACCACATCCGTTACCAATGGCAACAAGCTGATGGCATCTATCAAAGAGCCTTGTTGATCCCTGCAAGATGCAGCTTAGCTTAATGGATGAACAACTGTGCAAGTTCTTGGCACTTTGCATCTTGCTATGCAAAAGGCAATACACAACTCTCTGTAATAGGACATCCTTGATGATGCTGGTCCAACACAGGAATTCTCCAATGATCGGTTATGACTTTAGGTGCATTATGCTTTAGCTTGCACTAGGAAACATGCAACTCTCTGTAATGGGACTTCCATCGTGATGCTAGTCCAATACAGCCACCTTCCCTGAGATTAGTGCAGCATGGGATTTGTTTAGTAAATTTAGTAAATCTATGAAATGGGGTGTTGCACCTTTAAGAATCAAACCGTTTTGCATTTGAACTGTGTAAAATGTGATACATGTCTTAAAGATATGGAAACATTTTTCTTTTCTGGTAACCAGTCTTTACACTCTGGGTTATTAATAGAGATTTAGCAAACTTAGCACATTGTTTTTTCGCCTAGTTTCTAACCATTCTAATTTACATTTTAGAAGAGCATTTTCATAGTGTACATAATTTTTACCAAAAATTATTTTACAAACTCTTCTGTATACTCTCTAAACTTTCTCACTGTTTGATAGTAAATCCACCATTAAACACTGGTACGCAATGTTCCAAAATTGGACGAATATACCTAACATAAATTTGTATAAGATCAGGCATCGGAAGGTTATAATGTTTGATCAGTCTAAACATATATAATATTCTCTTACATCCTTTGAAATATCTGTAATATGTGTATCCCATTTTAATTTCGAATGAATATGTAGCCCAAGTATTTTGACTGTTTTAACATATTTGAGAGGAGAACTATTGATGATTAATACTTCTTGTAAGATTATCAGAAGACCATTTTACTAATGCATTCAACTGAGATTGCAATATTGATGGATTTTGTATTGAAGGATTTTCCACCAATGTAAGGTCATCAACATATTTGAAATGCAGTAATATTTCATTTTGACATGCATTGTTAAACATAATCAGAAACAGTATGGGCAGAAACAGTATGGGTCCTGATTTCATGCCTTGAGGTACACCAGCATGATTTTATTATAATAAGATAATACACCTTGATATTTCACACATTCCAAACAATTCTCTAAAAAAACTAATTACCCATTCAATTACAAAAGGTCCAACATCAAATTCACTTAATTTTCTAATCAAATTATTGTGTCCAGTCTATCAGAAGTTTTGGAAAAAATCAGAACACACAAGAGTGGATACTGCTTTCAATTTTTCAGAGTTTTCAAATGAACAATGTAGTAATTTTACCAAGTAATGTGTGTTTGATAAACCTGGTCTATTTCCGTATTGATTGGTATCTATGTATCTCGAAATATCTTCCATTTTGGGATGCATCACCTTGCCCCTCGGCGGGACCCTTCTCATCGAATATCGCAAAACTGGAGCACGGCTGACCATATCCTTGATTTCTTGGAACGGTTCTTCTTGTTCCTGTCCCCACAGGAATTCCGCACCTTTGTGCATGAGAGGTCTTAGCGGTTCACTAATGTCTGATAGTCTTGGGAGGAATTTTCTGAGGTACTTGACCATGCCCACAAATCATTGAATTGCTTTTAACCGAATCTGGACAAGTCATGTTCTTTATGGCTTCCACTTTCCTTGGATCGATTTTCAACCCATCCTTACCCAAGACATGTCCCATGAACTTGATCTGTTGTGACTTGTATTCCAACTTCTCCTCATTAAGGTGAATTCCTTGCTCAGAACATCTATCAATGAACGCTTTCAAGTTCTCGTCATGGTTGGCGCTTGCTTCGGCCATGTCAGCTCCATGTCCCATTATAACGATGTCATCCGCCATTTTGAATACACCTTCCAACCCCTCCAAGTTACAGTCCAGTTGTTGTTGGAATATTTCCGGTGCTGGAGAGATCCCAAGGGGCATTCTGTTCCACTGGTATCTGCTCCATGGAGTTTGGAAAGTTGTCGATTGGGCTGAATCATCATCTGGTTCTATTTGCAAAAAGTCTTCTTTACTGTCCGCTTTGGTGAAGACATTAGCTTGGGACATGTGCAGTAGCACATCTTCACTTGCAGGAAGGGGGTAATGTCCCCTCTCCAAAGCCTTATTCAAGTGCAATGGGACTATACATACTCTTATATTTCCATTCAGTTTCTGCACTGTTACCAAACAGATAACCATTCTGTGGGTTCTACTACCGTCTCACTATACCCTAACCCCTCTAGTCTGGCCAACTCTGCAGTGGTCCTTGTTGATCAGATGACTGGTTGGAGGTACATGTACTGGGTGCATCTTTAGAAAGCTGTGCAGCATTGGGCAGTGGTCCTTGTTGATCAGATGATTGATTGGAGGTACTGGGTGCATCTTTAGAAAGATGTGCTGCTTGGAGAAGTGGACCTTGATTAGGAGCAGGTGGTGGGTGTGAGATATCTTCAGAAATGAACATAGCATGGGGCAGTGGTCCTTGTTGATCAGATGATTGGTTGGAGGCAGGCCCCTAAAGCTCCGCCATTTTGTCCAGATCCATTTAGAAGGCCGACCTAAGCACCCATCAGTATTCATGATCAAAAATAGATAATTCATTTTGTAAGATGCTTCCAACTAGTAGCATTTTTTGTACGCGTTATGAAACATAACACACATCAGCTTACCGCATGCGCAGTTAATGCACAATAAATGCCAATTTACACAACTTTTTTTAGGTCCATAAAGTTTAGTTAAAATATATTAGCATGTGAAGCTGGTTGTTGACATAGCAATAAAAGATTTCATCCGTTTTGGCTCTACCTAGCCAGGGAAGGCATGAATCAAAAGTAGTATTGCAGACACCAGGGCATACTTGGCCTGCTTAGAATTATCCAACTGCATTCTTTCTTTTTTAGGCCACAGTATTTTTGGCCACTTAATCTCACTTAAAGTTTCCTAAATTTAATATATATTTGACGGTGATGAAGATGATTCACAGCATTTGCATGGCACCATATACAGTGTATCTGTTAAAAAAAACATTCAAACTTTCAAACATTCATATATTCAAATATATTTAAATATATATTTAAAACAGTACTAAATGCAAAAATGATATTTCACTTGTCGGCTCTTCTACATATCACTGAAACTAACATGAACAACTTCACATTGACTTAAAAGGAGAATAATCCCAAAACATTGGCTGATTGATATACAGTAATGCAAAATTGTAATCATATTCCAAAAATCTTGAAAATTACTCTTACTAGTATTTGAATACTTCGTATTGTGAAGAGTAGAGCATAGTGTAAGGGTTGTGAACCTGGAATATCCTTTTCCACATCCGTTCTTCATCTTGTATATTGCTTTTTTAATAAAATGATCATGGACTTGAAAACATTTCAGCTGCACATAGAGCATATTTTTTAGGGTTACGGACAGGAAATCTCTTTTGCCTTTAATCCGTTAGAAACTTATGAATTCCTTTCTGTAAGACCAGACGGCTTAATTTTCTTTCTTTTTGTGTATTGCACTTGCTTGTCCAGAGTATGGTGTCCATAAACTTAGTGTTTAGAGCCATCATTTGGACCTGTGAAGGTCTTGTAGTTTTTCCTAGTTGGATGTTGTGCCTGGATATGGAGGTCAGCACTGTCCAGAATCAGGTGGCATCCCTTAAGTTGCCTCTGTGAGTTGTGCAGTCATAGCAAGCCTCTTCTGTTTCCATTTGCAGCTCCCTCTCTTTATTATTTTCTCTTCTACAACTTTTGCCCATTCCAACAACATCTTGTCCTAGTATTCCCTCTTCGGTTGTTATGCCTGGATAAACAGGTCCAGTTATCCATGGCCAAAGGTAGCTTTTATGTTGCCTCCTTGAAGTGTGCAGATTGCAGAGGACAAAGTCCAGCTTCATCTCCTTGTATATCTGGAGCTCTCTCTCCTGACAATTCAGTGGCGTAGCTAGTATTTTTTTTGGGGGGGGGGGGGCGGTAGTGAGCAAAGCAAAAATGCAAAATTCAAATTCAAATTCAATTTTATTGATTTGTAATCCATACAAATTGGATTATTCTCAATTTTTTTTTTCACAAACATCAACAAAAATTTTACAAAATATAGCATAAATAGCAAAGTATACCAGGATTTTCACAAAAACATAACAGAATATAACAAAATGTAACAGAATATGATAGATATATACTAGAATATGCCACAATATATTCGAGTAAAACAACTTTTAAGTATATAACAAAAAACAAAAAAAAACAAAAAACAAAAAAAAAACAACAAAAAAAACCCCCCAAAATACAAAACAAAAAGCAGCCAAATCCCACATAAGTGGTATCCACTCTCTTTAAATTTTACGGACCAAGGTTAGAAAAAATTATTTAAAAAAAAAAATTACATACTAAGCATGCAAAGTGTGCTCCAGGGGGGGGGGGGGGGGGGGGGGGGGGGGGTGTGCAGGGAGGGGGGAGTTTCCCCCCTCCCACGCAAAGTGTGGAAGCTCCGACGTTTCTTTTCCATTGTTCCTTGTTTCCTCCCGCTCTTTGTACCTTCTCTTACCTTTTTCTTTTCTCGCTCACTTTTTTTCTTTTCTTTCCTTTTTTTTTTTTTTTTGTCTTTTGGGGGGTGACCACCCCCACTGCCCCCCTCCCCTAGCTATGTGGGTGTGACAATTCTGTTTGTCAACAGCTTTTGCCCACTTCAATATCTTCCTGTCAAGGTTTCCTCCACATTCTAACTTCTTCTTCAGTGCCATGTCATAAGTTGTGCACACTCCTTTTGCATTTAGGTAAACAATGACTTCTTGGCAGCCCATTCTTTTGAGGCAAGTGAGTTAACCCTTTCGTGACAGAGGTCCACATTTTGTGGTTTGGCCTAATATCTTTTGGTGCAAAGCCGTAAAAATCATACTAAATACATGAGCAGAAAGAGCGAGAAATTCTACACAAACTGTGCCCATTTTGGTTGCGTCAATATTCGTTGTTTGATGCTGAAAATTTTTTAAAGGAAAATAAGCATTAAAATCCTTAAATTGGCAATGTGATAGAAAGTTTAAAATCACCGTTTTCCCCAAATTGGCAACTTTTTGACTTTTCATCATAATTTCTGTCAATTTATATTCATTTCAGATACATGACGTTTTATAAGAAAAATGTAGCAATAAAATAAAAATATTGGTGTTGCCAATTTGAAGAATAAAAGCTGATCAAATTAGGCTTTAACTAATTCCTGTCACGAATGGGTTAATCACATAACCACCATTCATGGTTTTATTTCTACTGTTTAGTAGAATACTCGCAGATCTATATACCTTTGGTATCACAGACTCATTTGTTTTCCTTATAACTCGTCAAAAAAAAAAAAAGATTTTCTCCACATTCCAACTACATGTATGATGTGTAAACCTTAAGTGTTCAAGCACTTGAACACTGATTTCTTAAAAGCAGCCATTTCTTTTAGTACGAGTGAGTTCATTACTTTCACTTGCTTTCATGTTCTTATTTCTGCTGTTCTGTAGATTCTAGCAGATGTAGAAATGCATGGCATTGGAAGATTCCAGTGAGTTTTTATCAGTTCTCTCCAGCCATTGAATATCTCTGGCTTTTTGAAAGCGGATATGAATGTTGAAGCAGTAGACAGTAATTCTCTTTCTTCTTGTTAAGCACTGAAAGAGCAGACAAGGCTGTTTCTCAGAAATGTGCTGACATTGCACATCTTCATTCTGGTTCATCAACCCTGCACCTCTGGGCACCTCTTAGGGTTACAAAAATATTACATAAAGGACAAAAATTTGTATTGGAGGAATCATTTTGTTCCTTGTGTAATGCACAAGAGGGAATAATACTTCCCTCCTCCCTTCTTCCACTCCTCACCCCTCCCTCCTTTTGAAAATGTTAAAACTATCAATTTTTGTATGACTGTGAACTTTATGGTACGATAAGGCAGTCCTATTTCATGTAAAAATTAAGTGAAAATTGCGGTAGGTAGAAGGGAGATTAAAGGCATTGGCTAACTTTGTGAGTAGCTGATTTAAAAAATTCTCAAACTAAGATGAAACATGTGTATGAGTTCTTGTATTTGAACTCAAAAACCCTGAAACCAACCAAAATTTGGAATGAAAAAGTGTAAGTTAGAGGCAAACAGTGATTTTATTATCCTTCGTCTCATGAGACAATCACTAAGAGGACCACTTTGCTTGAATTTGAAAATGCCGTTATGTGTCTCTCGCCGCGTGATACACCAATACAAACAGTACAGTAAGGTGAGTCATACGCGCATGCTCACTCCTTATGTGTATTCAGTGCAACCGACCCTCGTATATTTTTCAAACATTGGTTCACATTTTTTATATTTAAAAATACTTCCTGTGGATATTATACTTTGAAACTTTCAGACTGGTATTTTTACACTATAACCCTTATGTTTATCCCACTTTCAAGTAACAAAACAAGAGTTTTTAAAATCATAACAATGTTAACCAATGTCTTTAACACTTTTGCCTAATCATAAAATTTCAGAAACTAGGAAATTAATGTTAGGCAAAAGATGACAATCCACTTGTCCAAATATGTCTTTGTGCCCATGTTTGGTCGAATGAGTAGTTTGTATGAAATGTTACTCAGTATATAGCATTTTTCACTATTTTTTTTCTTGGAAATTCCAATGTCATATCCTGTAAAGTGTGATGCCTCTTGCACCACAGAGGGATACATTGTGCAATAATCTTACCTTCGATTTTTCTCTCTTTTCAGCGAAATAGCTTGAGTTTGGTTAATAAATTCAGTGGTATCATTTTTATATGATGGTTAAAGATACGGAGAGAAATCATAAGATTAATCAAACAAAATGGTTTGCATTATTTCAAGTATTGTATATTTGGATGTGCTGGTGTTTGTATGATGTTTTGTTTTCATTAGTTTGAAATATTCATTTGCTTTCTTAACCTCCATTTAGTTTCACATGTATTTTGTAAGATCCAAATATGTACTAATTAATTTGGCTGAAAATATATTTGAAATTAAATGAATGAATGTATATCCTGTGCAATGTATACAATTTATGTAATCATGTGTTTGTCATGAATAGATATGACAGATTTAAATAAAAACAAAGGATTTTTATCTCAGGTTGTTTTTTTATATTTTTATCTTGGTATTGAAACCTGCTTATTGATTGTTTTGTTTGTTTCTATTTTATTGTTTGTTTTTGTTTCAAATGCTGTGAATACTCCCCAACCTCACTCAGACAAGGGAAATGATTGAAAAATATATAATATTGTCATATTCCCCCCTCCCCTTTTTTGCTTGTTTTTGTTGATTTTGTTTTTGTCATTTTTTTATATATGCCTTTTCATAATGAAAGAAATATATATAGGCCTACTATGAGTAGAGCATGCATGATATGCAAAATAGATGAAAAGTTGAATTCATGATTATTTTATTTTATTTTATTTTCAACAACCAATATTAACAACTTCAGTCAAATATAGAACCTATGGATAATTCCTTACAGGAAAATGATTTCTTGTCATAATTAGGTCCATTTATTGCCTTTTTGTAAAAAAAAATAGCGTTTGGGGTGCCTGCACACTTTTTTCAAAAATGTGTATTGCCCCTGTGCCCCCCCCCCCAAAAAAAAAAAAAAAAATATGACATCGTATAACGCATTCACAATATAATATTTTTTTCCTATATTAATTCAATCTGTTATTGTTAGTTTTGTTCCGACGCCCACGTTCGAATCAAATTTCCCGCTGTATCTCACGTTTCTGGCCTTCGATTTGTTAGTACTCATCACGTGATATTCAGGAAAGTTGGGTTTACCGTTAGATTTTACTTCCGGGCTCTTCGCGTGCCGTGCATGAACAAAATCCTATCGTGAGGAACAATCTCTGCGAGAGCTAGAGCAGCGTGTTCTATACGTGGCCCTCATAGGTGCAGTCCGACGCGTTCATTTTCGTGGACTGTAATATTTTATCGAAATCATGGCGTCTCAAACGAAGAGTCAGAGGTACGAAAAGCGATCTACTCGGTCAGAGTTTAGGACAACTTCAACTCCGAAGGCTGGTTCATCATCACCATCAAAATCTGGTTCCTTACTCAGTCCGACGAAAATTTCACGGCATGAAGAGAAAGAAGAGTTGATCAGTCTCAATGATCGCCTGGCAACTTACATTGATCGAGTTCGCCAACTTGAACTAGACAATGGACGACTTCAAGTCCAAATTTCTTCTTTCGAAGAAACACAGACCCGGGAAATTAATGGCATCAAGGAATTGTACGAAAAGGAATTAGCTGATGCCCGAAAACTGCTTGACGAAACAGCTGGGGAAAAGGCGAAATTGCAGATCCAATGTGGGAAATACAAAACCGAGCTAGACGATTTGAGACCAAGGTTAGTTTTTATTTCATTATTTGTCCGATGAATCGTGAAGCAAAATGTGGGTTTTTCATTTTAAGAACTTCTTTGATCATCTTTACATTTTGATGTGAATGTATGAATGATAAGGAACGGAATTTTGTCAGCATTTTTTATACGAGGTTCGAAATGTAATGTAAATCAAGATGTTTTTCGGCACTTGTCAATTTTGGTTGAGTGAATACACAGCAGGATGCCGCTAATACATGATGCGGCCCCACGCGAACAGTTGAACCGACGCTATGGGCTGCGTGAGGTCAAGCAAACACGCTCTGTATTCGTACACAATACACAGGGTACGTTGTGTACATGTATGATGTATGTGAATGAATATCAGTGACTGAATGATGGGGGAGGGGAGTGGTCGTCTTGCCTTTTCTAGTCATGCTAGTTCATAGAGATGGATGAACAACTGTAGAGGCAAAGTCATTGCAAAAACTTTTTTGTTACATGTAGGTTGATGTGGTAGTTAAATGCTACTGGTCAGCATTTCATTTATTTTGAGATTTTGTTTTTACTGTAGAGTAGGCATGATGGTAGGTAGTCTTTATTTTTAAACTAGATCTAGATCTAGGCCTCGATCTTCCTTCAGTATTCAGTTTTGTAGAATTTAACTTTCTTCCTCCTTTCTTTTATTTAACGTGATGCATGCTGGTAGAGTCATGCTTTTGTTAGTGGGTTTTTTATTATTATCAAATCATTTAAATAATTTAAATGCTTTTCTTTAAACTGAGTCATCTTGGGTCTTTTGATCCAAGAGCTAATTGCTTTTCATATTATAAGTTTTTTGTTAATGCAAACTGGCATTGATTGTACAGTCTGTGCATGTAAATGTAGTTGAGTTTCCTGGTCTGTCATGTCATCTAGTTTTGTTTTTGTTTTTTTTAAGTTATTACTGTATTTCATATCTTGGTTACTATTATGATTCTGTCTATGCTAGGAGTGGTCATTGTTTGTGTTGTCATTTGAATCAGAAACTACAGTACAACGTAGCACACTCTCTCTCTCTCTCTCTCTTATTTTCTCCATCATTTGAAAGCCACGTTGAAACTTTATGGAAAAGGCTATCGGTTTTATTGAGAGGGGTAAAAAATCTGTTATTTCCACACATTCGTGTTGCCAGTCGTAAGAGTCTTTTAAAGGCAAAGTCCACCCCAGAAGTTTCACTGTTTCAATAGGAGTTAAATTTGAACAGCATTTTAAAAAAAGAAATTAGCAAAATTGGTCAAAGAATAAGAAAATTACACTCATTTAAAATTACTCTTGGCTCTGCAAATTGGCAACATTGATGACGTCATATGCGAGCAGCTCTCCATTCACTTTGTACATAAAATTTCACATTTTCTCAGTTTTCTTGGAAGTTACACATTTTCTAACCCCCATAGTCAATGTATATTCAGAAGAATTGCTTTTTTACATAACATACTTTGACTATGGTTGAGAAAATGTGACTGAATAAATGACCTATCATAATGTAGACTCTATAGAGGTCATACAGTACTCGAACACTTCATTCATTCCACTTACTGAAACTGACAGTGATGCTTTTGGCATTGTTCCAGGACTTCAGCTCATCCCATTCATTGAAAAAATAGAACAAGATAGAGGAAAAATGATGTTAGCATGTGACTAGCGGTCTCTAATTTCACTTTGGCTTTGAAGTAAAGTGCAGCACGTGTTTTTATAGTCTAAAATATTCTTTAAGTGCTTGTTTCAATTTGTGTATCATATTATCATTGCCTATGTCATTTTTAAAAATCATATGTACACTGTATGCCCAATCAAATGGATTTATAGTGAATTTCAATAATTTGTACTTGACCAGTTAGCTTGCTACCAACCTGGGTAAGCTTGGGGCCCCAAGTTTTTAAGATAATGCCTTCAATACATGTATTGAAATTTTGGGTTTAAAGTTTAAACTGGTCCCCCCCCCCCCCCCCCCCCCCCCCCCCCCCCCCCCGCACCTACATGTAGACCCGATAAATTTCAGACTGGAAACTTTGTGTGCAAGAAGTCATTGTGTAGCCCACTGTAGCCTACTGGCCTTGCATTAGAACATATAATACACAGGAAAAGAATTGTACATTATTTTGACGAGTCCAGGAAATATGAATTCACACTCTCTACCACTACCAGTCATGATCCTTGCTTCCCTGAAGACTGTGGTCCCAATTACCTCACCTTTCCTCCTTTATTCAGAAAGGACCAGGAAGGACGTCAATTGTGTAGCTTCCTGCACCAGTAAGATTTGAAATCTGCAGTCTGAGGTTTCCAGAGTATTTCCTGGACCGTTGCTTCATGCGTTACTTGAGTGAGCAGGAAAGGAAATGGTCATTACTTGAAATGAAACATCCTTATACTGTATGCACCCATAAATGTACACTCACCATGACTGTGAGAAGACACACTCTGTGCTTTATCTCTTTCAGTGTATGTCATTTCCTAGTTGACAGCATTTCTTTTTGTTTTTTTGTTTTTTTTCGTTTATGCATCTTTTTTTCATAATTTTTCTGTCCCCATTGTTTCTCCTATTTTCTTTGCAACATGTAGGCATGTCCAGGTATCATCTTGTATTTTGAGACTGCATGATATTTAGTTGTGGTACAGTAGCATAAATCTGTAGATTTTGTGTACATGTGAAATTTTCATTTGTGGAATCACTTTTATTCTTGAGAGGAGATGCAGAATTTTCCTTTAAACATTTTTTTCCAGAGCTCAGTATTGTTTTTGCAAGGCTGGATTTTTTCAATCCTCTGTAAGTTCTAGGCCTATATTTTGCAAATTTTCATTTTACATGTATTTCTTCTTGCTCCAATACATTATGCATTTATCTTCATCTGTGACTACTAGGGCTTAACCGATATTCGCATCGGAGATTGGTGACTGCCAATTCTTGGCCGCATCGGCTAAACATCGGAATCGGTAAATATTTTTATGGTGAGCCGATGCGGAACCGATGCAAGCAACAGATGTTTGGCGGTTACAATCACACTTAGACCCTATGTTGTTTTGCATTGCGCGGCGCAGACGGGATTAAATTTTTGCTATTGTATTACTCATCTCTACTTTAGCCGCGCTCTGCGCTGCATCGTATCGGAATCGGCAGCAAAATTCCGTATCGGTTAAGCCCTCATGACTACTGTTATCCCCTATGTTCAGACACACATAAAAAATTGTAGCTTGGGTATACTGAAATGGTTAATAGCTGTATCATGAATTTTTGTGTCTGAATGCTGACTAACGAAGCGAAACCTCATAGAAGAAGAAGAATCACGATCTGTGTGTGTCTGAACGTACATGTACATGTATGGTGACTATAGCATTGTATAACTAGGTTTGGCTTAACGTGAGTGTGGGTGACGTGAAAGGGCATGTGACTTTGCCAGGACATCATGCGCAGAAGAAAACTGCGCATCTACATGTATATGACATTTCTTTAGAGAATTCGGAATGTGTTTTTGAACATTCTGTTCGCTATTCAATGATTCTGTTACGATGTTTCTTGATTGAGTTTCGGTGTAAAGTTTGTTGTCTGAACAGGCTGTAAGATCACTTTTTATTCATCAGGCTATGCTGAATGTTCTTATCGATACACCTATCAATCCGTAGGTTACAACTTCTCGCCTGTAGCAGACATGAAATTTTAAACGGGCATTCTATCCACATTTTTTACGACCTAAATGGTATCTATTTTACAACCTTTTTCAAACTCCAAGGCCTAACTTGAGTCTTGAGCAAACAACATATATAATATTCTAAATTTGGAGACTTACTGGTACTTCAAAGATCTTGAAGACTGAGTATTGTATGCCTTGAATATCTAGATCAAATTCCCATTCGTGAATTGTAATACTCGATCGCATTCTTGATACACTGTGTTTTTGTTTTTGTTTTTGTTTTCAAACCAGACAGTGAACAACAGTTTTGTTGTGCATGCAACAGCAATCCTCTATTCAACTTCACATTTGCAGACGTGAAATTCTTAGAAATCTCATTGCTATTGAGAAAAGTAATTCCCCTATAGAAAATTCTCAAATGATATTTTCTTCATTTAGATCAAATAGGTGCTTTTAACAATAGCCGTTTCCTTATTTCAGTTTCATTCTTAAAACCACATATGCAATTAGCCTTCATGTTCATCTTGAGCTTAAAGATTTCCTTCTACTATAGCTACATGTACATGTATATACCGCAGTTGTTGGATGTCCGGACAGGTTGTATATCCGGACAGTTGATTTTAAACAGCCAATTGAAAAAAGTTCACAAGCAAATCTCTTAAATGTTTTAGCACAAACTGTTAGACAATATTATATAGCGAACAATATTGATGATGATTAGCAAAATCAATGCATAGTTTTTGTTTAATCCAAAGACAAAAAAGAAGGCTTCATTTTTGTTACGTGTCCGGACACCCAACCCCCCATCCTACTCTGTAATCTATTTTGCTCCCTTCCTGCTGAAGAGAAAAACCTTTGACTACAGCTGACTCTTGTTCATGTGCAACAGAACTGCAAGGAGTGTCAAAGCTGATACAAAGACTACACGGTCGGTTGAAGCGTCCCTAGCAAATAGGGTTCATTGTGAAGGATAAGCTTTCATTCATTGATCTCATTACATCTGCTATAACAATATTTTTCTTTCATTCTCCCTCTCTCTCTTGCTCTCTTGTCTCTTTCTCTCTCTCTCTTGACTTTTGTTTGTTCCGTCTAGCTTCTTCTGTTGTTGACTTATTCTTTAAATCCATCTACTGTATCTACATGTATGTGCCTGTCAGTATCTCTTTTTTTTCTCTCCCTCTCTCATTTTGCAGTGTACATGTCTTTCTCTCTCTCTCTCTCTCTCTCCCTCTCTCTCTCCCTCTTGCTCCCTTCTTTTTCTGCATGTGGACAGGCCTGTCTTTTGCACACACCCAGACTCGAGAGGAGATATGTACAGTCCTTACTTTCGTCCACACACATGTTCGCTATGTGAACTTTCGACCTCTATCTGATTTTCCATTTCTGTTTCTCTTCTCTACCTCTTTCTCTTTCTATCTCGTTATGCTTCATCATGATGGAGAAATGTCCAAGTAATGCCATTTCAGTGTGGCTTAAGTTTTTTAAAAGATACTACAGGATACCTCAGTATCTTGTAAAGCTTCATGCATTCCACAAGGAAGTTTCCATTTGTGATAGGAACAATCCTTGTTCAATGGTGCTTAGGAGATTGAGTTATCATCCGTAGCAAGGTCACCTGATATTTTCTATCAGTCACCCGATATTCTATGGAATATTTGTCTACGATCATTTCTACTATGACCTTTGCCTGCAGCAGGATCTAGGCACACCTCCATGACGACTCATGCTCTGTACAATGATGGACTATTACATTCCATGCTTGTTTGTTCGTAGGTTTCCATGGGGATCAACTGTGTAGATACCAGACCATCCATATTTAGCCTCCACTTCATCGTTCCTTTTTTCCCTTTTCTTTCCTTTTTCTTGTGTACATAACTGTAGTATGTGAGACCATCACTAAGCTCGACCCTTGTTTGCTATCCTCCTTTGATCATGCAATCATGATTCTTTTGTGAACATTCGCACTCTCGGGGTCGTTATTTAGTTTTGTCCCTGGTTTTGTGGAAATGTGCATTGAATGTTTGGATTCTGAAGGCCATCTGAGCGGACATTTGTGCTTGGTGTGAAATAGCTTGACTGTAACATTGTGAACTATGACCAGTGTTTGACATTTGCCAGATTCTAACAAACTTCTAACAATGTTTGCAGTTTTATACTCACAGAACCTCTTACCTGAGTTTGGCATAAAATTGTACCACATTGGTCAGACAAAATAAATATCGGCCCTCATTTTAAGCATTACATGTACATGTATCTAACGGCTTGAAATTGCAGTTGTAGTGTCTCCATACTTGTTTTAGCAAATAGAAGAGTTAAGATTCATCGTTGCCACAAGAGTGACAAGACAGTTGGGCTTCAAAGAAAGTTCACTGACATTAC
Source organism: Echinometra lucunter (assembly GCA_029962745.1). Lineage (NCBI taxonomy): Eukaryota > Metazoa > Echinodermata > Echinoidea > Camarodonta > Echinometridae > Echinometra > Echinometra lucunter. The sequence goes on along the minus strand of CM057156.1, from coordinate 27,851,748 downwards.
ATGTACATGTATCTAACGGCTTGAAATTGCAGTTGTAGTGTCTCCATACTTGTTTTAGCAAATAGAAGAGTTAAGATTCATCGTTGCCCACAAGAGTGACAAGACAGTTGGGCTTCAAAGAAAGTTCACTGACTTCTATAAAGTGCATAGAGATCAATGTTTGTTCTCCTACATGTACTGTTCCTTCACCCATGCATATAAATCCAAGAAGATTACCTTTGTTTTGGAAGCTTGAAATCATCATCCAGTAGACAGGGTCAGAACCGCTATTTACATGTAGCTCCCTATTAAAAGAATATTGACTTCAGTAATTAACCTGACTGTATGAAGACTTGAACACACTATGCCCGTCATGCTCTATTGGTAGGTATATATAATTCATCTTTATTTCGATAACAACAAAGATGTGACAAAGTGAGATATACCCAGGTCCTCTGCCAGAAGGTGAGGAAACATTCCTCTCAACTGGCAGGAGGCAGGGTCACAAATTATAGTTACAAGTACAAACAAAACAACAAAAACATGTAGACAAGCATTAAAGAACTAAAGAAATAATAACAAACAATCGATGAAAATGATAACAACTGATATAAGCTTGTACAGGTCTATCATAGAATCATACATCCAAAAGCAAGTGTTAACCTATCATTTGTTTCAGGAATATGTATATAAACAGGAAACAATGCCAATTCCATTATAACGTTGTTTAATGGAAAACAGCCAAAATGTTGCCATATACAGTTGTATTTTAGCATAAAGGCTACATGTGTATACATTGACTTACAGGGTACAAATCCTGTACATCTTACTGAAATTATAATTTTGACATGTCTTTTATTCTAATTCTGTTATCTTGCATTGTACATACAGTGTATGTAAGTTTATATCAAGGGCAGTTTTATCCACTTTGTGTGAAGTTCATCTTCATTTTAGTGGTTTCACTTCTTCATTGAAGACCCCCCCTAGCCCTAGGAAATACAATCATATAGTCATTAGTATTGGACACATCGTACAAGTTTTCAGTTTGGTTGTAATCAGTCAAGGTTTGAATTTACGCTATGGCAAGGTCTGTTGATGAGCTCACTGTGCACTGAAGACTACTGGTATTGGTTTTTATCCCTCTTGTGTGACTAGCATGGATTTGTGAAAATCAATAATATCAATGCTAAGAGTCAATACAAAAGACCAGGCAGTTTCCATTTGGCTTAATTGAAGTGGCAAATACTTACATGTATCTGTTGTCAAATGCATTTTACTCTGATTACAGTAGGTACATGTACATGTACATGTAGATGTAGATTTGAATTTGAATTATACTGAAATTATTGAAAGTGCTAATGATGATACCAATTCCAATAGTAAATGTACTTTACTGTTCCTCATAGTTGTAACAATATGTTGTGTTTAGGAAATGTTAAACAAATTGCGAGTGAAAGCAAGTAAATAACAGACTTGGCAAATTATGTATTTTTTTTTTACAATTTAATTCACCGATTCACCCCCTCCCCCCCCCCCCCCCACAAAAAAAAACAACTAAAGCATCCCTTTGATTAAAATCAGCTTCAGGTTTTTTGCAATCCCTGTGCAAGTGATGTGTAGCAGTTTGTTGTGAAGTAGTTATAAGCAGGCTAAGAATAAGAAAAAAACCCTAGTTTATTAAAACATCAGAAAGCACAACTTACATTGTACATGTACATTGTACATACGTAAACATTGTTCATAAAATTATTGTAGCAGAGTT